>JAKSZT010054569.1:83301-115447 GCA_026826555.1 Tolypeutes matacus
TATCTATATCTATATCTATATCTATATCTATATCTATATCTATATCTATATCTATATCTATATCTAATCTATCATCTATATCTATCTATCCTGTTAGTTCTATTTCTCTGCTGAACACTTATTAAATATATATACCCCTGAATAGGAGAGCTCCATTATGTAGGGTATTTTTGGATTTGTTTTTTAATTCAAAGAATTATTAAATGGAAAATAGAGATATTTTAGGGTACTATTGTGAATAAGTTCATAAAGCAAATGCCTAACAATGGGAGGTTTCAAAAAACTATTAAAGTTGCCTAGGCAAGATATAATGAAGATATAGACTGGGTTAATGTCAAGGTGAGTTAAAATTTAAGAGGCATTGCAGAGATAAAAATCAATAGGATGTTGTTTCTTCTAATGAAAGTGTTACAGCTATTATAAATTATGATTTCAGAAATGGGAACAGATATTCAGGAGTATTTCTTTGAGTTTGTCATGTCTTCATTTCTCTTGCCATCCACTTGCCTACATTTTATATTTTTCTTAATAATTCCCTGAAGTAAGTAAAAGAAGATTAATATATTGTATATTCAGACATTCAGTTACCATCAGAGAAAATTCTAATTGTAATTGTGTTACTTACATTATCCCTAAACCTCTGAATGGCAAAAATTGAATGCTGAGGCTTTGTACACTCTTTATTGTTAGGAAAAAATGTGCTGCTTAAAATAGCTATGTTTTAAATAATCAATAGGTCAATACTAAAATAAATAAAGTCTAATTCTTTTATGTAGGCCAGAGAAAGAATTTTCCAACTGCATGATAATAACCTCTAGAATGGAGGGAAGAAAATAATCGTGATCCCAGTAGACACAAACAGGAAAAAGATGACTAGACTACACAATAAGATCTTAAAGGGAAGCTAATTCACATTTATTGGGTATCTAATGTGTGTGTGCTTTACATACTTAGTGTTTTACTATCAATTTGTACTGAAGGCATTGTTGTTATTTACATTTTTCAAATAAGAAAATCAACATTCAGATTTTTTTCTCAGTAGTCTAAATTAGCAGAGTCCCCCTTTGTAATCTGGTCCACCTGACTGCAAAGCGCACGATTAATATATTCCACTACAGTGGGTTCTAGATTGTTTAGTGAGGAGGTTAAACTGTATTTTTTTTTCTCTTAGCAGAGGTAAGGGAAGTAGGTAGGAGAAACAAGTGCCCTCTCAGAGCTCCTGCAATTACCCCTAAGTAAAACAGAAATGGACAACCTGACTGCAATGGCAGGTGAGCTTGGTCAGCCTGGCATCTCACTTACCTGTTCTGAGTACTCAAAGTTCATTCACACTTATTGAGTACCTACTACATGAAGGTATTGTGAGGGGATTGTGAGAGTTATTCAACTGAATTATAAATGAACCCTACTTTCAAGGCACTTCCTATCAAGTAGATAATTAAAGACACAAATAACCACAGTCATAAGTAGAATGCAATAGGATGGAGAACCTGACTCAATATTCATAGACAGTCCCAGTGTCAGAGCACCTGACACTTTGTGACCCATTGAGTGCAAGACCAGTTGGGGTCAACATCAATGATCTTTGCTGCTTTCAATACATTATGAATGAAAGAGACTTTCCCATGCTTTAAGAACCATAGGGAACACATATTTGAAGAGGATGGCATTTTGTGACAATTTTAACGGTAATTTTAGGTACCAACAATGCTAAAAATTAATTTAGGAAACTAAGATCATGCATGTAAGGTTAGCTTCATATCAAGGCAAAAATGAACTTGTATGTATTCATTTTCATGCACACACAAAGTGTTTAGAGCTCAGTGTACTGCCCTAACCCAGTTTGGGCCAGTATTCTGTAACCAAAGCCTCATCAAAAGAAGCCTAAAAAGCCTAACTTCCTCCTCAACTCCCCAGCCTTTCCCCATTCACCCAAAGCCAATATAAGGTCCCATGGTACAGACTTGTCTGCCTGCTGTTGGACCACATTGGACAGTCTAAGTGAGAGACATTACTGCAGACTGGGAACTTATCAGCTCAGCAAACTGCTCTGACATTTGATGTCTCACATCCTTTCTACTCTCCTCCCTAAAGATTCTGAGATGTTAAAACAGTGATCAGAGAGAAAAGAAAGATAGTTTCCAAAAGTGTCTGAGAACCAGGTTTTCCATGTTTTTAACGGTTTTCATTTATAGAGGATTGCATATGTGCCTGAAACAAAACACTATATGTATTCATTATGTAACAATTCTCACACAACCTGGAAAAGTAGATATTATGACTCCTGTTCCTCAGATGAGAAAATTGAGGCTTAGCTTAAGTTCCATGATCAAATCTATCAGGGAATTTAGTGGCACATCTAGGCACCAAACTCAGGATCCCTAATTTTAAAACCCATCATTTTAAACCCACCATTTTAATAAGAAGTATGGAAAAGCAGGAAACATTTTACTTTATTTCAAAGTCATGTTTATGGGCATCTAAAGCTAGAAAAATATAAAATCCTACAAGGAAAAAACTGTAGTAAAAATGGACCTGAAAAATGGAAACAAGGAAAATCACAAAGCAGTGCACATCCATTTCTTTTCTTAAGCCTTTAATAAACTGTTCTGGATTTGTATGGATGGCCTTACTATTTCAGGGAAACCAAAGCTGAGAATTGGCTTTTAAAAACACTATTAGATTAATGGACATAATATACTGCAGGCCTAAATAGCTTTCATTATTTAGAAATACATAGAGACTATTTATTGCCAGCTCTGTGACATGGGCTCAGGTCCTAGGATGCTGGGTCTCTTGGGACAGCCTGGCAATGGCTTTGGGTGCCTCTGAACTGCTCCGTCTCAGGTACTGGATGGCATTTACAGGAAAGTTAAACAAACCTTTGGCCCAGTTGAAAGACTCTCAAAGTAGAAAATGTTGCTTAAATATACAGCCACAAGGAAAACTGGGGGCACGTTAAGAAGGTACACGAACAGCATCCTGAGTGAGGCAGCTGCCAGATGGTGCAGCCAGCCATGCTTTAGATGAAGAAGAAATCAAAGAATTTTGTGGCACCACTGATTAAGATGCTTACAATTCGAGATCATGAGGATTTTTTGTTTTGAGAACAAATGATGTTTGTGAGTGCAGAAAAAAATGGAAATTTAAGGCTATATTGCATTGATTTTGTTGATCAAGACAGTGAAAGTTGCAAATGGGAAAAAAAGCAAGACTGATGAAGGGCAAAGAGATCAGAGCAGTAGTCAGCAAAATGGTGAAATTAATTGTAGTTGAAGCCTGTCTCCAAGACATGAGATATTTGAACAAGCAAAATGTTACATATTTCACTCTGTAGATGGGAAAAAGTTAATAAATAGAGAGTGATGCAGTCTTTTGGAAGGGAACCAGCTCCTATTTTAATCAACTAAGTATCTCTTTGGGACAAGAACAGAAGAGAGAGGGCACTGGCATTCTTTCATGTATCTAAGCAGTTTCAAAGGATCATCCAAGACTCCTTTGCCTGTTCCCTGACTTTTTTCTCTTCTTCCTCTTCCTTTCCATTTTCTTACATTTTAGAAAAAAATTGTTCTCATGCATGAATGCCAAACATAGCACTGAATCAGCCTCTTCCCATTTATGCCATATGAATGGAGAGGGCACCTGAATACTATGTATGTCAGGAACAACTGTCTTTAACATGAAAAGTCACTTCCATCCATCCTCCTCTCTTTTCCTTCCGCCTTTCATCCTTGCCTCCTTTCCTTTTGCACTAGGCATTGGAAACACAAAGTCACAGTGCCTGCAATACAGAAGCTTATGTTCCGTTAGGATAGAAAGAGGCAAACAAAATTATGCTATAATTAGAGGAATGTACAGTTTATGTGGGAGCACAGAGGAAAGAATGGTTGTTTCTACCTAAGGATCAAGTAAAATTTAAATTGGGAAAGCTTTAAACCAAGAGAAGGGGTTGGTCACATGGATAAGAGAAAAAAGGGCATAATCAGATATAAAACTTGGGAAGGCTAATGAAGGAATTTCCAAGTTCAGTTTCCGTGTTTGTTTGGTTTTTCATTTTGCATCTCAAATACTAATGCATAGGAGGCAGTAGAAAGTAGTGGGTAAGCATGTGGACTTGGGATTCAGTGTGTTGGGCTTCAAATCCCAGCTCCACTCCTTCCAAGAGTGTGCCTTGGAAAAATTATGTAACCTCTCTATGCCTTGATCTCCTAATTCATAGAATTAAAGATAATAATAGTAATAACTTCATAAGATTATGGTTGTTAAATTTAGTAGTAAGTATATATGAAGCACTTAGAACCAGTGCCTGCCACATAGTCAGCTATTATCATTATGAGAGTTTAGTCAATACAGTATGCCACAAATCATTACTGAGGTATAAGGAAATGCAGTACAGCCTTCATTAAATCTGGTTATTATTTTCACTTTGGCTGACTACTTGCATACGTTTTACGCTGGAATTGAGATCTTATGCATTACCATTAATCAGTAACTAATGTAGCTGCCAAAGGCATTGAGCTGTTAACGTTAAGAACGGACAGATTGCTAAAGAACTGTATTGTCTCCTAAAAAATAATGAAAACAAATTCTATGGAGGTTTTACTTGTAAAAGTGATTGGGCTCAAAACATTACATCTGTGTATCCTGAAATACACAATGAAGAGCAAAGGAGTACATATCCTCACTGAGCACGGAATTCACATTGCCCTAACATTCACATGCCTTGCCCTCAGGTTCATAGGAAGTAGATCAAATATAAGGTGACTTGGTGGTCTCTCTGGAGATTGGGGAATGCCCTCTCCTGGCCTTTCCTCTCCTTTCTTGTTTGGCTAAGCTCATCCAGTTCCTTACCACTTAATTTTTCTCACTATGCTTAACTTAGGGTAGTTTTTACTTAAAAATCATTATTACTTATGACTCAAATTTTGAAATATTACCATCCACATGAAACCAGAGAATAATACTGCCAAAGCACTTTAGCATACGTAATCTCTTTTGCTCTTTACCATAATATTATGAGATGGCAAAATTTATGACTTCTGTCTCTCAGATGTTGAGAGTTACAAGGCTCATGTGATTTCACTTTTTGTTTGTTTGTTTGTTTTGCAGGGAAATTTGAGCCAAATTTAATAGCAGTGTAGTTGTTTGAAACTCTATGTACCCCATAAAATTATGTTCTTAAAGCTAATCCATTCTTGCGGTTGTAAACCTATTATAAGTCAGACCTTTTCATGAGGTTGCTTCAGTCAAGGCATGGCCCAGGGTGGGTCTTAAATCTTTTTAACAGATTGAAAGATAAAGAGAGAAGCACAGAAGCCAGAAGCTGAAACAATCAACTCTGAAACCCAGAAGAGAAGAGAGAGACTAGCAGGCACCTTGCCTTGTGCCTTGCCATGTGGCAGACAACCCAAGGACTGCCAGTGGGCAGTCTTCAGGAAGAAAGCACTGCTTTGATGATGTCTTGATTTGGACATTCTCATGGTCTCAAACTGTAAGCTAATAAATCCCCATTGTTAAAAGCCAACCTATTTCATGGTATCTGCTTTGTGCAGCCTAGGAAACTAATACAAGCAGTATATCAGAATTCACTTTTTCATTTTGGCTATTCTGGTGTTTAAGTAGGAAAATCACATTGTGGATTTAATTTTTAATTTCCCGATGACTAATGAGGTTGAGCATCCAATTATGTTGATTGTTTACTTGATGTCTTCTTTCATGAAGCATTTATTTAAGTCTTGCCCGTTTTTCTACAGGGTTGTTGTCTTAGTGTGCCAGAGCTGCTATGACAAATACTGCACAGTGGGTTGGCTTAAAGAAAAAGCATGTATTGACTCACAGCTTGGAGTATAGAAGTTCAAAATCAAGATGTCAGCAAGTCATGCCTTCTCCTGTGGCCAGGAGCCTACAAGTGATAGCAGACCTCTGTCACATGGTGATATCCTTGGTCTCCTCCTGTGTCTTTCTCTGACTTCTGACTTCTCCTTATAAGACCTCCAGTAATATAGATTAAGACACACCTTGATTTAGCTGGCCACACCTTAATAAGATCTTCCAAGATCCTATTCACAATTCCCCACCCTGACTCACCTTAACAGATTCAAAGATACTATTTACAAATGGGTTTACACCAACAGGAAGGCAGGCTAAGATTAAGAACGTGTCTTTTGTTGGCGTACATGATTCAATCTACCACAGTTGTCTTTTCCTTTTATTTAATTTCTGAGAATTCTGGATATGAGTCATTTCTCATATATACATGTTTTATCAATATCTCCTATTCTGTGGCTTGCCTTTTCACTCTTGTAATGGTGTCTGTTGATGAACTGAAGTTTTTAGTGATAATATATTTCAGTTTTCAATCTTGATAGATATTGTTTTTTTTAAAAATAACAGCTTTTTGGGGGATATAATTCATATGCCATGAAATTGATCCTTTTAAAGTGTATAATCCAGTGGTTTTTAGTATATTCACAGCATTGTGCAACCAAGACCACTATCTAATTTTAGAACATCTTCATCACCCCAGAAAGAAACCCCATGTGCATTAACAGTCACTTCTCATTCCTGCTTTCCCTGGAAACTGCTAATGTGTCTCTATGAATTTGCCTATTCTAGAAATTTCATATAGATGAGGTCATACAATATGTATTGTTTTGAACTTGGTTTCTTTCACTTAGCATATCATTCACAAGGTTCATTCATATTATGGCATACATAATTATTTTGTTTCTTTCTATTGCTGAATAATATTCCATTGTATGGATATACCACATTTTGGGTATTAGTCAGTTGATGGACATTTAGGTTATTTCCAGATTTTGGCTATTATGAATAATGATATTATGATATTCATGTACAAGTATTTGTGTGGACATATGTTTTCATTTCTCTTGGTGTTTTAATTTGCCAAAGGGCTGCCAATACAAAGTACCAGAAATCTGCTGGCTTTTATAAAGGGGATTTATTTGGGGTGAAAACTTACAGTTCAAAGGCCACGAAAAAGTCCAAACTGAGGCATCATCAGAGATGCTTTCTCACCAAAGTCAGCTATTGTTGATGCTGGCGTGTTGCCACATGGTGAAGCAAGATGGCCACCAAACTCTTCCCAGGTTTCAGCCTTCCCCTCCAGGCTCACCCTTTCTTCTTGAGCGCCGTGACCCAGCCTCTTGGGACTTTGTGTTTAAGTAATCCTATAGTCCTCTCTGTCCTGGCATAGGGCTTGTTTATTTCCAGATGTCCTGTATCAGTCTTGGCTGTTTTGCTCACTTCCCAATTTCAGTTGTAATCTATCAGGCAAATAGCTCATCTCTTCCCAGGGCCTCAACTGTTTGAGCCTCGTCACTTGAGCCTCGTCACATGGCTGGATCAAAAATGGCAGCGCTCTCCCTTTCAGTGTCTGTCTGAGTAAGTCTGATTAGATCAGACCCAGTGTATTAGTCAGCCAAAGGGGTGCTGATGTAAAATACCAGAAATCTGTTGGCTTTTATAAAGCGCATTCATTTGGGGTAGAAGCTTCATTTACCAGGCCATAAAGCATAAGTCTGTTGCCATGTGTTGCAGCAAGATGTCTGCTGAAGTCTGCCAAATGTTCAGGCTTCCTGGGTTCCTCTTTTCCCAGGGCTTGTTTCCCTCTGGGCTCAGTTGGCCTACTCTCTCCATAAGGACAGCTGTAGACTATCAGACTTTCCAGGCTCAGCTGCTCTGCTCCTCTTTGTGCTTACTCCTGGGCTCCAGCACTAAACTCAAAACTTCTTTCTCTGCAGTGTGGTTTCTCTGTGAGTCCCCACCCTCCAAGGGGGCAGGGACTCAATGTCCTACTGACTTGGCCCAGTCAAAGCCTCAATCATTATTTAATCAAGTAAAAGTGAAACCTCTGAATCCAATGTAATCTAATATGCCCAAAGGAACAAATCAGTTTACAAACATTATCCAGTATCTATTTTTGGAATTCATAACTAATATAAAACTGCTACACCCACAAGGGGCAGGGATTCAAACTGAGTCATGCCTCACTGATGTAGTCCAATAAAAGCCCTACAGCAATCTAACAGGTAATCTAATCAATAGCCCCTCAACTGAATTCAATGCAATCAAAGGGTATCACAGCCAGAGGAATAGATTAGTTTACAAACATAATCCTTCTCTTTTTGGGATTCATAAAATAACCTCAAACTGCCACATTTGGGTATATACCCAGGAATGTTATTGCTGGGTCATATGGTAACTCTATGTTTCAAATTTTAAAGAAATGTTAGATGATTTTCAAAAGAGTCTATCATTTAACATCACCACCAACAATGTTCAGTTTCTCCACATCCTCACAAACACTTGATATTTTCTGTCTTTTTTATTTTCGCCATCCTAGTGGGTGTGAAATCATATCTCATGTTGGTTTGATTTCCAGTTCCCTGATAACTAATGATTTTGAACGTCTTTTTTCATGTGCTTATTGACTATTTGCACATCTTTTTTGGGTAAAGTCTATTCAAATCCTTTGCCTATTTTAAATTAAACTATTTGTCCTGTTAGAGCTGAGTTACAAGGGTTCTTTATGTATTATGGATACAATTCCCCTATCGGATATATGATATATAAATACAGTCTCCTATTCTATGCATTGTCATTTCATTGTTGTATCTTTGAAAGAATGTATATTTTAAGGTAATTATTTTCTTTTCAATACAGGTAATTTACTGAATATATAAATAAGTTTGATTTAGTTATCATGGTATTGTGAGTCATTTCTTGCTACATTTTAATAAATGAGAGAGGCACACACTTTTCTATTTTTGGATGAGAAAATATGCCCATTGTATATAAGCCCTATCCTCTTTTACATTCTTCCCTCCAGTAATCATTCAATATTCAGCATATAGAATATGCACAATGTACCAAATGCTACACAACTCTCTCATATCTAATATAAGTGTTAGTAGTCTGACCTGTATTATTTATTCCTTGAAGTTCTTCACTGATTTTCCCACTGGAATTAGTAGGAAACATGAAAAAATAGAGCATCTGGAAAAGTCAAAGACTGCACTTACTCACACATCCAAAAAAAGACAACTGAATCACATAGGAATTAGAAGATTCAAAATATAAAAAAATAAGTTCAGAACTTATTTAAAAATAGATACTAAATATTTAGGTAAAATAAATAACAAACCTTTGCTCTGGATGCTGGAGAATTTCCATTAATTTTTTTGGCTCTTATAAAAAAATACACATACACGACATATATGAATCTTCTACACTCTTTGGGGCCATAAAGCTACACTTTCTAATTAGATCTATAAAACGTGATTTGCTCAGAATCCATTTGGTTCTGAAGCAGCTATCTATAGCAGACTTCAGGGGTTTTCCAGCACTCTGTGCTATCATAACTACCAGCCTTACTGCCCAGGAACAGGCCCTAGGGTATGTTTCAATCTTTCTTGCTTTGATGGTTCCAGGTGGGATTTTTTTGACAGCTGTTGTTGTAGGAAAACATAAGATGTTCAGGAGGACTCAAGCTCAATACCTATTGTGCACTTACTATGTGCTAAGTGTTATGAGCACTTCAGAGGAGATAAGTCATTTAATCCTCACAAAAATCATTTGAGTTAGGAACTCCTATAATCTCCATTTAATAGATAAGGACATTGAAGCAATTTTCTCAAGGCTATACAGCTAATTAATGATATAAATGAGATCTAGACTCAAGCAGTTGGGAGTGAGTCGTATATCTTTTTGCTGTTTCCTAAATGCATAGGAGTTGCTGTCTGACCCTTTGCTTCAAAAGAGAAAAAAAAAATTCCTTTATTGCATGAACACTTGAAAAGATATTTTTCTCATTTTATAGACATAGAAAACAATTATAAAACTTTCTTATAATTGAAATAAGGATGACATTCAGTGCTTTGTAAATATGCAGAGTGTCCTTGTGGTAGATTGAATCGTGTCGCCCACAAAGATGTATTCAGGTGTGAGTGTGGATTCATTTGTAAATAGGATCTTTGAAGATTGTATTTGGTTGATTGAGGTCATTTTGAATCCCAGTAGAGCCCTTAATCCACATGACTGGTATTGTTATAAGGAGACAAAATCTAGACAGAGACACAGAAAACTGAGCAGGAGGAGTAGAAGCCAGAGGAGAAGACAGAAGGAGACAGATAGCCATGTGTTGGCAGTAGAGATTGAGCAATGGATTATCAGTAAGCCACCCCCAGAACATTAAAGACTTGAGAGAAAGCATGTCCTTGATTTTGGACTTCTAGTCTACCATACTGTGAGGCCATAAATTCTTATAATAGCCCTGGGAAACTAAAACAGCCCTAAATATATGAATTCTTATTCCTGCTTCTAAGAATTTGTTCTCGTTTCCCACAAACAAGGTATTCTCACCTGCTTCCCTGACTACTACACCTATCCATACTTGAAGGCCCAGCTCAAATTCTATATTCCCTCTGCCAAACTTGTTTATACAATTCAACTTGGTTTCTCCCATGCATGAACATCTTTGATATTTGTAGTTGGTTTCATTTAGGGACAGTTGTATAAAGTAGAAAGGACATTGGATTCAAAGTGAGAAGAACTCTGCTTCAGATTCATCTCCAATGCTTATTGCTGAGTAGCCTTCAGCAGATAATATCTCTGAGACTTTCTTTTCTCATCTGTTTTAATAAGAAAAAAAATCTCTTACCACAGGCTTTATCTAAGTATTACTCAAGGTCATAAATATAAAGATAGTTTATAAAATATAAGACACTATACAATATACACTATATTGTCCTTATAATCTTTTTTTTCATAGCTCCCCAATTTATAAACTTTTAAGGATAGAAATTGTCATTTAAACATATTTTTATCTTCTTTAATATCTAGCTTAGTGCCTTGAATATAGTGGATGTGCAATAAACATTTGCTATTTGATTTGCAGATGAGGGTGCCTTTTTTCCCCAGGAACTAACTTTAGTCCTTGATATGTGGTTCATCTGCATTGGCAAGTATTTTTTTCTCAATTTGAACTTTAATGTGTTTTCACTCTTTTCATTTTGCCTTTCCGTTCTAGGATTATATATTTTTTCAAATGGCAGGGGTGTGTGTGTATGTGAGAGAGAGAGAATTTCCATTTGGTAAAAAGTTGAGGATGTGACTGGAAGGAACAATGAAAGGATGTGGTATAAAGTGTAGAAAAAACACAAGATTACATTCATGTTTTGGTGAGAGAGGGGGAGCAAAAGAGAAGAAAAAAAATATGGCTGGGAAACTGGGTTGGTAGAGGTGGATGAGATAGGGCTGACTAATCCCAAAATTCTTTGCTTTCTGAGCAAAGAAGTACATGGTAGATATTTCAGTTCCTTTTTTTTATTTTTCAGATTTATTTTTATTTATTTATTTATTCCTCCCATACCCCCTGCCATGTGTGCTCACTGTCTGCTTTCTCTGCCCATTTGCTGCGCGTTTCCTCTGTGTCTGCTTGTCTCCCCTTTGTTGCGTCATCTTGCTGCGCCAGCCCTCCAGGGACGCAGGCCATTAGCTGTCCATGGGCACAGGCCAGCTTGCCCTCACCATGAGGCTCTGGGAACCTAACCCACGGCCTCCCATATGGTAGACGGGAGCCCAATCACTTGAGCCACATCTGCCTCCCTTTCAGTTCCTTTTATTTGGTTGAGTTGGAGATTTCATGGGCCTCTCTGGGGAGTTTCTTTAATCCTGTCTATAGGGTGAGGCTGGCACATGGCCAGCACCTCATCCATAGTCTAAGGTAGCTCTCATTCCCTGTTTGTGGAGAAGTGCCTGAACCTTTTACAGAAAAGAAGGTGGTGAGTTAGCTCATATTCCCAAAGGCTGGCTGTACTCTGTGGGCTGACTTAGCAGCTACTGTTAAGGCGTTTCCCATCCTTTTGAATCCCTGCTTCCCCCGAGTTCCTGTGGGACATCCCTGAGGAACAGAAGGATGGGCTGATGGACTGGAAGCTAGATTGCAGCTCAGCCACCCCACCTGGCTCCATAACCTGCTCCATCTGTCAGTTGTTCCGGGTGGCTGAAGAGTCCAGCAATTCAAAGCTATACTTGGGGCCGCTTCTGAGCATTTCTTCACTCTCGTTTCTGGCCACGGAGAGGGGATTGGAGCCAAGTGCTTCTCCACCCATCCGTTCAGGGAGTATGGGGTTGGCAGCCACGACCCCTCATGCTGTGCTGCTCTTTCAAAATTTGAATAAGAATTGCTGTGCTTATTTCAATTTTTTTTACCATCTTCTTTTTCACAATCCATCTGTGTGAAGTTTGGAATGATGTTTATTAATTTCCAAGTCAGTCAGGCATGAAGTAAACATAGGGCAGTATTTCAGAGACTGCACAGATAAGAAAGCTGAGTGTTTATGTAGTAAACCTGTCAAGAAGGAAAATATCAGCAGTATGGAAGGATGATAAGCACAGAAGATCCAGGAAGGCCCCTTGGTTTGCCAGGTCTGCTGTGACAAATACTACACACTTATTGGCTTAAACAACAGGAATTTATTGTCTTTTAGTTTGGGAGTCTTGAAGTCCAAAATCAGGCCAGGCCATGCTTTCTCCCAGAGTCTGTAATATTCTGATGCTAGCTTGGGGTTCCTTGGCTTGTAGATGCATTTCTGCTTCTGTCACATGATGATCTCTCTCTTCTTCTCTGGCTTCTATTTCCAAATCCAATATCCTTTGCTATTAGATTAAGGATCACCATCATTCAGTTTTGCCACGTCTTAATTAAAAACATCTTCAAAGGCCATTTTTACAAACGGTTTCACCCCCACAGGACTGGAGGTTATGACTTGAACTTGTCTTTTGTGGGGGACATGATTCAATTCCCAACAACTGGGAAACACGAATTGAAACTCGGGCAGATATGTGTGCTGTCCATTTTCAAATTCCATCTTGAACAGTCAAGTTTTAAGGATTAGGATTACCAATCCACATCATAAGTGCATGACTCAGAGAAGCAAATGAGGTCCCTTTATTAGTTTTCTCTTGCTGCATAACAAGATACCACAAACTTAGCAGCTTACAACAGCATGTATTTATTATCTCAGTTTCCACGGGTCAGGAGTCGAGTTATGATTTAGCTGGGTCCTCAGGGTTTCATCAGGCTGAATATAAGGTGTTGGTTGGATTGTATTTTCATCTGAAGGCTCAACTTGGGAAGAATCTGCTTCCAAGCTCACTCAGGTTGTTGGCAGAATTCATTTTCTTGCAGCTATAAGAGTTAGGGCTCCCATTTCTTGCTGGCTGCCAGCCAGATGCTTCTCCCAATGGGGCATCCCACACTTCTTTGTCATGTGGCCTCTCCACAGGCCCTCTCACAACTTGGCTATTTGCTTCCTCAAAGCCAGAAAGGGAGAAAGTAAGTTTACCATAAGACAGAGTCTTCCATAATGTAACATAGTCATTTGAGTGACATCCCATCACCTTTGTTATCTTTTATTGACTAGAAGGAAATCCTAAGCTCCTCCTACACTCAAGGGGGGGTGAGCACCAGGTGGTAGGGATCATGAGGGTCACCTTAGAGTCTGTCCCCACAGCCCCTGTTTCAGAATTCATGCCCCAGTGGGCTAGTTAGCTCTGTTTAGTTTATGACCAACAAAACAAAAGTAAGGTATGATCCCAGGCCAGTCTTGGTATAAATGTACACAGCATGCTCTGACAAGTTGGGTTTGAATCTTGGGTGATATTGGGAAATTACTTAATCTCTTTGACATTTAATTTTTTTTTTTTAAGTAGGTACCGGGGATTGAACCTAGGTCCTCGTCCATGGAAAGCAGGAGTTCAACCACTGCGCTATATCCGCCCCCCAATGAAAGTTTTTTTTTTTTTTTTCTGTTTCATTGTTTGTTTTTAAGAGGTACCAGGGATCAAAGCCGGGGCCTTGTACATGGGAAGCAGGTGGTCAACCACTTGAGCTACATCCGCTCCCTGACATTTACTTTTTATATTTGTATAATGGTTGGTGACATCCACCTGCCCACTCACATATGCTATTTTTGTTTTTGCTTTTTAAAAAAAATTTTTTTTGAAATATATCATTCATACATGAACATACACAAACAATAAGTGTTCAGTAAACATTGTGAACTTACAAAACAAACATGCATAACATCATACAGGGTTCTCACATATCACCCCACCACAAATACTTTGCATTGTTGTGAAACATTTGTTAAGAAATTATTAAAGAGCATCGTCAAAGTATTACTACTAACTATAGTCCATATCTTACTCCCTATACCTTTTCTTTTTTTAAGGATTTATTTATTTATTTACTTTTATCCATTTTTCTCTCCCCCATCCCCCGTTTTTGCTGTTTTTGTGTCCATTCGCTGGACAACTCTCTGTGTCTGTTTCCTGCCCTCTCTTCTCATCCTTCTCCTCCTGTCTTCACTGGGATTCTATCCTCGGAACCACCGATGTGAGAGAGAGGCATCCTATCACCTGTACCACCTCAGTTCCCGTTTTTTTCGCACACGTCTCATCTTGGCTTTCCCTTGTGTCACCTCCTGTTACATTATCATCTTGCTGCGTGGCTCGTGGGGCCTGACAGCGCACCCGCTCATGGGGCCAGGTGGCATACCCTTGCACGGGACCTGGTGGCGCACTCACTCATGGGGCCTGGGGGCTCACCGGCTTGCAGGGCCTGATGGCACACCTGTGCACGGGGCCTGGCGGTCCGCGTTCCTCCTATATTTTTCTTTTTTTCACATTTACCAGGAGGTCCCGGGGATCAAATCCAGGTCCCTCCATATGGCAGACCATATGACCCAACCATCTGAGCCACATCCATCCCTCTGCTATATCTCTTAAGGTTGACCAAAGATACCTAGAGTCATAGCCATACAGGATGGTCATATAATAAATCAGCCTTAGTTTATCACCAGCATTCTGAAAACCAGACCGAGGGAAAAAAACTAGGTCTGGGGACACATGCATGGTTTCTAATATAGTGAATGTTTAGCCTACCTGATTATCACAAAATCAGGTCAGCGAGAATATTCGCATCTGTATTAGTCAGCCAAAGGGGTGCTGATGCAAAATACCAATAATTGGTTGGTTTTTATAAAGGGTATTTATTTGGGGTAGAAGTCCACAGTTACCAGGCCATAAAGCATAAGTTTCTTCCCTCACCAAAGTCTATTTTGCCAGGGTTCAGGCTTCTTGGGTTCCTCTCTTCCCGGGGCTACGTTTCTCTCCTGGCTTAGCTCCTTTGGTTCCTCCACAAGGTCAGCTGTAGACTATGAGGCTTTCTAGGCTTTGCTTCTCTCCCCAAGGCCAGCTGTGAACTCTCAGGCAAATGCCTCGTCTCTATCACCGGGCCTTCTCTCCTTCCTCAGGACTAAGCTCTCTTGCTTCCTGGGGCTCCAGCTCAAGACTCCAACATCAAAACTGCTCCCTCTGTCCTTTACCATGCCTTTTATATTTGATTCCCCCAACCACCAAGGGGTGGGGCTTAGCATCCTACTGACATGGCCCAGTCAATGCCTTTATCATAACTTTATCATGCCCAGATTAACAGACCAGTTTACAAGCATATTTCTGGAATTCATAATTACAGCAAATTGCCAAATGGCTACAGCATCACATGCTACTTTTAATGATATAGTTCCAAGCTCCTCAGTCCCCTTTCTCTATTTGTGACAATGGTCCAAGACCTTTGGCTCTTTACTCCTGACTTGATGTAACTCCATTCCTTTGCTTCTTAGTACTAAATCTCAGATTTAGCTCTTACTTTCAGTCTTACTTCTCTCCCTTCAGTTTCTTGACTGATCTTGATTTATCTTTCATGTTCTCTAAAGCGTTATGGCTCAGATATAGCTTAATTTCTTCCTTCACTCCAGGCCTCTGGTGGGGCAGCCTGATTTATCTCTGGCCCTTGGTCTATAACTTGGCACCAACTGACTGGGCCAATCTTTGTAAGCTACATGGATAGTAAGATTATGTACTTCATATGGTTATTGGGAAGATGAAATGAAATAATCTGTATAAAGACACATTCAAATACCATATCTTCTATGGTTGTTAGGTCCTTTCCCCAGGGCTCTTGCTTAGAGAGTCAATTGAATTAATTTAAGGTGGGAACCTGGGAATATATTTTTAATAAAAATTTTGCAAGCTATTTTTATGAGAAACTATGTTTGGTAACCACTGATTTTGGTCACTGTGGTAAGAACAAAATTCAAAAACTATGCCAATAAATGCATGCCTTAATGATGACAGTGGCTGTAGGGTGCCTGGGATAGAAATTGGCATCAGATGCAATATCACGTATGGTAGAATATATGTTGTAGTGATATTTCTAAGATTCACCAATATCTGTCTCCCCTTCTATGTTTTGGGTACTCACCTAGACTTCATTTTCAAACCCCTTTTGCAGTTAGATACTGCATAATGCCGAGTTCTAGTTGATGGAATGTGAGCAGAATTGGTGGGTATTTCTTCCCAGCCTGGCCCTTACATATCCCCCTTATGGTTTCCACAGTTTCTTCCATCCCCCTGCGGAATAGAAAGGACTTCAAGAATTCCAGAGGAGGGCAGAGTCATAAGATGGAATGACCCTGAAAGTCTTCATGGAGCAGAGTGCTACCCTGTCCACCTGCACTGGACAATGACTTGACCAAGAAATGAACTGTTACGGTGTTAGGTAGCTGATTTTTTAAACTGCATTTTTCATGCCCTGATACAAATTTCTTTTTATATGTTCTGATTCAAAGATCTCACTTCAAAATAATCTTAGCAGTGATTATTCCCCATTATGCATTACCTTTCCCACAGCATCTTTTAAATGAAATACTCCGTGAAGGGGGAATACATAAATCTTTAAAATTTCAGGATGAATACATTTAGCAATCATTTTCTTTTTGTGCTTGACAAGATAAATAGGATAATAGCATGTGAGAGAAAAGGAAGGATGGGAAAGGGACATAAGAGGGGCAAATATTAAATTATTTTATAAATGTTTGTTGGGTACCTGCTATATGGCAGGGACTTTGCTAGGCTGGGAATAATGAAGAATACTGCATCTCAATCTCCATGGTGGTAGCATTTTACATTTCAGAAATGAAGCTGTACCCTACATTAGATGTGTACATATAAAGTGGTCATGTTTCTTTATTCCCCTTAAAGCTGTTAAATCAATGTATCTTTTCCTTTAGTCCGTCTTAGAACTTGGAAACATAGCTTGAGGCTTTTCATTCAGCACTTCATTTAATCCTCTCAATGACACTGTGACGAAGATACTACTAACCCCATTAGCTTTTACTCATTCTTTGGCTATTAGTTCAATTTCTTGAAAAATTTATCTAATCCTTCACATTGGTCACCTTTCTTTACTTAGTCTTTATTAAAGAGTCTCACAGTGGCATGTGTCTCATCTACCTTGGACCTCAAAATGTTATCATATTTGTAGGATTATTCAATTTACATCTGTCTTCCTCACTATACTGCAAGCCCCATGAATATAGAGAATAACAGTTTTGCTCACTTTTATAACTTAAGTATATACAGGACACCCATTGGCTTATAGTATATATTTGTTAAGTGAATGAACATGTAATCTAGACATCAGTTTTCTAATAGTGTGGGAAAAAGAACTGTTGCTTGAATGTACTCTTTTCTACTATAGACCATGGTTGGCCCACTCAAATAGTGGCCTGGAAGCCCTGGACTACTGTCTTCTTGACATCATGATGCTCAGTAGAGGACGCTTCCCTCACCTACCCATTCCTTTGATCACCATTATATCTCTTGTAGACACATCAGGATCTAGAGATGATCTAAGAGTCAGAAGGCATCTTCATAACAGTGGTGGCAACATAAATAACTTAGAATTGACTAACAACTTGGATCCTAAATGTCATTCCATCATTATTCCTAAATTTTCAGTGGCCTCCTTTTCCATTAGTACTGGTCTCTTGAAAATTCATATGGTCTCTTCCTCACTCCTATCTCACTGCCTTCTCCTTTGTCTTCTTTCCCCTACACCTTCCCTCCCTTATTTATTATTATTTGGCAAATAAATGTATCTATTTCTTTGTCTCCTCATTTCATTTTATTTCTAGATCTCAAGGCCTCTGGGTCTTGCCTTCTATTTTCTAGGGAGACAATTTCCTAAGCAAAGGCAATTCTCTACCCCAGAAGGACCATGGTGGTGTTGATATTTTTATTTCCTCCACACGCACGTGCGTCATCTGTTTCCACTCCACCAGAGAGCCAGAATATTCACAAGTGACACCTCTAATGCCTAGATGTGATCCTCAGGTGGTCCATGACTATAGTGCCAGGATCACTTGAGAGCTTTATTAATGAAGATCTCTGGGTTCTACTGCCTTCCTCCTGAATCCAAATCTATAGGAATGATTATGGACCCTTCATTTTTTTAACAAGCCCTGTGATGATTATTATGCACACTGCAGTTTGATTAAAAAATAAACCAAATAACAAAAACTGACCTAAACATCTGAATTCTGACTGCAGGCTTCTGGCTACTTTGAATGACTTGTTCCTTTATATGAACAACTGAACATGATTCTTTTCCCTCTTAAATATTAGAACAATCTTTCTGAGCTCTGTCAACCACCATCGATCCTTTTTTTCTCCTTCTACTCAGATAAACTTCTCAGGGGAGTTGTCTATGTTCACTGTCTCCTTTTCTTCATATCCTAGCCCTCCTCAGATCACTCCAGTTTGGCTTTCTATTACTACTGCTCTGACAATCTCTTACCTCTAATTCTAATGAATATTATTTTTCAGTTCTAGTTAGTCCTTGAACACTTTCCTGAAGTCTACTCTTGCCTTCTCTACTTCTGGTGGTCATATCATCTCTGGTTCTTACTCTTCTACATGGGTCTAAAAGTTTGAACTTATTAAAACCCAGTCCTAGACCCATTTGCATTTCTACTCTTACAAAGGTAGGTTTTATCCAGAGTTGGTGTACAGTAAATTTGTTGAGTAGTACTCTTGGGATCAACACCTGTGGAAGAGAGGAGAAGGAAGCAGGAGTGGGTAGAAGAAGTTAAGCTGTGATGCAGGCCCAACAACAGCCTCAGCCAACAATATGAGAAACTCTGGAGATGTAATGGCTGCCATGGTTAAGTGCCTGTGTCAGCCTGGCTAGGTGATGGTGTCTAGTTGTGTGGTCAAGGAAACACTGGCCTGATTGCTACTGTGAGGCTATTTCATGGTTTTAAAGCATCAGTAAGGTGATCATTTTTGAGTAAGGCAGATTGTTGCAAATGAAGTGGTTCCTGAAAAGACTGAGAGCTAAAGGTTTTCAACCAATGGCATGCCCAGCACGAGAGGCAGAGTTTCAGGAAAAGAGGCTCCAAGTGGTTCGTTGCAGTATCCACTGTATACTCTATATTCCGTCCATTGGCAAACTCATCCACAATTACCATTTTGTTTACCTCTCTCTGGAGCTCCAGTTCCCAACTGTTTACCTAGCATCTCTAATTTGATATATCCAACTCAGCACTTCCAAAACTGAACTTATAGCCTTCATTCATTCTTATACTTAAACACCACTCATCCTGTTTTTTACCTCTTTTAGTAGATGGTACTATCATCTGATTAATACCACAAGTTGCCATTCTCTCTTCCTTGTTTTTTCTTCAATCCACATATCTAATAATAACTCAAGTCCTGTTGATTTTATCCCCTAAACACTTGCAAATCTGTCCACTACTTTCTCTTTCCACTGCTAAATCTCTAATTCAGGTTATCATTCTCTCTTTTTTTTTTTTTTTTGGTTCTACTGTAGTAACATTCTATTAGTCTCTTTCCATAATGCTTGATCATTTTCAATCTCTTCTTCATACTGAAATCAAAGGAATCATTTCATAATTATATTGACCAAGTTAATCCACTGCTTAAAACTCTGAAGTAAATCCTTGTTCTTTTAAGATAAAGACTGAAACCCTTTAACAGAATTTGCTATTCTTTTTCTATATTACCAGCATATCCTTACACTCTGCCTTTAACCGCACTGGCCATGGTTAACTGTGTTTAAACACACCCTGTTCTAACCATAGGCCCTGGGCACAAGGTGTTCGCTTTATGTGAACAGCTCTTTCATCTCCCTCCCTACCACCACATTTATCTAGATAAATCCTACTCAAACTTTAGCTTTCATCTTAGTAATAATTTTCACCGAGATTTCCCTGAGTTTTCCAGATTAAGAGAGACTTTTCTGTTTTGTTGTTTCATAACATAGTTTTCCTTCTCTGTAACAATGATATGTTTCCAGTTGTAAATTTTCTTGTGATAATTTAATTAATGATTGTTTTCCATTAGACTATAATCTCTACAAAAGCAGAGACCATCACTTTTTGCTCACAATTGTATCTCCAGTGCCTGCCTGGTATATTAAAAGAAAACAACTTGAGGGAGGGGCAAGGTGGTGGTCAAGTAAGGAGCTCCAAGAGTCAGCTCAAATCACACCTGCTCATAGCGGCATTATTCACAATTGCCAAAAGATGGAGACAACCCAAGTGTCCATCAAACAATGAATGGATCAACAAAATTTGGTACATACACATGATGGAATACTATGCTGCAGTAAGAAGAAATGAAATTGGAACACATATTATAACATGGATGAAACTTGAAGACATTATGCTACATGAAGTAAGCCAGACACAAAGGACAAATATTGCATGGTCTTATTAATATGAACTAAATACGAAGGATAAATTCATGGAATTAAAACCTAGTGTATAGTATTATTAGGAGATAAGAGGAGGCCCGAGAAGGACAACTGATGCTTAATGTCTGTAGAAGTTTTAATTAACTTGATTGTAAAAGTGTAGAAATGGACAGAGTTGATGGCAACACATTATAATGAGTAGCAGCTGGTTTATAAATGTGATTGTGACTGAAAAGGGTAGTCTAGGGATGACAATGTTAATTGAAAGAAAGCTAGGACTTTCTTAGCTTCCAGTCTAGGGACTGAATAATACAGGGAACTCAGAGTGGATGAAAATTATGCTTGATGGTACAGATGCAAAAGTGTCCTTCTGTGAACTAGAGCAGATGTACATCACTATTGCAGGGTAGTGGGAATGTGGAGAAGCATGGGAAAACTACAATTGATGTGACTATGGACTGTGGTTAACAGCAATACTGTAATATTCTTTCATCAATGCCAAAGATGTACTATCTTGATAATTGGAGGAGGGTATAGAAAAAGTGTGCCAAATGTATCCTATAGACCATGGTTGGTGGTAATTGTCTGATGATAGTATCTCAAAATCTTTAAAAAATGTTCCACAATGGTTTGGTGTATTGCTGAAGGGGTGTTGTATGGGAATTCTACTCATGTGTGTGATTGTTTTGTAAGACCACAACTTCTGTAATAAAAACATATTTAAAAAATAATAGGGTGGGTTGGGGGAAAATACACTAAAGGTAAGATATGGACTATAGTTAGTAGTAGTTTTGACGATGTTCTTTCATAATTTGTAACAGATGTTTCACAACAATGCAAGGTGTTGGTGGTGGGGTGATGTATAGGACCCCTGTGTGATGTTATGCATGTTTGTGCTGTAAGTTCACAACTTTTACTATACACTTATTTTTTATGCATGTTCATGCATGAATGCTATACTTCAATAAAAATTAAAAAAAAAAAAAAAAAAAAAGGAAAACAGCTCAAACAACTCCTCATATATAGTGCTCAGCCAATATTGAATGTTAAACCAAACAATTTCTGGGATAAATATTCTTTATGGGGTTTCTCTATAATCATCTAGAAGGTGGGGGTGCTCCTTCTAGATCTGGATCTCAAGATATTTTAAAACCCATTACCAGATTGCAGGGCTGCATGAGGGTAGAATGTAGGCAAAGGATGATCACAAAGAAAGTAGAAAATGCAAATCTTATAGAAGCTATGCATTAAACCCGGTGTGCAGGTGTGGGGAGAGAAGTAAATTACCTGTAATGCCTAAGAATCTAAACAGTAAGGTAGCATGAAGTTTCAGGTTATGATTTTTAAGTTAATGTTGTTCACTTAGGGAATGTTACCATTTTCAGATTTGCTATAAAGATCTCATGATTTCACTGCCTTTAATCATTCTGAAACACGTTGAAATGAATAGAAATATTGTATCATTTCAATATATTAAAAATGGACATAATTGAATCTGGTGTAAATAAGAGTTAGACTAATATAGCCAAAGTCATTAAAAGTGAATTCGGTTCCATCCATAAGGGAGCAATATGATACAGAATTGACTTCTAGTTGTAAACAACTTGAAAACAGGACTAACAGTAGAAACAACTGTTTTAAAATATGAGACAACATACAGCACAGGATTGTGAGCCTTGAGAAAGTGGAAACAAGGAAACAAATGAAGTGAGCCTTACCATGACAAGAATTCCTGCTTAGAGATGATTTATGAAAAACGGCCCAGGGAAAGGGATCTCCAACAGCTTCTAACAATATGACTGAGTAGAAAAGACAGAGATTAAAGTTCATGAAAGTCAAAGCAGCTGGAATTTCCAAGAAGAGAAAGAAATACATAGAAAGAATTCCAGAAATGTGCATAGGGGTCTCCTTGGGTCTTTAGCTGAAAACTCCGCACATATGTATAGTAAAATCCCAAGAAGCCATATAAGAACAATTTCTGAGGAAAGTACAATTGTTGGAAGGCTATCAGGTGAACTATTCCTAGAGTACACTAGAGTTGGGAAATGCTCAACTTCCTCCAGCCAATGTAGGAAGACCTCATTAAATTCACATAGAATTGAGTAGAACCCACAGACTGGCGTGGCATTAGAATGGAGCTACATTAACCCCAGGAAAATGTCTGCTCAGATTTGTGCTAAAGGAGCATAAAAATAAACCTTGAAATGATGAGACTAATCAGCAAGTAATTTAACTGTTTTGCAGGAAAAATCCAATGCTCTTTAGAAGGATATAATAAAATCTAGCACTTAACAATATAACAATATTTGGCATCCAATAAAATATTACTAGCCTTACAAAGAAGGAAACTATGGCCCTTAATCAGGAGAAAAATAAGTCAATATAAACAGACCCAGAATGACAGTGATGATGGCAGTAGCGGACAAGGACATTAAAACAGCCATTATTAATATTCTACATATGCTCAAGGATATAACGGGGAGAATAATCATAACAAGGAAAGAAACAGAAAATATAAAAAGGTCAAAACAATACTTATATACATGAAAAGCACAGTATATGGAATGAAAATTTGACTGGAAGGGATTAATAGCAGATTAGACACTGCACAAGAAAACATTTGTTAATATGGCAATTTAATCTATTTTAAATGAAGCACAAAAAAGACTGAAAAATGAAAGGAGGCTTGGTAACTTGTGGTCCTACATCAAGCAGTCCATCATATGAGCAGTTAGAGTCTAGATAGGAGAGGAGGGCCAGGTAGACTGAAAAATATTTCAAAAAATTATGGCCTGAAATTTGCCAAATCTATAAACCTACTATGTATCTACTCAAACCCAGAGCAGAATGAGCACACACATAAATCCATACCTTATCATATTACAAATTGCTTAAAACTAATAATCAAAGAAAATTCTAAAAAGCACCTAAAGTAAAAGTTACATACACACAGAAAAAACAAAAACAAAACAAAACAAAAAACTAAAAATTACAGTAAACTGAATTCTTCGCTCTTTTGATCAGGAACGAGCAGAAAGGCTCCGTCTCACCACTTCCATTCAACATTTTAAGTGGAAGTCCTGGCTTCCTGCAATTAGGTAAAATAAATAAATTAATAAATGCCGTAAAGAATGGAAAAGATGAACTAAATCTTTATTTTTGAAGATGGCATCATTATGCATGATGACAATTTTAAGATATTTATAAAAATAACTATTAGAATTTATAAGTGAATTAGTATTGTCATATAGAAATACAATATAAAAACCAATGTGTTGTATATACTAATAATAAACTATTGGAAGTTAAGATTAAAAAATACTATTTATAATATCTTACAAAACATGGAATACTTTAAGACAAATTTAACAAAATATGTGCGCAAATTGTGCAATGAAAATTTTAAAACATTGCTGAGAGAAATTTTAAAAAGATATAAATAAATGGAGAGAGATACCACACTCATGAGTTAGTAGATTCAAAACTATTAAGATCACAGTTCTTCCCAAATTTATCTATAGTTTCAACGAAATCCAAATCAAATTGCAGCAGGTTTTTTAATTTTATATTTATTTTATTTTTGTAGGAATTAAGAAGCTGAAAGCTGAATCTAAAACTTATACAGACATACAAAGTATTCAAAATAGCCAAAATAATTCTGATAAACAACATTGGAGGATTTCACTATCTTTTCTCAAGTCTTACTATATAACTAAAGAAATTAAGACAGTGATATTGGCATAAGGATTGACATATAAATCAATAGAACAGAATAGGGAGTATAAAAAGAAATTCATATATATATGGCCAATTGTTTTTTGACAAAGGGCCAAGGTTATTTAATGGGGAAAGTACAGTCTGCAGGACTATTCCACTAGAATTAAAAAAGTGATGCTGGATCAAAATGAGCTATGATTTTCCTCAATGCTAGACAAAAAAATTACTTGAAATAGAAACTTGCCTAAAAACATATAATTTAGCATAAAAGCTAAAACTTTTATAAGAATCCAGGAGAAAATCTTCATAACATCAGGGTAAGCAAATATTTTTTAGATGCAGTGCAAAAAGTCTGAATCATTAAAAAATGATATATATCATGGCCTAAAAATTATAAACTTTTTCTCTTGAAAAGACACAATGAAATAAAAAGACAAGCAACAGACTTGGAGAATATATTTTCAATACAAATATCTGACAAAGGACTTTTATCCAGAATATTTAAAGTACTCAATACTAAAAAAATAAGACAACCAATTAAAAATGGAAAAGAATTATAGAAGAAGGTATATGAGTAAGTAATAAAGACATAGCTATGTGCCCAATATCACTAGTTACCAAAAAGATGCAAATTGAACCACATGGAAATACAACTACACATCCATTAGTTTCTGATGAGAAATCTTTGATCATTTGAATTGGTGTTCCTAGGTATTTAACTTGTCCTTTTTTATTGGCTATTTTTAAGTATTCCCAATATTTTTAAATGATTGGTGGAATTCACCTGTAAAGCCATCTGGTCCTGGCCTTTTCATCTTGGGGAGGTTTTGGATGACTGTTTCAATTTATTTACTTGTGATTGATTTATTGAGGTCTTCTCTTTCTTCTAGGGTGTTTATAGGAATTTGTCCATTTCATCAATGTTGTCTAGTTTGTTGTCATACAGTTCCTCATAGTATCCTCTTATGATCTCTTTTATTTCTGCTGGGTCAGAAATGTAACTTATGGTCTATAGTTAATAATAATATTGTAATATTTTTGTAGCAAGAGCAAAGAGGGTACTATATCAATCCTAAAGGTAAATAAAAAAAGAATATGGTGTTTAGTTTTATGAAATATGAGTACGATTAAGCATTTTTTTCTCTTCTTCATTTTCTTCATTAACAAGGAGAGCTTGATGGTATCATTTAAGAAATCTGTGTTCATCTGTGTAGTTTTCTGAACACTGGAGGGACAACTGAGTTTGTTTTTAGGATTAGAAGAGAGAAAAGTACCTGGACAGAACTTTATTGGAGTAGTGCTTCCATAACTTGTTGAGACGCTTTTTGTCTGTTATTTTAGTTTTTGAATTTGGAATAAAAGTTGAAATTAAAAAAAAAAAAAAAAAGAATTCCCAGCACCTTTGGTTTTCAACAGCTTGACTGTGGTAAGCCTTATAATTTTCCTTAGTATTTTTTTCCTAGTTGGGGTGTGCTGACCACAAATCTACAAATTTATGTCTTTCACTGTTTTTTTTATTTTTTTTATTTTTTTATTTTTATTTTTATTGTGGGTAAAAATCAAAATTTTCACAATACATACAAACATTTGCAAAATGATATATAAATATATATGTGTATTTGCTTACAAAAATGTTATTTATATATATATATACATATATTTTAAGAGGTGCTTAGATTACCTAAAATATTGCATGGAACCCACTGGGATTCCCATGTTGCCCACCTCCCACACCTCCCACCACATCCCACACATACATCTCCCACAAGTGTGGCCCACTACCCTCAATGGACTTACACATCCTGGGGCCTTGCCACCAACCATAGACCACAGTTCACACCGTAGACCACACTCTCTCCCACACAGTTCTGAGTGGTGTGTGCTGATTTAAAATGGCCTACATCCGTTGCCACAACGGTACTCAGGACAACCTCTAACTCCCAAAGAAGCCCCTGTATTTCAACTGCTCACCCCCTCCCTGCCCCAAAAGTGTCAAGTGGCTACTGGCTCCACCTCATTGTTATAATTTCTTCCATTGCTAGAATCACCATATATGTCTTTCACTGTTTTTAACTACCTCATTCTTTATCTTCTCCTTCTGGAACTCCAATTTTTTTGCAAGTTAGACCATTTAATATTGTCTCACAGATACTCAAGATTCTGCTCATTGTTTTCAAATTATTGTTTTTCTCTGTCTTTTAGGTTGGATCTCTTCTCTCAAAATATCTTCAAGCTCACTGTCTCTTTTCCTCTGTCATCTTCATTCTGCTCTTAAGCTTATTCCGTTGAAATTTTCATTTAATTTATTTTGTTTTTCAGTTATGGAAAAATAGCTGCTTAAGAATCCTAGTCTGACAAACCTGATATCTGAGTTTCTTGGTGTTGGCTTCTTTGTTATTTTCACTTCAAAACGTATTACATTTTTCTGGTTTTTCATGAGTAGAGTAATTTTAGGTTTTATCATCAATTTTAACATTCAGAATTTTAAGTTGTGGAGACTATAGGGTTGATATTTTAGTTTTAGGTGGTGATTAACTTTGTTAGACTCAAAATGCAAATTCATTGTCTCCTGTGGGGGAGGCAGCTCAAATTTCAAGTTCAGTTATTTAAGTATTAGTTGCAACCTACTTTTAGACTGCCTCCCACACGCATGTTTCAGGGGTCAGTCAGAGACTTGAACTGAGTTCATACCCAGAATTTGAGGCTTCTCCTCTCTGATTCTCTTCCATTCAGTATTCCCTGCACTCTCTGGTGGCTATGATTGTGCCAAGTTCCTCCCCTCTGTTTCTTCAGGTCAGAACAATGGTGAATTTTCCATCCAAGTTTTCACTACCCCACTCCATGTCCTGACCTGGCCTGTCCTCAGGTCAAAGATGAATAATCTGGGAAACTCAGCTCATGTAGATTCCTTCCTCTGATATTCAGCTCTTTCCAAACTTCCCTTCTTTTGTTCACTCTGTAGAGCCTTTAGGTAACTGATTTTGTTGTTGTTTGTATTTCATTCTGAGTTTTTAGATGTTATCTCTGGGAAGGTTAGACTGTAGGGGTTTTATTCTACCATACTAGAAGTGAAACCAGAATGACTAAAATTTTAAATACAGATAATATCAAGCCTTGTCAGCAAATATATAAGACGACTGGAAGTATAAACAGACCAGGTAATGATAAAGTGATACAATCACATTGGAAAACAGTTTGATGGTTTTATAAAGTTAAACATACACTTATCATATGACCCACAATTTAATTTATTTGGTCCACAATTCCAGAAACAAACATCTTGGAGTGGAGAAAATAAGACAGAGAAGGGATAAAAGCCACTAAAAGGGTGACCAATATGTGAGTTAGTACTCTGGACAAGTGGGAGATAAATCCCTTGGGCACTTTATGAGGAACCAAATAGAACGTGCCTCAGAATTGTCCCACCAAGGACTGGAGATGTATTTATCTATCCCTGCATCTATAGTTTAACAATAAATCTTGACATATGGTAGGGTCAACCTATATATATATTTTCAGAATTATCTTGGCTATTCTGGCTGTTTTTCCATATTAATTGTGTTGCCAGTCTATCAGTTTGTAATTTTTTGAAGATGTTGATTAATTTGGGGAGAATTTACTTTACTTCATTACTATATTGTGTTTTCTTATCAGTAAGAAAACAGATCATATTTTCTGTGGTTAATTAAGCTATATATCCCAGAAAAAACAAAACAAACATGTTCTTAACCCCCATTCTGTGGGATTGAAGATGCTATTTTTAGTTAAGCTGTGGATAAGTGAATCAGGGTGGGTCTTAATCCTGATACTGGAGGCCTTTAGAAAGAATTTCATGGGGAGAAGCCAGATGTCTCTGGGAAGCTGGAAGAGAAAGGGGAGAGCTTTGCCATGTAATAGGAAAGCCAAGGAATCCCAAGGACTGCCAGCCTGCCAGAATGCTGTCAATCCTGGGAGGAGGCCAGCTGAAACTGTGAGACATTAATTTTCTGTTTAAGCCAACCCATTGTGCACTATTGGTCATAGCAGCCTGGAAATGAAGACCCTTTTCTATTTTTTCAGATCTTCTTTTATGTGGTTAACTAACATTTAATTGTGTTCTCATTAAATAATGAGCTAACAATCCATAGACTAAGAGAAAATATTTGTAACATATAGAATACACTTCTATTCAAATAGACAAAATGACTCCAGCAAATAAAAATCAAAATAAACACACAAACCAAATGGTTAAATAGAAAAAAATTGGCAATGAACAGGCAATTCTAAAATCCCCATTACCTGTGCCCAATGAGCTTTGAAACTTTAAGTCCTGATAACATGCCCAGGAGAAACCTAACCTTAGTTGTAAACTGAAAGTGAAAAGAGGGGAGGAGGACAGAGAAAGAAAAAACACTGTCTGTTTCCAGCTGGGAAGTGGCATTACTCTGTCAGCTAGGCCATGGTGTTGTCCTGCTGAACATAAACAATTTCACAGAACAACTTCAGATAAGGTTACTCTGTGACCAAGATGGAGTAAGACAAAATAAAACTGATCACTGAGGTTCTGGGAAAATGCATCATTGTAGGTGGGCATTCCCCAGCTCTCTTGCAAAAAATGGCTAAGAAGGGGCAAAATCCTACCCAAGTGAGATGTTTTGGGAACTCACAGAGCAGGAGGCTTCAGGGCATTGATCTGGAGGGAACTGGAGAAAGAGATAAAGAGCCCAAGGGAAAATGGTGAGTTGCTTGCCCCTGTGGCTGGAAACTGCAGATGGCTAAGACCCACCCTCAAGGCAAATAGCTCCCGTGGACCCCCTGACTCTCACCAGCCAGCAAGTGGGAAGGAGAATTCTCAGGGAGGAAGAGGGTTCTGGCAAGGGTGGGAAGTGGCTTACTTTCCATGGGTTTGGACACCTGAGCCCCCTTTGAAACTCAAGCAGGATACCAGCCAGCACTGAGTTGGCCTTGGGAAGAGGGGAGAGGGGAATCTGCTCAGGCAGCCTGTCACACTCAGCCATCCTGGGAGAGAGCAACTTGGGAAGGGAAGGGGCAGAGACAGGCAACTAATAGTCCGGCAGCTGAAAACTATTAAAATTCCAACTCCTTTAAGGGAAACAGGCAGTAGGAAGAGTTCAACAAGCTTTCACAAGCCTATTTAGGGTTCCCTGGAAGCAAGAGGGGTCTGGAAGAGGGTCAAGAGTGGTTTCTTTGAGGCGAGTTTGGTCAGCTGAGCCCCCTCTGAATCTTGGATGGGACCCCAACCCAACCAGGAGAGGGGAGGGGGGATCCATTCAGACAGGCTGTCATGCCCAGCCACCCTGGGAGAGAAAGTAATTAGAATAGAGAGGGAGCAGGGACAGACAGGCGCCTAACCAGCAGGATTCTGGCAAACTGCTGAGATTCTAACCTGCCCTAGGGAAATTGAGTGAATATCTTTCTGAAAGGCTAACTGACCTAAGGAGAAACTTTAGCTCAGTGGAGGAATTCCAGCCTTGAATATATGAGGTCCCTGGTTCAATTCCTAGCTCTTCTTAGAACAGTGATCCACTGGGTTACCAGACATCCAGCTGATACTTTATGACAGGGAACATATAGACATTCTTTTTTGTATTAGCTTTTCTTGGATCTCTTATTTTTCTTTCAAAAGATTCCTTTTAAAATCTAACTTAGTTTACTCACTAAAACCTGGTTCAAAACCTGCAGAGGGCAGGCTGCAGGGTAATTGATTGATGAGCACTGGCAGCCTGAGAAGCCTCTTAGGGTCTTAAGACAGAGGGCTGTTTTTCCTTTTTTTTTTTTTTTTTTTTTTTTTTTGCATGTTTGTTTTTTCTTCTTATATTTTTCTCTTCTCTTTTTTATTAACTAGGAGCTGCTGTCTTGTTTATTGTTTGTTGTGTTTTCCCTTCCTTTGTCTCCCTTTTTTTTGTTTAATGATTTTGTCTACCTATGCTATTTCTTTTCTTTCCTTCATCTTTCCATCTTCTGTTTTCTATCATTGTTCTCTCATTCCACCTCTTTTTGTTTGGTCTTCAATTTTTCTTGTTTTTATCTCTCTCTCCTTTTTTCTCTGTTTTCTTTTTTTAAACTTTATTGTTCTTTTTCTCTTTTCTTTTCTCTTTCCCTCTATTCTCATCATTCTCGTCTTTTAATTCATACAATATATTTTTCTCTATTCTGTTTCTCATTTCATTGTTTCTATTCCACTTTTTAATTCTTATTCCTCTGCACTTCTTACTTGAGTTAATTGTTCATTTACCTAGGTCTTGCATGGTTCTTCTACCTTTTCCTATTATTATTACTATTATCCCTTTTCTCTTCATACCTCTTTCTTTTTCTCTGGTCCTAATTTTTTTTTTCCTCAATGAAACATAGGAAACAGGAAAGAAATAGAATAAGAGGAACAAAGTGTCAAACTGCAAACTTACCAAACACACAAAAACAACAACAAAATAAAACCCTAGAGTAGAAAGAGAAGCTAATTGACTGAATAAACCCACCAAGATAAACTGATGACTAGACACCAACAAAAAATTACAACCCATAATAAGAAACAAGAAGACATGGCCCAGTGCAACGAACAAACTAAAAAGCAGGAGGAGATGCAGACCATTGAGCAACTAATCAGAGATGTCCAAATCAACTTAATGAAGTGAAGGAAGAGATTAAAGATATTAAGAAGACACTGGGAGAACATATTGAAGAAATTATAAACATGCATAAAAAGATTATGGATATGGATATGATTGTGCTGAATGGCACAATGCAAGAAATAAAAAATACACTGGAAGCACATAACAGCAGACTTGAACAGGCAGAGGAAAGAACCAGCAATGTGGGAAACAGTACATCTGAAATCAAACAGATAGTAGAACAGATAGATAAAAAGATAGAAAAAATCCAGCAGGGACTTAAGGGTTTCAATGACAACACAAAACACAAAAGCATACACATTATAGGCATACCAGAGAGAGAAGAGAAGGGAAAGGGGACAGAGGTGTGTTGGAGGAACTAATGGCTGAAAATTTCCCAAATTTATAGAGGGATATGGTTGACATGTGCAGGAAGCACAGTGTACCCCAAATGGTATAAATCCTAACAGGCCTATTCTTTTTTTTTTTTTTTTTATTTATTTATTTTAGGTATTGAGGTACCAGGCCAGGGATTGAACCCCCCAGACCTCGTATGTGGGAAGCCAGCACTTAAAAACTGAGAGACATGGTTCCCCTGAGTTGGCTCCTCCAGTTGGCTCCTTCATTTGTTTGTTTGTTGTTTACTTTTTTGTTTTCAGGAGGCACCAGTAACTCTAACCGGGACCTCCCATGTGGGAAGCAGGCGCTCAACCGCTTGAGCCACATCCGCTCCCTTGTGATTATTATTTTTTTTTTTTTTTATTATGGGTAAAAATCAAAATTCTCACAATACATACAAACATTTGTAAAATGATATATAAATATATATGCATATATGTGTATTTGCTTACAAAAATGTTATTTTTTATATATATATATACATATATTTTAAGAGGTGCTTAGATTACCTAAAATATTATACGGAACCCACTCGGATTCCCATGTTGCCCACCTCCCACACCTCCCACCACATCCAACACAAACATCTCCCATAGTGTGGCCCACCAACCTCAATGAACTTACACCTCCTGGAGCCTTGCCACCAACCATAGACCACAGTTCACACTGTAGACCACACTCTCTCCCACTCAGTTCTGAGTGGTGTGTGCTGATTTAAAATGGCCTACTTTAATCTAGTCCATTCTACTAGAGGTTAATACCTTCTTGAACAGAG
>JAKSZT010054569.1:120447-151691 GCA_026826555.1 Tolypeutes matacus
CGTCCCCAATCCGCCTTGCTCTGGGAGCTTGCAGTGTGCGCCCTCCTACACCAACGCCATCTTCTTTGTTTTGCCCTAACAGGCCTATTCGAAGACATATATTTGTCGAATTGTCCAATGCTCAAGACAAAGAGAGAATACTGAAAGCAGCAAGAGAAAAGAGATCCATCACATACAAGGGAAGCTTGATAAGATTAACTGCTGATTTCTCATCTGAAACCATGGAAGCAAGAAGGCAATGGCATGACGTAGTTAAAGTGTTAAAAGAAAAAAAAACTTCCAGTGAAGAATTCTCTATCCAGCAAAGCTGGTCTTCAAAAATGAGGGAGAGTTCAAAATATTCACAAACAGAAGTTAAGAGAGTTTGTCAATAAGAAACCTACCCTTCAAAAAATACTAAGGGGAGTTCTGCAGGTCAAAAGGAAAAAAGCGGAGATAGAGAGTTGGAGGAGAGTGTAAAAACAACTAAAGAGATAAAAAGAGAAATAAAAAGAAAATATGGCATACATAAAACTGAAGAAAATATGGCTAATGTAAGTAATTCCTTGACAATAGTAACACTGAATGTTAATGGATTAAATTCTCCAGTCAAGAGACACAGATTGGCAGAATGGATAAGGAAATATGACCCATCTATATGCTGGCTACAAGAAACTCAGCTTAGACCCAGGGACACAAGGAGGCTGAAAGTAAATGGCTGGAAAACAATTTTACATGCAAACAATAACCAAAAAAGAGTGGGAGTAACTATATTAATGTCAGACAAAATAGACTTTAAATGCAAAATTTTTGTGAGAGACAAAGAAGGCCACTATATACTATCATATAATCTATCAAGAAGAAAGAAGAATCATAAACATTTATACACCTAACCAAGGTGCCTCAAAATACATGAGGCAAACACTGGAAAAAATAAGTGGAGAAAAAGATGCTTCTACAATTATTGTGGGGGACTTTAATACACCATTATCACCATTAGACAGAACATCTTGACAGAGAATCAATAAAGAAACAAAGACCTTGAATAACACATTAGAGATCTGGACCTAATAGAAATATACAGACTATTACGCCCAAACACAGTGGGATATACATTCTTCTCAAGTGCACATAGTTTATTCTCCAGGCTAGGCCACATGCTAGGCCAGAGAACAAATCTCAATGAATTCAGAAAGATTGAAATTATGAAAAGTAATTTCTCTGACCATAATGGAATGAAGCTGGAAATCAATAAGGGGCAGAGAACCAAAGTAGGTACAAAGATATGGAAATTAAACAACACATTCTTAGACAATCAGTGGGTCAAGAAGGAAATCTCAAAAGAAATCAGTACCTGCCTTGAAATGAATGAAAATGACAACACAATGTATCAAGACATATGGGATGCAGCAAAAGCTGTACTGAGGGGGAAATTCATGACATAAATGCCTATATTTAAAAAGAAGAAAGAGCTAAAATTAAAGACCTAACTGCACACCTGGAGGAATTAGGAAAAGAACAACAAACTAAACCCAAAGGAAATAGAAAGAAGGAAATAACAAAGATTAGAGGAGAGCTAAATGAAATTGAAAATAAGAAAGCACTAGAAAAAATTTAAAAATCCAAAAGCTGGTTCTTTGAGAAGATTAATAAAATTGACAAACCCTAAGCTAGACTAACAAAGAAAAATAGAGAGAAGATGCAAATACATAAAATAAGAAACAAGGAAGGGGATATCACCACTGACCCCACTGAAACAAAAAGTATCAGAAGAGGATACTTTGAAAAATTGCATGCCAACAAGTTGGATAATTTAGAGGAAATGGACAAATTCCTAGAAACACACAAACAGTCTACATTGCTGAAAGAAGAAATTGATGAACTCAACAGGTCAATCACAAATAACAAGATTGAATTAGTCATCAAAAACCTCCCAACCAAGAAGAGCCCAGGATCAAATGGCTTCACAGATGAATTCTACCTAACATCCTGGAAAGAACTAATACCAATCCCGCTTAAACTCCTCCAAAAAATAGAAGTGGAGGGAACATTGTGTAACTCATTCTATGATGCCATCATTACCCTAATACCAAAGTCAAACAAAGCCCCTCTCAATTAGAGGTGGAGTGGACATCACCATCCCAGAATCTTCAGAATTGGGGATGGAACTATGGACTGAATTAGACTTACTGGTATTCTACTATAGACTTACTGTGATTCTAGCAATGGAAGAACTTTTATCACTGATGTGGAGGCAGTGGCCACTGGAGGTTCTGAGGGCAAGGAGAGGGAAAAACAGGTGTAATAGGGGGCATTTTTGGGACTTGGGAATTGTCCTGAATGACATTGCAATGGCAGATACAGGCCATTATATATCTTGCCATAACCTCCAAAATTGTGTGGGAGAGAGTATAAACTACAATGTAAGTATAATCCATACTTAGTGGCAATACTCCAAAATGTGTTCATCAATTTTAATGAATGCACCACACTAATGAAAGATGTTGTTAATGTGGGAAAATGTAGGAGGTGTAAGGAGCGGGCATATGGGAATTCCCTCTCTTTTTTTTTTTTTTTTAAGATTTATTGTTTTATTTATCCCCACCCCACCCTGTTGTTTTTGCACTCTGTCTGCTCTGTGTGTCCATTTGCTGTGTGTTCTTCTGTGTTTGCTTGTCTTCTCTTTAGGCAGCACAGGAAACTGATCCAGGGACCTTCCATAGTGGGAAAGAGGCATTCAATCTCTTGTGCCACCGCAGCTCCACGGTCTGATATGTCTCTTATTATCTCTCCTCTGTGTCTCTCTTTGTTGCATCATCTTGCTGCATCAGCTCTCCACATGGGCCTGCTCACTATGCCGGCCAGCTTGCCTTCACCAGGAGGCCCCGGGAATCCAACTCTGGACCTCCCATATGGTAGATGGGAGCCCAATTGCTTGAGTCACATCCACTTCCCCCTCTACTTTTTGTGTAACATTTATGTAATCTAAGTATATTTTTAAAATATAAAAAATATATTTTAAAAAATATAAGACTTATCATCATATTTTAACACAAACGATACTGATAAGGAAAATTCCAAATGAGCCAGCCAAGTATATTTTCCTCTGCACTTGAAAAATATAAGGTAAAATGTCAACTTTGTACCTACATCTTTATCAACCCTGAGCCCTGCTTGCTTAGTGAGTTACTGATTTTGGAACAGAGTTCTCTGATAGATAGTGATTTGAAGAAATCTTTCCTTCCACTTTTCAGCTTTTTATTTCATCTTAAATATTCTTGAGTTTTTAAAGCATAAATTAGTTAGGGTTTTTATTTTGTGTTATATATTTTGGTTCTTTCATTTAATGACATTATCACTACAAAACAAATAATATAATAATGTCTTTGAAATTTAGTTAACTTATCTGTAACAAAATAAATAATCAGATTTTTAAAAGGTTTCATGTATTCTCATAAATATTGTGTATTCTCTATTTCTTGGTATAATGCTTCCTCTATATCTTTAATATATCAAGCTTGTAAACATGGTGATCAAATCACCTAGTTATGAGCTTTTTGTTTCTCTGCCAGAAACTGATGAAGCAAACAAAAAATTCATAAATGATTTCTTCTTGTGGTTCTGCATGTATTTTGAGGAGATGTTATTAGATCTATTCAAATTAGCAATTCTAGCTTCTTTGTGATTTGTCCACCTCAAATATTAAGTGGTAATGTCCTTTTTTTGCTATTAACATTTTTTTGCACTAAATTGTATTTCATCTATTAAAAATATTGTGCTCCAGATTTCTTTCAGCTAGATCATGTCTACTAAGTCTTTCATCCCTTTATTAGCCTAGAGCTGGACTTAGCTTTCTCATGCCATATGATGGATTATATTTAATAGGCTAATTGAACCCATGTACATCTGTAGTGGTTATTAACATATAGAGATAGGCCTTTTTATTATCTTATTTTATTTTCCTGTATATGCATTTCTTTGATTCATTTTCATTCAGTTTCTCTATTTTCTGTTAGAGCGATGTTTCCTCCTTTTTTCTATTAGTGTCAAAGCTACAAATGATGTTTTAACACTTTATTTGTATCTTGAAGTTTTAAACATACATAATTAGTTGCATATTTTTTCTTAGTTTAAAGTTACTGAGTCTTTCCTCCTTCAGAACCAGATAAAATCTTGAGCAAACTTTATCAACCGAATTTCCACTCTTAACTCCCTTGCCATTGTCTACAATTCTGTCTACTATCAACACATACACACACACACATTTGTGTTTTTTAAACAATAGCTAATTAGAACCACAAAATTTGTGATGGAAGAAATTGTATATCAGTTAGCTTAAGTGTAAAGGAGGCTGAAAGTATCTTCCTATCTTAATAATCCCCCCCCCGTAGTCTTCTCTGAAGCTATTTGATTATTTCTCTGAAGCTATTTGATTATTTTGAGGAAGCACATGTTTAGATATGTATCAAAGCAATTTTATATCTCTTATAGCCATACTCTTTCAGCATTCTGGCTTTGGGTTATTTTTCAGTGTATTAGTTTTCTATTGCAGCATAACATACTGCCACAAATTTAGAGGTTTAAAATAACCTCCATTTATTAGTATCTAGTTCTATGGTCCATAAGTCTCGGCAGGCTTGACTTCTCTGCTTTGGTCTTACAAGGCCTAAATCAAAGTGTCCCCATCCAAAGCTCTTTTCTGGAGGATATGGGGAAGAATGGTCCTAATGCTTTCTTTTTAAAAAGGTTATTAGTTACTTGATTTAATTTCTTTATATTCCTTGTTTTTTGGTTTGTTTTTGTTTTTTTTTCCTAAAAGCCAGAGATAATGTTTTGGGTTAATTGGATTTGACTGCAAAGTTTTATGTTTATCTATCAGTTGGGTTTAAAGTTGTTTAAAGCTTGCTACAGGTATAGGGTTCAAAGGCTTCAAATCCTCTAGAGTTCTTTTTATTCTGCTGTTGTCTTTGGATTTCCCTCAGAACTCATCCTTGAGTCTGTGCTTGCAGCTTTTTCAACTGCTATTTTATTGGAAACTTATTGACGTGGTAGTAAGATATGGGTGAGGGGACGTATTCTATAAGTTTATAATTAAATCTCATTCTTTTTGTGGACCTGTGTTTCTGGATTATGACCATCATAAGTCTTTCTTATATTTTTGTCCCCCTTAAGTGAGAGAAGAAGCCTAGAGGGGACTGGAATTATGTAAATGTCCTTCCTTGTAGATGAGATAAAGTTCTCACAAAGTTTTTACATCTGGTGAGTAGTCTTTTGTTATGGAGAATTATTTACTGTATTTCAAAATGGTTGCCCTCCTTTCCTTCTGCCAGAGACAAGAGGGCTTCTCTTGGCTCTTCACCATGAGAATCCAGTAGGATTCCTATAGATAAAATCCAAAAGGTGTCGGGGTACCCAATTAAGATTTTCTCCATTCGCCTGTCTATCCAGGTTTCAGGGTGGCAGTTTTTCCTTTGATTTTAATTCTCTGATGGGTCCACTGATTTTCAGTTTGTTCAGTTTTTTTGTGTTGTTTTTCTAAAGATGAGAATGGTGACTTCTAAGCTCTTTTCATGTTGGAACTGAAACCTCCCTATTTATCATTTATCTGCTAACCATATTCCATTTTATACAGTTAAGTCTTTGCTATTACTTCTTGAAATGAAAACATTTGGCTTGAGTAAATAAGTATGTGTACAACACAACTCAAATTAATGCAAATTAAAAGTCTAATTTCATAATCCATCAATAGAGGAGTGCTTAAATAAATCATGGAATATTCATGTAGTATAATACTATGCATCTGTGAAAATAAATGTGGAATATTTATATATGCTGATAAGATCACAAGGTACATAGATAAGTTAAAAGAAACAAGACTCAGCAGGATAATTTGCTCTCATTTGTGTATTATAAAGGAATATGTGCATATATGATTGTAGCTGAATAAGCTATTTTTAGAAAAATGAATAAAAAAATAGTCATGGGGCTTGTTTTGAGTGGAGGACAGAAGAATAAAGATTTTGAAGTTGGATAGAGAACTGCTTTTTATGTTGTACCCTTTGTATCATTGGATTTTATTTAGCGAAATACTTTGAAAATAATAATTAAAAAAAAACTACAAAAGCCAAATTGCCTAAAATTCTTTAACTTTCTTATACAGTGTGTTCTTTTGGCCAATGAAATTTGGCCCACTGACTATTTCTTTCCTTAAGAGATAAAATAATGAAACCTTCTTTCTAAAAAGGAGAATATCTAGAAAGTGATCAAGAGAGAACATGACACGTGTTTGCATATAAAGAGATCAGAACACAGGTAGTGAGATATTTAGGCATAGATATTGAAAGATTTTAAAGCTTTATGTTCTTATTTTACTAGCTGTAAAAAGTAATATTTTCCAGGAACAAAACACTTTTGATTATAGCAGCTGAATATGCAAGATAGCCTGTAGGGAATAGGTGTTTAATAGAACAAATATTAATTAGGAGGCATTGTCTTACAGTAGGTGTTTTGTTTACTAGCCTGTGGCACATTGTAGTTACTGGTTCTCATTGCTTGATTGCAACAGTAATTTATACCTTCCTTTTTTTTTTTTTTAAGATTTATTTATTTCTTCCCCCACCCCTCATTGTTTCATGCTCGCTGTCTGCGCTCTGTGTATGTTCATTGTGTGCTCTCTGTGTCTGCTTATCTTCTTTTAGGAGGCACCAGGAACTGAACCCGGAACCTCCCATGTGGGAGGGAGATGCCCAATTGCTTGAGCCACATCACCTCCCTGCTTGTTGTGTCTCTCATTGTGTCTCCTCATTGCATCATCTCATTGAATCATCTTGTTACATCATCTCGTTGCATCAGTTCATTACGTAACCGTATCATGCCAGCCCTTGCGTGTCAGCTCACTGTCCTGCTCATCTTTTTTAGGAGGCACTAGAAACTGAACCCGGGACCTCTCGTGTGGGAGGCAGGCATCCAACTGCTTGAGCCACATCCACTCTGCTTCCATTTTTCAAAATGCTTCTGGATCTTTATTTTTCACTGCCATCTTGGGTGATCAGAGGTAATATGTGTTATTTTCATTTTCAAAATACTTGGAGTAACAGTATCAATAACTTAGGAGAACCTTAGAAACATCCTAATTCATAAATTCGCAGTCATAATACCTGTAACTTTCCAGCCAACTAAATAAAAATGTCTCCATATAATCCCTCCAAAACATAAAATCAAAAGGAATACAAATAAAAATCACGCATGAGTCATATTTTCAGATTATATTAGTAGAGTTCAACTGTGGTACAAACTGAACTTCAAATAACCTTGGAGAAAAATAAAAGCCAAATTACAAAAGAGCATCACTGGTCCTTCAAACCTGGGGTTGTGGAGAGCAAGGAGTGAGAACTTCAAAGGGACTCCGAAGAGAGAAAATTTAGGTGAAACACAGATAAAATCACCCTGGAAAGTTCAACACTCCATGATAAAAGATATGTGATAAGAAGAATAATAGCCCCTAAAGATGTCCTTGTCCTAATCCCTGGAACTCTGTGAATATGTCACCTCCCATGGCAAAGGGGATTTTGCTAATGTGATTAAGGGTAAGGAACTGGATATAGGAAGCATATCCTGGTTTTCCAGGTGGGCCCAATGTAATCACACACATTCTTAAAAGTGAAGCACTTGTACTAGCTGCAGTTAGATAGAGAGATGTGAGGACAAAAGAAGGTATTAGAGGGATGTTGTAACCAAGAGTTAAGAGTTAACAAATGAATATTGTGAAATGATTCTAGTATATGTAGAATAGCCAAAAGTAAATACCTAAAACCACTGAAACTCACTGAACTGTAACCCAGATGCCTTGATCTTTGTTAGTGATTGCATAACTATATAATATTTACCTGGTGATTGTAAAAGCCTCTGATAACTTGTGACTGACCCCTTTTGTACCCTGTTTCACAACTGAGAAGTATTATGAGCACTAGACAGCCCATTACTGTTTATTAACAAAGGAACCTGAATCAGCCCAGAGTTAACCTACCCCAATTCCTAAAACTATCTTTCTAGACAGAGCTACTTCTAACCAAAATTGGCTCACTTGATATGCACAATAGCTTAAATTTTATTATAATACCAAAAAATCATAGTCATCATCCTATTAAGGCCACTATTTTCTTACATACATTCTGTGATTAGTCATCAATCTGTGAATACTCAACAATTAGACTATCTCTAACTTCATCATCTCAGGCCATTACACTCATTAACCTAAACCTGTTTGTCTTTGGATACTAAACAACTATAAGAATTACTGCAGTTCAAGGAGACAGATTTTAGGCTGGTAGACCAGTTTGCTTTGTGCTTGGAAATAAACTTTCTCCCTTTGAAATCCTGATGTTTTAGGAATTGGTCATTTACATGCATGGAGCAGAAAACCCCATTGATCAGCATCAGTGTAACTCTGCTGGCTTTGAAGATAGAGTAAGGAAGTCATGCATGAGCCAAGGACCCCCAGAAGCCTCTAGAAGCTGGAAAAGACAAGGAAACATTCTTCTCTAGAGCCTCCAGAGGGAATGCAGTCCTGCTGACAGCTTGTTTTTAGTCTAGTGAAACCCAATTTCAGACTTCTGACCTCCGAAATTGCAAAGTAATAACTTTCTGTTGTTTTAAGTCAAGTTTGTCATAATTTGTTATGGAAGCAATAGTACATATACACATGTACATATCATATGTAGTTCAATACAGTACGGAACACAGGTTTGGGACTTGGTAGTTCATAAGACCAGCTATACAGAAGGGGCTTGAAAGTGAGCAGGATCAAGGGTATCAGACTGACTTGCTTTTGTGAAACCTGACAGTGAAGAGAAAGTGGAACATTATATATATAAGATGTATATATACATGGCAGCGAAGAGAAAGAGGAAGTAATAAGGGAAAATTAAGCATCCTGCAGAAATGAGAGAGAGAGAGGCCACACTGACTCCCTCCCTTTTCCCTTATAATATTATCTATTTTAAAAAATCTACTCCTTGGTATACTAAGAGAAGAGGTTCATATCAATAAAAATGAAAGAATGAAAATCTATGCTTTAAAATTTCAACTCAAGATGCCAGAAGTGAACAAAAATGTCAACGAAGTGAGAATGCAAGAAGGGAAACAATAAGAGTAAAAGCAGAAATTAATATAGTAGAAGATAGAAAAAGAGCAACTTTCATTAAAATCCCAAAACCTGTTTGTTTGTTTTTTAAACAACAAAGGAGACAAACTCCTTGCTTACTTAATCAAGACAGTTGGTGAGGATGTAGGAGACCAGATATTCTCATATATTACTGCTTGGAACAAAGTTTTACAACCCTCATGGAGAGGAGTTTGACAATATCTAAGAAAACTACATACACATTTACATTTTGACTGGTAATATACCTTCTAAGAATTTACCCTGAAAGCGTACTTCCAACAATGTAAAACTACATTTGCACAAGGATATTAATTTTAGTATTTTTCTGTAATTTAATATATTGGCATATCTTAAATGACCGTACATAGACGAGTAGTTGAATAAACTATGGTACATAGAATACCCTGCAGTTGTAAAAAAAGAATGATGAAGAACTCTATGAATATATATAGAGTGATTTCCAGGAAACAAAGTAAAGTAGAGCAGTTATAGTACACTAACGTTTGGTTGAAAAAGAAGGGAAAATATGCATATATGTGCTTATTTTTGAAAAAAGAAACCTAGGAAGGATAAACTAGAATCTAATAAGACTGTATATATAAGATGTATATACACACAATCTTAATAATAATTCATTACATATATGTATGTGTGTATACATGTGCACATGCATATTTTATTGCTCTGACTGATCCAATAAGAGGCCCTGGCACTTCAACAGCACTGGGCACACCTAGTACTCAGATTCTGGTTTCTAACTACTATTTATCTACTAAAAGAAACTTGGGTTCTCAGAGAAGTAAATTATCCTGAGTTGGGGAAGGAAAAAGATAAGATGAGCCTGGCACATCTTTTTGTGCTAGAAATTAAGAAAGTGCTCAGAACATAAAGGGAACATGTGAAAAGGACACAGGAACCAGATTGAAGGGACCTCCATTGGCCAAATTTGGGATAATTTGAGGACCAAATTAAATACTGATATTAATGGATTATACCCTATTAAATAAAATTGGAACTCATGTGTCCACACTGATATAAATAAATGAATAAATTAATGGTGGGAGGAGGGAGGCAAGGCTTTCCCTTTAAGAGAATGCCAACTTAAAAATGATAAAGAGATGATAGAGTTAGAAGAATCGTTTTGCAACCAATCTGTTTGGTCAAGATCATGAACTGATACTAAGATTAAAGGATGAAAGTTAGTTGAGGAAAAGAATAGTTACACAATCTCAAAACATCTCACCTAAAAGGCAAGGAGATAAATTAATAATTTTACATTGTAGAGACCTGGCAGATGCTTCCTTAATGAAGTGATCAAATTTGACGTACATTACCAGTAATGGGGCAAACTGACATCATGTGCATTGAGAAGGACACAATAACACTTCTCTTGTATACCTGAGAAAAATCAGAGTCTAATCTGAGACCCAAATGGGGAACATTCTACAAAAGAAGTGGCCTGTATCTTCCCAAAATATAAAAATAATGGAAGATAAAAACTAAAGATGTGTTCCAAATTTAAAAAGCCTAAAGATATACCTAAATGCAGTGCATGAGACCAAGATGAAAATAAAAACAATTTTTTTCATGGGGACAATTGACAAAATTTGAATAACACCTGGTAGATTAGATAATAGTCTGCAAGAGTGGATAATAGTATTGTGTCAATGTTACTTTCATGATTTTGAAAATTGTACTGAAGTTTTGTGACAGCACGCCCTTGTTCTTTGTAAATATAGACTGAAATTTTAAGGTAAAGAAGTATCACTTGGGAAAGTGTCGGGGGGAAGGGGGGAGATATATGGGAATCCCCTATATTTTTGTTTAACATTTATGTAATCTAAAGCTTCTTTAAAAATAAAAAAAAAAATACTTAAAAATTTTTTTTAAAGTATCACATCTACAACTGACTCTCATAGAATTCAGAAAAAATATTTTAATATATGTAATATATATTAATTTATTTTATATATTAATATATATAAAACTTTATCACATATTTCTGTCTGAACATGATGTGTAAACAGTGCTTCTTTGTATTCTTTTTGCAATATTTCTGTAATTCTAAACATTATTGCAAAGTTGAAAGTTATGAAAAAGATCCTAGGAACATGTCTGTGAAGTTAGACTGGGCAGCGGTTCTTGGCTCTATCACCAAAGAAACACAGGTTCACATAGGTAACAAGAAAAGTAAAATTGCTGCCCAGAGCCAGCATGTGACTCTGCTTCAGCCATAGTAGCTTGAATCAGGCTGAAGTTCTGGAGGTCAGAGTTTTAGGAAGGCTGGGCAGTACTTAGAGTAATGTCAGAAGTAGGATTCCCAGGCATTACCTTCAAGCCCTCTCAGGCCCTTAGTTCTTGTTCCTTCTCCTGACATGCAAGCCAATTAACAGTCACAAATTCTATTTTCTTCTGAGTCTATAAGAACTTTTTTCCCCCAGTGGATCAGTATATAACAAAGAAAAATGCTTTTATTTCCTTGTACTTTGTAGTGAGGTTTTTTTTTTTTGTGTGTGTGTGTGTGTCTTGGTCTGGTTTTAAATAATCTCTCATTATTAATTGACTGATTCAATATATAATGAACCCTGATCACGTGTAAGGCACTGGACTAGGCACTCTATATATAACAGTGGACAAAATAGACACTGTCTTTGTCCCACTGAGCTTTGGTAAAAATGCTTCTTGCAATTATTATTGCATGAAATGGAATGCTCTGTATATGAGCTTTATTTTCACTACTTATTTCCATCCAGAGCCTGCGATTATCCATTCAGTTGGAAGAAAGATGTAAAATCAAAAAGTTACTTGTACATAAGATGACGTATTTATTATGCCTTTTATCATAATTACATTTTCTTTTAAAAGCCAATATTCATATTCATTTATAAACTCTGATTAGGGTGATGTAATTTTAAGTGTACTCAGACAAAGAATAATTTTAGAATTAAAAAAAAAAATAACATGATGATCTGAGCGTGAGTAATTGAGCAATGGCTTCATGCATTTGAGATTACGGATATTGCAGAGAATTAATCAATCTTTAGTGTTTATGTTTCTAAAATGTCCACCGAAGTGCAGAAAGTCTAGTTTCGATAGCAGCTTTTTGGATTCTGCCATGAAACAGTAAAATAGGAAACACTTTGGACATGGAACCAGGAGTCTGCCTCTGACCTCTGTGTGTCTTTTATCAAGACAGTTAATCTTTCTGTAGCTTGAATTCCTAAGATAGAAATATCTGTCTCATGTGTTCTGTGAGAATTAAATAAGGTGATGCCTGTGAAAATGCCTGATAATTGGTAAGAGTCTGCACAGATACGAATTGTTGACTATGTTTGTCTGCTATGTTTTAAATGGGAGGTTGGCAGCTCAAACCCCCACATCTCTTTTGTACATGCTACTGCTTGCATTGTTAACTCATAAAAAACGCAGAACAGCTTTTCACTGCTGTGCTTGCTGACTCATTTCCTGGTTAAACAAGGAGATAAAAAGATAATTGGTTCTACTTTCACTGATTGCTGAATGTCTGTTTTTCATAAATAAAATTTTTAAAGATTGATGCAAACTTCAATGCCTAGTAAATTTTACCTGGTTGGCTAAAAGTATGAGCACTTGTTTAAGTCTCAATATTCTAAGATTTAAAAGCATAATTCAGGAGAAACAAGATTTTGTAATGCAATAAAGTTGGCAGGGTTTTCTAGGCATCCTAATCACTTGGGATTTTATTTCAAACTTGTTTTTAAAAATACAGCCATTACTTGCCCTATCGGCGGTGTCCTGTAACAAAGCATTTATTTCTGAAAATGTTGAGTCATCCTTCTAGGGGTCAATCAATTGTCAAATCCAGTATTGAAAATTCCATCATGAAAAATGCAATAGGAGTCAAATTCTCAAGTTTTTATTTTCTCAGAAATATCATAAGCATGTGTATGTGTTTGTGGGATCCCTGGTGCCCCCAGACATCATCTGTTTAGGCCATTGTTCCAAGTGACTCAGCTGTGAAGGGAAGATGTAGAGGGCCTTGCTAGCCTCACATTTCATTATGTTAAGACTTTCAAGGAACATTTAGGAGCAGGATTATTTTCCTGTTCATTACTTAGACCAGAGAGGAAGACTTTAAGGGTTTTAGGATATGAGGTTTATATAGTTTTGAATAATTCAGCATTTTTCAAAAAGACAAGCTACCTAAGTGAGATGAGCGCTTTCTCTCTTCACGTGTTGCCTGCCATTGTGCCTGTTAATGAATCTTTTCTCAATAGGGGGGCTATTGGAAGAGTCAAGAATAAGGTAGACTTGGTTTTAAAAGTTCTGGGATGGCAAGACCTACAGAGGTAGACTGAATCTGTTCTTCCTTAGTAACTTCCAGATGACTATCATTTTTGTTCTAGAAATATCCGTGGCATAATTTCAGTACAAATGATTATAATCAGCATGTCCTGGGGATAATTCTCTTGATATGAGAGAACGTGCATGCTTGCCCAGAAAAAATGGCTGGGTATAAAAGTAATTCACCCCATCTGGGTGTCTTTGGCATGACTATTCTCCATCACATTGGTAAAACTGAGGCAGCTGGGTAGTTCTTCAAGGACCAGCATTTCCAACCGAAATTTTCCACTGTTTTCCTCATGGAAAAGAAATGACTTAATCTTCTTAAGCTTAACAATCATAGAATTGTTGTGAGGATTAAATTGCATAAAATATATAAGGCATTTACTTGAGGGCCTGCCAAATAACAAGTGGTTAGAGAATATTAGCTATTATTATTAATTACCATTGTCTTTTAAAATCACATTGTTTACTGTAAATTAATATCTTATTTTATATCTGAAATAAACATGTTGGTGTAAAGCCCTGAGATCTTGATATAGTCAACTTTCTGAGCATGTAACATTCAGAGCTCAATCCTGTCTGGCACTCAGAGATTTCACCAACTAGGAAACTGGCATGTTGTGGCACTTCATGGCAGCCAATAATTGAATCATTCTTGAAGGACCCCTGATGTTCTGTGTCATTCTTCTTTTACTTTCAATAATAACAACAATAATAAAAATAATAATAAAGAATCATAACATATTAATTTATTTACCCATGCTTAGCACATACTATATGCCAGACATTAATAAATATTGTTGAAAATGTGTTACAGTAATTTGCAGAAGAAAATTTTAGGAAACTCTTTCTCATCCTATTGTCAGAAGATAAGGAGTCTAAGAAAAAGAGGTAACATTATAATCCAGGAACAAGCAGTGAAGACACAAATGAGAAAACAAACAAGAGAATGAACTGAAAAGAAAGAAGAATAAAATGAGGAAAGACTGAAAGGAAACTAAGACCAAACAGAAGAATTATAATCCTAGAGTAGGTGGTAGAGATAATGAACCTCTCATGAGTATCAGAAGACTACAATTTCAGTCCAGTATGTAACCCAGTGAACAAGCCAGGGCCAAAATAGGCAGAAAAATGGGATAATATCCTGGAAGAAGCAACAGGAGACCAGTAGGGATACAAATTTTTGTTTCTGTTTTAAGATATCTTTTTATTGGGATAAAGTTCCTGTAACATAAATTTCACCATTTTAAAGTTTATCATTCAGTTGGTTTTTAGTATATTCACCATGTTGTACAACTATTTCCACTATTTAATTCCAGAACATTTTCATTGCCCCCAAAAGAAACTCCATACCTCCAAAGTTTACTTCCCTTCATCTTGTGGCAACCACTAATCTACTTTCTATCCCTGTGGATTTGCCTTTTCTGGACCACTTCATATAAATGGAATCAGACAATAAGTGGACTTTTCTATCTGGTTTCTTTCATTTAGCATAATGTTTTCAAAGTTCATTTATGTTGTGCCATGTGTCAGTACTTCACTCCTTTTGATGGCTGAATAATACTCCATTGTGTGGATATAGTACAAATTGTTTATCTATTATCAGGTGTTGGACATTTAAGCTCTTCCCACTTTTTGGCTATTGTAAACAATACTTCTATGAACAGTAGTGTATAAATTTTTGAGTCGACAACTGTTTTCATTTCTCTTTTTTTAACCTAGGAGTGGAATTGCTAGGCCATACGATAAACCTATATTTAACTTTTTAACTGAAAAATTTTACATTCCCGCCAACAAAATATGAGGATTCCAATTTCTCCACATCCTTGCCAACATTTATCAGCTTTCTTTTTGATTATAGCCATCTTAGTGGATATAAAGTGGTATCTCATTGTGGTTTGGATTTGCATTTCCCTAATGGCTAATGATGTTGTGCATCTTTCCATGTACTTATGGCTATTTGAATATGTTTTTTGGGAGAAATATATATTTAGATCCTTTGCCCATTTTAAAATTGGGTTGTTTGTAATTTCAGTGTTGAGTTATAAGAGTTCTTTATATATTCTAGATACTAACTAGACCCTTATCAGATATATGATTTGCAGATAATTTCTTCTACTCTGGATTTTTAATTCTTGATGGTGTACTTTGATGCCCCCAAATTTTAAATTTTGACCAAGTAAAATTTATATACTTTTTGTCTTGTTGTTTTGGTATCATATGTAAGAAATCATAGCCTAATCCACATACATGAAGATTTTTGCCTGTATTTTATTGAGTTTTATAGTTTAAACCCCTAAATTCATACTATTGATCCATTTTGATTTATTTTTGTATTTGATGTGAAGTCTGGGTCCAAATTCATTCTTTTGCATGTGTATATCCAGTTTTCCCAAAACCATTTGTTGAAAAGACTATTCTTTCTCTATTGAATGGTCTGGGTGTCTTGGCTGAAAAAAAATGACCATAAAGATATGGGTTTATTTTTGGACTGTCAAGTTTATTCCATTGATCTATATGTCTATCCTCATGCCAATATTGATATTTTGATAACTGTAACTTTGTAATAGGTTTTCTAAATAAGGAATGTGAATCATCTAACTTTGTTCTTCTTTTCTAAGATTGTTTTGTCTAATTAGGGTTTCTTGCATTTCCATATAACCTTTAGGATCACCTTGTCCATTTCTGCAAAAAAATGCTGTTGGAATCTTGATAGGGATTGCTTTAAATCTATAGATTTTAATATTAAGCCTTTATATTCATGAACATGGGATTTCTTCCCATTTATTTCAACAATATTTTGTGGTTTTCAGTGCATAAAGCTAGTACTTCCCTAGCTAAATTTATTTCTAAATATTTTATTTTTGATGCAAATGTAAATGATTTTTTCCTTAAGTGCATTTTCAGATTGTTCATTACTAATGTATAGAGACATACAATTGATTTATTAAATTGATCTTATATTCAGTAGGGATATTTGTCTATAGTTTTAAAGCTTGTAATATCTTTGTCTGGCTTTGGTATCAGAGTAATACTGGCCCCATAGATTGAGTTAGGAAGTGTTCCTTCCTCTTCTAGTTTTGGAATATATTGAGAAGAATTGATGTTAATTCTTATTTAAATATTTGGTAAAATTCACCAGTGAAGCCATCCTGTCTTGGGCTTATATATTTTTTTAAGTTTTTTTTTTTTGTTTTGTTTTGTTTTTTTTTATTAATGACTATTTCATTACTTATTTTAGGTCTATTTGGATTTGCTATTTCTTCTTGATCCAGTTGTAGAAGTTTGGGTGTTTCTAGGAATTTACTCATTTCATACAGATTATTTAATTTGTTGGTATACAATTTTTCATAGTATTCTCTTATAATCCTTTTTGTTTATGTTATTAGTAATGGCTCCATTTTTATTTCTGATTTCAGAAATTTGAATTTTCTCTCCTTTTTTGTCACTTTAGATAAAGGATTATTAATTTTGTTGATTTTTTTCAAAGAACCATCCTCTGATTTTGTTGATTTCCTCTATTGGTTTTCTATTCTCTATTTCATTTCTCTTCTCTCATTTTTATTACTTCCTTCCTTCTGCTTGCTTGGGTTTAGTTCACTCTTATTTTACTAGGTTCTTGAGCTGGACATTTAGATGATTGATTTGAGATCATTCTTTTTTAATGTAGGTGTTTACAGCTATAAATTTCCCTCTGAGCACTGTTTTCACCATATCCCAAAAGTTTTGATATATTGTGCTTTTATTTTTAATCATGTCAAAGTATTTTTTAATTTCTCTTAAATTTCTTCTTTGGCCCATTTGTTATTTAGGAGTGTGTTATTTTATTTCCACATATTTGTGAATTTTTCAAATATCCTTCTGTTACTACTGCTTTCTACTTCATTCCATTGTGTTCAGAGAACATGCTTTGTATGCTTTCAATCTTATTAAATTTGTTGAGACTTATTGTGTGACCCAACATATGGTATATCTTGGAAAATGCTTCATGTGCACTTGAGAAAAATGTATTCTGCTGTTGTTGGATGGTGTGTTCTGTATATGTCTGCTAGGTCTATTTCCTTCCTGATTGTCTATCTATTTGTTCTATCCTAAATTTCCAATCTGTAAACATTTATGGTAAAGAAATGGTTATTGCTTTAAGCTACTAAACTTGGGGTAGTTTGTTACATAGCAAAAATTAACTGATACACATTAACAACTACTCTTCATTCAAATTTTCTTTAAATTCATTCATTTTTAGAATGAGAATCAAGTTTTATATTAATCTTGTAGCCTTTTCAGCTCTTTCCCCAGTTCCCTACTGTTGTGGATTGAATTGTGTCCCCCCAAAATATTTGTTGAAATCCTAACTCCAGGTAACAGTAAATGTGACCTTATTTGGAAATAAGTTCTTTGCATCAAGTTAAAATGAGGACATATTGGATTAGTGTGGATGTTCATCCAATGACTAGTTTCTTTATAAGAGAAAGGAAAGATTTGGACACAGAGTCTCTGGAAAGACACACAGGGAAGTAGGCCATGTGAAGATGGAGGCAGAGATTAGCATAATATAGCTACAAGACAGGGGACACCAAACATTGCCAAAAACCACTAGAAGCTAGGAGAGAGGCATGCAATGATTCTCCCTCAAAATCTCCAGAAAGAACCAACCTTGCCAACACCTTTGGACTTCTGGCTTCCTTAACTCTGAAGGAATAAATTTGTGTTGTTTTCAGCAACCTCATTTGTAGTGATTTGTTATAACAGCCCTAGGAAATTAATATACCTGCATATTATAAACATTATACCTAACATCTATCGTACAGGTGCTATTTGCTAGGCACCTATTAATTGCTTTAAATTAATTTTAAATTAATTTAACATTCACAACAAACTCTACAATGTAGGTACTATTATTTCCATTGTATATATGAGAAAGCTGATGTCCAGAAAGGTTAAATATCTGCCAACATCACAAATCCAGTACCTGGCAAGGTGGGTTTTTGACCCAAAGCTGTTTGTCTCCAAACCATGCACATTTAATCCTGATAATATGTTACTTTGCTACACTAAATTACACATATTGGTGTTTGTTAGGAATTGAATTATGTCCCCTCCAAAAGACAATTTCAGGTTCAAACCCCTGGTTCGGTGGGTATGGACCCATAAAAATAGGATATCTTGAAGATGTCAGTTATGTGGCCTAAATGAATCCGTTTGGGCTTTAATCCAGATGACTGGAGTCCTTTATAAGCAGAATGAAATGCAGACAGAGGGAGAGAGAAGCCACAGGAAGAGCAGGAAACAGAAAGTCCACAGAACCCCGAAAAGAAAGGAGACACTGCCATGTCCATTGCCGTGTGAAGGAAAAGCCAAGGAACCCCAAAGGTTCCTAGCCAGCCAGAAGATACCAGGCTCAGGAGGAGAAAAGCCTTCTAGCCATTGAAACTTTGAGCCAAGAAATTCCCATTGTTAAGCCAACCCATTGTATGGTATATATTTTAGCAGCTAGGAAACTAAAACAGTATTATGTACTCATACAGCTGAATTTACTTAGAGATCAATAAGAATAATCTGACTAAATAAAACTTGACCTATTAAATCTGGATATGGATCAATTTGAGTAAAGCATTTATGTAACTGAGCTCAGTTTCGAATTAGAGTTTTGATTTATACATATACCAAACATCCTAGGTAACAGATTCAGTTGACTATGTTCTAGCATTCTTCGTTTTCCAGAAAGTCTTACGTCTATGGAAGGGATCTAAGCTTTTTCTGTGAACCTTCTAGTCTGGTTGCTATTTGAATGAGTCATAGCTGAATCCATTAAATGTTAGTGCCTCAGGAATGCTGCTAAGGACGGAATGGCAAGATTTAAGGGATGTAAAACATTATGTGGGAGAGAAATTGAGACCACAGAGGCTATGGAAATTTATCTCTCTGTGAATCTTCCCTCCTGGCTTTCTCCCAAGGAGAATTGTCCTCAGTTCACTTCTAACAACACACCATCCAGGAGGGCTTGTTACATAATTCCCTCCTATGAGTTTCTCCTTCTCTCTGGCTTTAATAATAATCTCAGTCTCCTGTGATGCAGGAGACACAGGAGGATGATTTTATATTGGAATTTATTTTTAATGTATCTTGTACTTTCTTTGACCCCAAGAACCAGAAAACTAGAGGAGAAATTGGTCTGATTACAGGGAAGGATCTATGGCCAAGTAATAGTCAAGGGACTGGGATTCTAGCCCACCTGTTTGACGTCACGTAAATATTTTAGGTGTCTTCAACCAGTAGGGCTTTGCTGATGCATAGCTTCTAAGGATTTGGTATTTGGCTTGTAACAAAAGCCGAGCTATGAGAAACAGTTCTTTAAAAAATTAATTTGTGACATGCTAATCATTCACTCCTTGGATCTAAGTTTTACCGTTGGGTCAAATCAGACCATTGGAAGTCTACATTGTGGCAATCTGCCAATTTATCTTTAGGTGATTGTACTTTAGTGTTTTCTCTTCAGAATTTAAGATGTGAAACTAGCTTCAAGTCCCAGCTCTGTCATTATTGCCTGTGTGATGTTGGAAAAGCCACTTAACCACTTTAATCCTCATTTCTTGATTTGGAAAATGCAAATAATAAACACTTCCCTCATAGAGTTTTTCCTTCCCTTCCTTTTCCTTCTATCCCCCACAGTTGTTTGTATGTGTGTGTGTGTGTGTGCGTGTGTGTGTAAGACTTTAATGATATAACCCACGTAAAGAAATAAAAGCCCTAAACAATAATTAGTAGCCTAATAAAAAAGTCATATGGAATTCACTTTGGTGTATTTGCTATAAAATATGTTGTAAAATCTGCTGTGAAGATCATTGCCAAATTTCAATGTCTTCTGTAAAGAATTCCATTTAGTTTTCACAATTAGGTTAAAAAGCACTCTACTGAGAAAGTGACTATTCCCCCCTCTTTTCCAGTAATAAGAATGAGCTAATTTCCTATGGTTCCCTTTTTGTCCTGGCTGCAGAGAATCTCAGAATAATTTTGGTGCTTCACAGCAAGTATATTAGCTCGCCTGGTGGGATTATCTACTTCCTTCTTTTTTGGTTATTTTAAAATTTCTATTTGATTACCATTATCTTAAGAATCTTATTTTAAGCCAGGTTGAATCCTTTTTTGACAGAGGAGCCATCTGAATTAAATCAAAATTTCCCCTAGACTCTCAAGGTCTCTATTTCCTCGGATCTCAAGGTCTCATGTGACAAATGCCCTGTCTATAGCAGAAGGTTGGCAAAATTAGGTAATGCAATTGAGTGTGTTTCGGAAAACCAAAGGCACTGTACAAAGATCAGCTGCCACCAACATGACGTTAGTGCTTTTCAACTTATCTTCAGCATGGCCCGCATTTCTCAGCTCAGAATCCCATAATACAGTTTGAAAGAGAGTTTGTACCTAGAATGACACATACCAATACTGGGTCTCAATGACTCTGGATGAAAATGAAGTTCATTTAGATTTGGAATTCTGACAATGTTGATAATTTGTAACCTGCTGGATAAGGAAAGTGAGGGAAGTTTCAGCTCTTTCTTTCAGCTCTTTTCTTGGTTCTTTATAATACTGATACCTAACATTTATTGTTATTGAGAAGCACCTTGGGACTCCAGGGAAGGTTTTAGATGATTTCTCTTGGGAGTCCAAACTCCCTCTCCCACTTGTCCCTGTCTACACCTACCCGGCTTTCTCTCTGATTTATTTGTCCTCTATATTTTGTTTTGTTTTCTCACATCTGCTTCAAGATCCCACAGCTCAATGTGGACAGTCCCAAGGCGGGCCAAGTTCCCAGCGGGTGCTCTCCTGAGCCTGTGCCCCTCACCGCCCTCCTGTTTGCTGGTCCTGTGGAATTGTAGAAAGACTTTTCCACCAGGAAATCCAAAATCCTGGCTCAGAAATTTAATAACAATGCAACCGGGAGCCTCTGTGGGTTTTGTTTTTGTTTTTGTTTTTTTTAATTCTCTTAAAAATACATGCTGTTCAATAATTTTAAAAAATACATAATCATTGCAGATATTTTAGTGAGGGAAGAAAATAGAGAAGATATTTTAATGTGGGGAGAAAATATAAAAGAATATATTCACAAAGATTCAGAGTTCTATCATGCAGAAAAAAATCTAAATTATTCTATGTCTCCTCAGTATAGTTGTTCTAAGATTTTACCATGTATACAATTTATTTTGGTTTGCTTTTTTAAAAAAAACTTAATGCATACTATTAATCATATTGAATCTCAGTATTTTCATTTGCCAATTGGATATACTAATACCTCCTTCAGAACTTCTTTGAGGTTTAAATGAAATAGTGGATAAAAACAGCCTGGAATATAGTAGGTATTGAAGTAAATGTTAATTAGTTTTGAGTTGAATCAGTGTTTGGCCTTGGAACTGTGTCTTGTTCTCTTCCCCTAAATGACCCAGGTGAGTGGGAGAAATAATACACATTGGGGAACATCTTGGAATAAGGAACCAGAATCTACTCCCTGATCAAGAAAATCTGCATGGAAAAAATATAAGGACAGTAGCTGCCCCGGGTGACCAGATTTCATTACAACATACAGTGCTATTTCTGCAATTCAACTGAAAAATCAAACCCTTCAATTAAAGTGGCCTCACAATAAAACTGCAAAAAGAATTACTGATAGGAAATAAGGCATGGCCACTGTTTGGCATGGAGCATGACTCTGCTTTTTTACCAAGGAAATCCTGCAAAGCTTGAATCTCTGGATGGGAGCTCTAGTCACCACCGTCCCCAGGGAACTGTAGTTCTCAGCCTCCAGGCAATGACAGTGGAGATCAGAGTACCTGCTCCCAGATTTGCTCTTGATACTGCAATGCCTGAAAATGATTTTGTCACCTCCAGCCAAATTATGCTGTCAGCTAACAGAAGGAAATATGAAGCAACAAACAAAACAAAGCAGAACGTAACAAAAACCAAACCTTTTACCCTGAGGTTGGAGTTACCAATATTGCCTGCACTACGAAGAGGGCCTAGTATCTGGCATTGACCCTCAGTGGATATCAGTAGGGAACTTGTCTAGTGCCCTTGAAAGGAGCACTTTTTTTGCTGAGCAAAATCCATTCACTTAAGAAGGATAAGTAAAAGGGCAAAGACTCGGTAGGTGCTGAAATGGTATTATGAGGCAGGAGTTGGAGATTGCCACTCGCCCAAACCATAGCTGCCGTGACTCCAAATTCATTTACTCTTTCAGGTCCTTGCCATTGTTATCCATAAACTCGTCAAATAACAACTCCTGCAAGTAACTATCACTTTTAGAGGGGTACAAGAAAACAATTTAATCAGCCCCATTCTTTCACTCATTTATTTATTTGCTACTCATCCATTTACACATTTTTTTCACTGTGAGCCAATGACAGTAATAGTTTTTTTTTTGGAGATTCTAAGTTGAATTAAATGTGTGTTCTACCTTCTAAAAAATTCATAGGCCATTGAGGGAGATAACGATTTGACAATCAGTAATCAAAAGAGAAGGAAACATCTCCCACAGTGTGGCCCACCACCCTCAATGAACTTACACATGGGAAGTGGGCAACATGGGAATCCCAGTGGGTTCTGTGTAATATTTTGGGTAATCTAAGCACCTCTTGAAATATATGTATATATATATATATATATATATATAAAAATAACATTTTTGTAAGCAAATACACATATATGCATATATATTTATATATCATTTTGCAAATGCTTGTATGTATTGTGAGAATTTTGATTTTTACCCATAATTAAAAAAAAAAAAAAAAAAAGAGAGAAGGAAAAAACTGGTAAGTATATGAGGAAGCAGAGACAGGGTACTTGAGTATCAACAAGAATAGATGGTACACAGTAATTTGGGACTTAAGGAAGTATTTCCCTTCCTTAACTGCAGAAGCTGAGTGTCCTCTGCCTTAACCATCTACAGGCTTCCCCAAAAGAGTACTCCACAACCCCAGACTTCCCTGTGTCAGCAGCCCTTTAGGACCTGCCCATTTCATGACCTCTCAACCTGAAGGCCTGGCCAAGTGAGGAACTGGTGTCTAAAGGCCCTGCAGGAGCATTCTGGAGGAGACTTTGCATTGGTCAGAATCCACTGGATGTTTTCAAGGTTATTTACTCCTCTAATTGTATGAATTTAGGATGAGCCTAGGGTTGTTTCTTAAGCGAGTAGACAAAACTGCAGAACTATAGGGCAGAGGGAAATAAAGAGTCATTCTCTCCCTCCCTCCCTCCCTCCTCTCTCTGCCCCCCCCCCCCCCCGCTGGCCTCTAAATGACCTGCAGGTGGTAACTGGATTGGATCTATACATCTTGGTGGATCTAGGTGAGAGCTGCCTCAGCAGAGCCTATGAATGGAATAAACCGAGTGGGAGGCATCCATGGCTGGGCCAGGGTGGACGGCAACTTGACTCCAAGGCTGTTTACAGTGATGATGAGTCAGAGGAGAAAGCTCTCTCCTAACTCCAGAGCTGAAGTCAGAAAGGAAGCCAGGAGGCGAGAGCTGCGTCCCAAAGCTGTTCTCTGCAGGATGATTAGGAATTGCAGCTGCCGCCCAGGCTCTGACTCATTCATCTCAAACAGGCAGGTCAGGGCTGAGGTCCCTTTGAACACAAAGAAAGAAAGAAACAAACAAAACTGAAAAACAAAACAAAACAAAACAAAAAAACAAAAAAAACACTATTAATTGTTTTTTGATCTAGAGATCCTCAGCTACTCATTAGCAAAAACAAGTGAGTTTTTAAAAATACCGATGCCCAGCCCCAACCTCAGACATTTTAAATCAGAATGTTGGGTGTTGGGTCCGGGAATTGGTGACGCCTAAAAGCTCACCAATTGATTTTGATGAGCAGAGAAGACCAAGAAAAACAGAGCTAATGCAAAGTGATTCAAGCCTGGAATGAACAGTGGATGATAATCTGGAAACTACTAAGGTCTTTACTGTTAATTTGCAAATCACAACATCTCACACCTGTATGATGCTTTGCCATTTACAAAACACCTCAAATACATAATTTATTTTGATCCTCACAACACCCAAAGAAGAAAGTAGAGGAATAATTAGCCCCATTTAATGCACGACGAAACTGTTGCCCAGAGACAGCAAGAGATTTCACAAGATCCCCAGTGACTGAGGAGACCAGCACGCAAACCTAGGTTTTCTGGCTTCCAAACCAGTGCTCGTCCTCATTTACCACCTAGAAATTCATAGAACTCCAGTCTGATCCGCTGTGGATATGACTTCTGGTCTAGGCTGCAACTTGCCCCATCGCTGCTCCTCCAAAGAACTGGAATATTCTTAGGGGAAGGGAATACAAACCTATGCAATATGATATGCCTTAGCCTGGGTTATTTCCTAGCATAATCAAACATCTTGAAACAATGGCATTTGCTTGCTTTCTGCTGAAGTTTATAGAGCAGCGATTCTCAACCTTGGTTGCATATTAGAATCATGGTTGCATATTAGAAACAACCTGGGAGCATTTAGAACTCTCAGTGCCCAAGTTGTACCTAGGGCCAGTTAAATGAGAATCTCCGAAATGGACCCAGGCTTTAGTATTTTTAAAGCTAACAGATGATCCCAAAGTTCATCCAAAGGTATGAAGAAGCACAGTGGCACTTGGACTGTTAACATTTGTAGAGTATTTGCTCTAGAATGTTGTTCAGATGCTGTTCTAATATTATGTGCACACACATGCTTCTGCAGGTGGCTTCTTCATTTCCACACCATTTAAATTATTCATAAACTGGCATGGTGTTCTCCTACCCCCACGGTGGGTTGGCACTTCATTTATTGTATCTCTCACAATGCAGCTTATATCTGTTAGGATGCTTTCATTTGTAAGTAAAAAATAACCCAGCTCGAAATGTCTTAAATCCTAAGGAATGTTTATTATCCTACATAATAAAAAGTCCCGTAGTAGGACAGCTTGAGGGTTGGTTGATCTAGTAGCTCAATGATATCATCAAGGTCCCAGGTTCTTTTTATCTTCCATTTGGTCATCTTTTGTGTGTTGGTTTTGATCTCGGAATTGAGCTCCTCATGGTCAAAATATAGTGGCCACTGTTACAAAAATATCTAATTAAACAACAGCATTATCTTATCTTTGGTTTTTAAGAGCAAAAAGCTTTTTTTCCCAGAAAACTTTCTCCAATATCTCATTGACCAGAATTGGATCACATACCCCAAAACAAATATTTTCTAGGGGAGTGGGATTTCCCTGATTGGCTTAGACTCATCAAAGGTAATGCTTGAGCTGGTACAGATTCAATTTCCCTGAGGAATAGTAACAAAACTAGAGTTCTATAGACAAGGAAGATGAGGAGAGTGACTGTTCAGAAGCCAATCATGTCTGAGGATGTGGAAAGAACTGGTCTGGAAGTCAAATCTCAGCACTTCTCACTATTTTTGTGCCTTTGGGTAGGTCACAGTCTCTCTCAGCCTCCGTTTGCTCATCTGCCAACTGGAGGCCATAGAAACTATGTAAAATGATGTCTGGGAGCATCAATGTGCTAATGTGCTCAGAAATCACTCGACAGTCTCTGGAATATATGACGTTCATAATATATACCTTCCTTTATTCTTTCCCCCCTACTTCCTTCCTACTTCTTTTCCCTTCAGTCCAAACGTCGTTAAGACCACTGCCTTCTCCATGTTAAATGGAAAGCTTATAGGTAATAGAAAAGCCTGGTTGGAAAAGGTATAGAGAGAAACAAGAGGGAAAATAGTGGAAAGGAAAAATCACAAAGATAATAAATGATAGCCTGGAGCCCTCTGTCAAAACCCTTCCTTCTCATCTCAAAACCTTTTCTAATTTTCCTTGAGAGGTTCACATAATAGTTCTGTTTTAACGTTTTTAAGGGTGTGTGGGATTTCTTTTGGGTCATTGGCAAGGATTCATTATACTTTACTTGCTAAGTTAAGAAAATGGACCATTACATTTGAAAAAGATTTTCAGAAATAAATGCTGAAAAAGAAATATTTTCTCAATATGGCTGATTAGAGAATGAAATGATAGGCTTACCTATATCCCACCCAATCTCAGTAAAGAGGATGGTTGCTTACTTATACATAAATGTAGACAGAAATACATAAATGACTTTGTTTTCTATTGTGTACACTTCTCAGCCCCTGAGCACCAGCAGGAGGAGTATTTCTGGAAGTCTGTGCAGTGTAATCCCAAGACAGATATTGCCATGACTCATCCTCCAGGCTCTTCCTACCGGAGGTGAATTTAATTGAGACACATCCTCTAAGGCATATTCTACAGGCATCTAATGCCCTATCTCTGGTAATGACATTTGACCCCTACCTTCAGGAATTTACTACAAATAAGTTGCCTAAATGCCAAAAGATCCTTAAAAACACATGCTTGGTCAATAAAGCAAGACTGAGAGGCAAAAGTTTGTTTTCAAACATTTCACCTGCCTTCCTCAGATTCTTCTTTATGAACCTTTCCTGGTTCTTCTTTTTCCTTGCTTTCCTATTCCCCTCCCTCGTGCTCACTTTCTTCATAACGTGATCTAGGGCAGGGGTTCTTAATCTTTCTATTCCATGGACCCCTTTGCCAGTCAGGTGAAAACCACAGACCCCTTACTAAGTCCACACTATACTGTGTATTATTTAAGAAATATATCACACCCGCACCAACACGTCCCCACAAGAATAATGTTTTTTTGAATTTCATTTCAAGCTCATGGACCCCTGGTTAAGAACCACTGATCTGTGGAAGAGATTTAATGCTAAACATTTATAGTTATTGGAGATGTAAGTTCATGTTTCACTAGTTTTCATAGAAACATTCATTTTAAGTTTGATTTATCATTGTTAACCTAAAGAAGTCCCACGTGTCACCAGCTGAGGGGAAGGCAGCTTTCAAAGAGAGGAGGCTAAAGGCTCACATACACGTAGCCACCATTTAAAAGTTCAATCACATAGCATCTGTTTTTCTGATATTGTTGTACACACAAGAAAGTTATTTTAGGGTGAGAACCTGGAGCTGGAAAGAGCCATGGATGGGGGCAGAATGTTGGAATCCTGGGTCAAGGGTAAGGCACAGTGTGATGAATGAACTACTCCCAAAGCCAAAAAGGAATTCTGGATCATGGATGCTGGGTCAAGTGGGATTACACAAAGCCAGGGGATAAACTTCTAGGCAGAAGTAGATACCTAAATCCATAGACAACAGTCCAGGGCCTATGTACACCTCTTTTGGGGATCACATCTGGTTCATCTTTTAGTAGCTGTGCTCAGAAGACACAGTCTGACATTTGGGTTCTTACTGCAATAGTTTTTATTTCTCATTCAGGGGAAGCCTTCAGCAATGTTCTTTTTAAAACAGGCCAGTCCTCTGCCTAAAGAATTGAGAACATTTTATTATATACTGAGCCTTATATCTGGAAGTATTACTAAGGAAACTAGGAGGTAAGAGGAGATGCTAATGATTACTAAGTGCATGTCATGTCCATGCACTTGACTAGAAACCCCTGATAGGATTCAATTTAATGCTCACTCCCATCATTATCATCTCTATTTTATAGATGAGGCAACTGCATTTCAGAGAGATAAAATCCCTGTCCCTACAATGAGTGACAGCAAAGCCCATGGTTTTCATTACCCCTGTGCTTTCAAACTTCTCTGATAATAAGAATCTATTCTTATTATCTTGTTAAAGATACAGATTCCTTGTCTACTCTCCAATTCCTAAATCAGAATCTCCAAGGGACAAGCCTGGAAATCTGTATTTCAAAATAGTATCCCTGATAACCTTTTATGACCTGAGAAGTTTGGGAACCCTCCTCTAAGCCTTGATGCTGTTTTCCAGCTGGGGTGTATCCTGCAGTTCTGGTCAGTGAGGTCTTTGTCTATTTTGCTAGTTGTATTGAAAGAAAATCTTCTGTCACCAGCTCTTGCCAAACGGAACATTCAAACCTGGATGCATGGTACGGGGACAGAGGTGACAAACATTGGGCTCTGTCTGTTCTTTTGCCTAATCTCTGTTCTATACCCCTCCCACCTAGAACCTCCTCCTCACAGATCTGGGAACTTTCAGTACTTGAGCTTCATGTTGCATTGACCTGTCCCTTAATTTCCCTTGTTGGGCTCCTGCGTCTTTCAGTTGCTTTCTCTGTGATGCTAAGAGCAGTCCTCTGAAGCAAGACTTCCCTGGCTCCTCTCCTCAGCAAGGAGCTGTTTGCTCCCTTCCATTTCCTGAGGGTAGTTAAATATTATCAGGATAATATTAATTCCTTCAAATTTTTTTTTTTGCTTTTAGTTTCCTCTTGAAAAAATAAAAAAAAAAAAAAGAAAAAGAATGGTGGATAGTGGAGAGAATTTGGTAAAATGGGGTAAACTAGACCAGTTCTTAAGCACTCTTTCCAATTTAACCTTTTGCAAATCTATGAATGTTCCTTAATGGGGAGAGATGACATTTGTCATGAAAAGGGACTACTATCTTGAAAACCTAAAGACACAATAAGCTTGTTTTAAACATGTCGGTGCAGAAAAGAATTCCTTTAAAATATAAATTCAATTGATATTATTTATACAACTTTCTCTTTAATAACTCTGAGAGTTTCTAAACAGCCAGTGATGTCATGTGTTCAGATAAAAGTGTATATAAGGATGCAAGTACGTTAACAACAGTCCTGGTTGCCAGGGTCCTTTATGCCCATACAGGATGTACTTGTCCTACATGTTATTAGGGCAGGACCCATACGGGGTAATCTTAAGCAAACAAAAAGGCTCTTTCCTTTCTTCCCTTCTCACAGACTTCTTCTTTTAACTTGCCACAATATCAGAAATTTCAGTATTCAAAATTTATGGTCTCCAGGGAATTTAGGAATCCCTTGCTAAATTGCAAATACTGCAGCAAAAGAATCCTCTTCCACAATTTTTAGTCGTTAACACAAGTTTACGTTATTAAATCATAGTTGGGCTAGCTGAGAATACTAGTGGAAATGGAATAGATGCTTCTAGAATTGAGAGACTGTTGTGTCAGTGTACCAGGGATGTAGAAAGAGACAGTGACTGGGATGTGGGCGTGACACCCAGGTCCTGTCTGCAGTCGTAAGCTACCAAATATCTCAGTTTCTTTGTCACGGGCATTGTTTTTTTACACTTAGAGCAATGATATCTACTATTTAATAAGATCTGAAATCCTGACCAAGGTCATAGAAGAAATCTCTATTCCCATGGATTCTACTCCTTGTTTATGAGTGTTTGTGTGGCAGACATTGCTCAATCTAACGTTATTCGGTCACCTTGCTTTTCATTAGCAGATTAATATAAAAATGATCTTTAAAAAACACGCAGAATTTCAATGACTGTAACAATGCCAACATTTATATTAATGCAGCCAGAATAAATTACTCTGAAATGTGGACTGGGTCTTAAAAGTTAATGGAGATAACAAGAAATATTTTGGCAGGGTTTTTAAGACATTAGTGTAAATTAAGTTCTCCTTGCAACTTGCTTACTTTTGGTCCTGGGGAAAATGGGTAAGTGACTCCCTCTAGAGTGATTTCTTTGTCATTATTTTATGCAGCATCTGCAAAAGGGATACTTTGGAAGGGCAAAAATTATAAAAAGAAAAACAGAAAAGAGAAAAAAAATAAAAGAAACAATAAATAAGTGTCTGAGTTTTAAGCCATAGTCTCTCCTTTTGATTAGGTATTTACAAATGCATTTGATTGCAAGGAAGAGCATTTTTATTTCTTTTGTTTTGTTTTTGCGTTCCTCATTGGTTAAGGCCATTCGGTGTCCTACTGGAAAGACAAAATAAATGTTTGATACTTTCCCTTTAATTACTAATTTTGAGAGTAAAGAGTTGGTGCAATAACTCCAAAGGTGAGAACTGAGTTTTGGTTTATTTTGCTTTGAGTAGCATTTTATTTCACCAGCATAGTTGTCTCATGGAAATACCCTGTAGCTGTGCAATACATTCTTTTCTGAGTTTTAATTCAGAAAAGCTGAGTGTTGGATTGTATTAAGGCACTCTGGGTTTTTCTTGGCCTGAAATATGCATAGCTATATTTGCAGGTAGTATAAGGAGGAAGTGCATAGCTCTGGAACCAGCCTACCTGGATTCACGTCTCAGACCTCTGAGATGGTAGGCATGAAGCTTCATCTCTGCATGGTTCATATTCCTTCTCTGCAAAGTGGGAATGGTAAGCATTACCCTCAATAGAACACAAATTATGTGAGAGTCATGATTATAACAACATAAATAGGGATTGTTGCTGAAATAATGGCATGGAAAATAAGTACCAAAAAATAAACGTAATAATTTGTGAAATGCGCATGTCTTTACTCAACCAATGAACCAAACATTCACTGGCCTATCAACAGGACATCCAGCTATGCAAAACATTAATTGAATTCAGTCTTTGATAATTATTGAATTTTAATGATTAAAAAATTGTCACACTACACATTTTTTAAAAGATAAATGATATGGTCAAAGAGATACTGCTGATAAATTAAGCATAAAAAAAGACTGTGACCTATTCTCTGCATTTATCAATGACCAGATCACTGGTAACCCACTCAAGGGTAGTTTCAGTGGGTTGTAGAGGAAGAAACCAGCCTACAATGGGCTAAGGAGTGAATGGGATCTATTGTCAAAAGTAGGCCTATGAAGGCCAGTAGAGAGATAACTAAATGCTGATGGGAAAGAAGCAAGAGAAGGGGAAATTTTAAGGGTGGGGAGAGGAAGGGAGAGAGAGAGAGAGAGAGAGAGAGAGAGAGAGAGAGAGAGAGAGAG
>JAKSZT010054569.1:159712-174532 GCA_026826555.1 Tolypeutes matacus
TGAAATAAAAACATTACATGACTTAAACTTTGCACATTGTTTACTTGGAGATTGGTCTTAATCTTTAGCGTTAATATTAAATTAAATTTTGAATGCCTTTTTTTTTTCCTAAGAGATAATGGCATGATTTCATATAATATATAATCTACTTTGGGCATAGCAAGTTTTTTTTTTTTTTTTTTTTTTTTTAATGTATTGTTTTTTCCTTCATGTCTGTTATTTAGAAAGATCAAGTTTTAAAAATGAAATTATTTTCCCTTCATGCCCATTGTAAGTGTCCTGAATAAATCTGAATGATGAAAGAGAATAAAAGGAGATAATAGTTTTAAAAAGTAAATGGCAGGGGACGGATGTGGCTCAAATGGTTGGGCGTCTGTCTCCCATTTGGAGAGACCTGGGTTCGATCTCCAGACCTCCCGGTAAAAAAAAAAAAAAAAAAAAAGTACATGGCAGGTTGGTTTGTGTTCACTGAGTGAATTTATATTATAAATTCTCGATCTCATTGATTAACTTTGAAAGTCTAGACTTCAGTCATGAGGTAGCGCTCATCATTAATGCTATTTTTCGCTTTTGTGGAATATCTTACCGCATTGTTCTTTCAGAAGCTTCCCTGTCTGCATCAGAAAGTCAGCATCCTGAAGACAAGTAAAAGAAAAGAAACAGGATTTTAAATACCTGGTCGTGGAAAACCATGCCTACAACATGCCAGCTGCTGTCATTACAACATTATGGTTAAGAGTATGGGTTCTGGAATTTGATTGCTTCCAGATTTTAATCTAGCTTCTGTCATTTGTTAGCTGGAGGTTATAAGATAAAGGATTTTAACTTCTCTGTGCCTCTGTTTTCATGTTTATTAAAAGCAGATAATAATAGAACCTTCCTCTAGGATGTATGTGTTCTAAGAATTGAAGATGATAATTCACTGTAAGTACTTATGCTTGGCTCATAATATATGCTTAATATATGGGAGCAATTATTATTTATAATAAATCTTGTAATGATTATGGAATATTAATTTCATGTAGCACACAGCAAATGAGTATAAAAAGAAATGCTTTGAAATGTTTCACTGATATAAAAAATACTATCCAGTATCACTCCTGAAGTCCAGATTCCTATATTCAACTGCCTATTAGACATATCCGTAAAGAAGGCTAAGGGGCATCTCCTGTTTAACATGTCCAGATCTGAACTGTTGGTTTCACATCTGTTCCCATCAAAACTACTCGTGCCTCAGTCTTCCAGTCTCAGCAATGGCACCTCATTCCCTTCAGTTGCTCAGCCCACAAACCTTGAGCCTTCCTTGACCCCCCTCTCTTACATCTCACCTCCAATCCATCTTTGCTCATCCAACCAAGCGAGACAGCAACCTACCTCCTCTCCCAGCTTCAGTTCTTAACCGACATCCCTACCGCCAATTCTTTTCATAGCAGCTCCAGCAATATTTTTAAAATGGAAATAAGATCATGCTGTCCCTGTGTCCTCAACAGTCTCCCCATCACATCTAGAATGGAATTCTTTTATATGCATATTATATTTTACATTTCGGAATAAAAAAGATCTGAAAGAAACATTGACCTCACTGTAGCCAGCAAGAACCTGCAAGGTATGGTCCCTTTTTGCCCACTCTCCTCTCATCTTCTACCACTTGTCTGGCTTACTGTGCTCTAGCTGCTCTGGCCTTGCTGTTGCTTCATTATAGGAATGATACTTCTGCCTCAGGACATTTGCATTTCCTTTTCCCTCTGCCTTGAAAGCTCTTTACCCAGAAATCCACATAACTTGCTGCCTCTCTGTATCCAGGTCCTCAGTCCTTAGAGGGACTTTTCTCACCACCTTATTTAAAGTTATATTTTCTGTTATTCTCAGCCCTTATACTACTTTACCTTTCTTTAAAAATTTATTGATTACTAGAATGTGCAGTTCACAAGTAGGGACGTACTGCTATAACCCCAGCATGTAGAACAGTGTTTGATACATATTAGGCATTGAGCAATTTCTGAATGAATGAATAAATAATGAATTCTCCTCCAGAGAAAAAGAAGTAGCAAAGTGAACATAAATAAAATAGGATTTGAAATGAGGTAGAATTCGATTTCAACACTAGTTCTGTTCCTTTTCTGACATGTGATCTCATATAAGTTATTTAGCCTCTCTTAGTGTCCTCATCTGTAAAATAGGGATAATAATACTTACCTTGCTGAGTTGTGGAGAAGCTTGTTTGTTAGGCATGTAAATCCCCTGGTATAGTGTTTGGCAAATACTAAGTACGTAAGCAATTGCAGCTGTTGCTATGGCTATTGTTTTTTTACCCTCAGAGAGGTTAAAATTTATGAAAGTCTTGTTCCTTAGAAAACAAGATATGTTTTGCCTCTGGACTCACAGCTTCAGTGCTAAAAAAGCTTGGTATCTGACAGTACAAATGACTGGGTTTCCCTAAAATTGCTCAGCTATTTTCTAGTGGTAATTTTCTCTTAAGTATTGTAGTTCCTCTGGAAGTAAGTCCTGAGACTATGGAGAATTAAAAAAAAAAAAACACATACGTACACTGTACATTGATAAATTGATTCTAGCTTGCTATGAACATTATTTTTGAATCTTCACTTGGGAAATAACTTAATTGAGTATCATAGTTAACTTTCTCTTGAAACTCACACACACTCACACTTTTCTTAGTGAACTGTTGAGGATTTAATAACATTTGTCAACCTTAAGATATGCTGTGGGAAACTTAATCACAATGCATCAGAAGGAACTAAAACAGATGCCATTAGCCATGCAGTCCAACCAACTCCGGTACTTTATAGCCATTGCTGCCATGGACAATCCTTTGCCAAAGATTAAGATGTAATGAGCTCTAATGTCAGGGTTGGGAGGTGGAATTGCATTGACTGATTAGAGGACTAGTTTGGTGCACAGCCAAGTGCAAATGGCTGTATCTTAGAATTTGATTCTGCTGATGTGATCTTTTTGCTCAGATTCTGGGACACCGTCCCCTCCGCTCTTCCTGACTCCTGTGTCTACCTCAAGCCCTCACACTCCATCACATGATGTTGGAGAACTTTCAAGTATCAGTCTTTTAGACAGACATGGGCTAAAGATTCTGTCTTAAATGCCCAAGGGATTGACTTCAAGACTCTAAATGTACACTGAAAAAAAAAAAAATCGCCAAGTAGACCAGACTTAAGAAAGTGTAGAACCAGAGGGAGGATAAGATACTGGAGAAGAGAGGTTTTTAATTGTTTTCTTTAAAACAATGTTTATGCACTATCTATCATGCTGAGTGGAAAAGGTGAAGTTTATGCAATAACTCTGATTCCACAGTTGCCCCAAGCTTGCTAATATTTTGTGCATTACACACAGCATGTACTCAATAAATATCTTCCCTGCCCTATGGCCTGGGCCCTCGTCTGTTTCCCCTGGCTTTGAGTCAGCAGCCATGTTACCCAAAGAGTCTTCATCTCATTAGCAAGATGCATTATCTTGTCTGCCATCAAAAGGCTGGAGTGGAAGAACAGCTGGGAATCAGCTGGTATGGAAGAGGGAAACAAAGGCTGCTCTGTAATTATTTCTCTGGCCACTTGTACTTGTGCTGCCTTTCAGACAGCCTCCTCCTAGTCTAAGTGGTGGATGCAAATCTCCAGAGAGGGCCACTCTCCCTAATCCCGTGGCAAGACAAGCCTTGTAAACTAGGGGGGCAGAAGTTACTTTACCTTCCAGAACGCTGCAAAATAATGTGTAAAGCCCCAAACTTGAAACATAAAGAGAAAATAGATCTTAAATGTAGCCACAAAAATTCTCACATCTTTCTCTTTATTTTCCTTAGTAACTTAAATGGCAATTCAATGCAGTACTTAGCTCTAAGCAGTAAAATCTGGGCTCCAATTTTTCACTGTTTTTAAATCAAGGGACTGAAGATATTTCAAAGAAAGTTAGTGTGTATGAGTGAAAACTCAGTTTAACTCTTCATTAATTGTGTTTTCTATTGTCCTCATGTTCCCACCCTTAGTTCAGACTGAAACAAATAAAATGAAAGGGATCAGATAGGTATAAGTAAATATGATTATGAAATCAGGTGTACTGACTTGAAAGATATGCATAAAACGCAGCTCATCTCTGGAAACATAAAAATCATGCACAGTCTGTGATAAGGCAAGATCAGTGATAATGAACATGTGTTGAACTTCAATTCTGTGCTAAGTATTTAAATTATCTCACTTATCCCCCAAATCAACTCTGGGAGATAGAAATGGTAAAGTAGAAAGTGTGAATAATAATAATACCAATTTCACAAAGTTTTTGAAGTGCTTAAATAAGATAGTTAACTAAATGGGCAGCAAAATGCCTAGTGCATAGTAGGACTCTTTTTTTTTTTTTCCATTCCCTTTTGAATTTGACATAAAAGGAAACTGAAGCTTAGTGAGGTCAGTCACTATTGCAAGGTCTAATCACTGGCAAATGGTGGCAAAGCAATTCTAGAACCCAAGTCTTATAAGATAGCCTTGGGGAAAAAAGGCTGTTAGGACCCCAGATTCCTCAGACCCTGCCATGAAAATATTTTTCAATCTCATAGAATGCAGATGGGACAGGCTAGTAAGGTGAAGATGGTTCTTGTACTATTCTTTATGGTTATAATACATTTGCAACAGCAAAAAACTGAAGAAACAATATCTGAAAATTTCCTTTTGAAAGCCTTTGCTTTGAAATCAGACTTGTTCATTAAAAAGATAATGTGAAGAATTTTCTTGGTTTTTTGTTTGTCTGTTTTTTGTTTTTTATTGTTATTATTATTGAAATAATGAAAATGCTCTAATAATGATTGAAGTGATGAATGCACAACTATATGACTATACCAAATACCATTGATTGTACACATAATTGTATGCTTTATTAATATAAATCAATAAAATTGATTTGTTTAAAAATTGAAAAAAAAAAAAAAAGATATGTTTCTAGTAATGACTTTAATGTGAACTGGGATACGTATAAAACATTCTTAACAGTGTTATTCATAATGGCTCAAATTGGAAACAACCCAAATGTTCATCAACAGGAATGGAAACAATTTAATATTTTAAATAATCAAATACTATACAACAATGATAATGGATGCATGTCTATCATAAATTCATTACACCAGCATGTGGATGAATTTAAAAAATGTAATAAGCAAGAGAAGCCAGACCCAAAATGCATACAGAATAACTCCATTTACATAAAGGTTAAAAAGACACAAAACCAATTTACCTTATCTAAAGATTCATGCATACATATTAAAACAATAAAGAAAAACAAGGAGATGATAACCATTAGTGGCTGCATCCAAGGTATTGGAGAGAGTTTTGATTAAGAAAGCCATGTTCAGTGCTTCTGGGGTGCAAGTAATGCTCCATTTCTTGTCCTTGGAGATGGTTTTAAGGATGTTCACTTATAATAATTTATTAAGCTGTGCATTTATATTTTATGCATTTTTGATATCAGATTATACTTTTCATTTCACAATATAAAAGGTATAGAAAGGATAGAAACTTGTCCTATTGGAAAGACATCTTTCTTTGATGAGAGAAATACTAGAAGAGGTCAGAATTGTTGAGCCCACCCTCGCCCTCTGACCTTTTTTCCTGTTGGAATGGATGGTGGTCAGGCCGGCAGAGCTCTGCTTCGGTGACTTCCCTGCACTCTGCCTGGTCCCCGAGTGAGCTGGGCCACTGGGGAAACGCCTGAATCTGTCCTTCATGCAGGGCCAGGGAGAAGAGCTGGAACTGATTTGGTAACACTTGACACTACATTTATTAAGGAATAAAGGGACAGTGAAACATTTCCCCTATTTTGTCTTTTGGGATCTTGCAATTTCTCTCTCATTTCAAGAAAAAGAATCAAACTACATCGGGACAATAAAGGGGCAGCATCCTTAATTTTAGCAGGCGCTAAAACATCAAGCCTGCCGGACTCCTAAACCCATGCTACTTCCATTACATCATCATTAATAATGATTTTGCACAGTTACTGAGCTTATTTAAGAGGCCTGCTCGTCTATGAAATTACATGTGTCTGCTCCCGATTCCCTGCACGTAAGATGTTTAGGGTGGACGTGAGGTTGGAATAAGTAAGCGTGAGGACGGAGAGTCCTGGGTGAAAGAAAGCACAACACTCAGAACGAGAAATAAGGCAAGCTGGAAGCAGTGAAAGGGCTGCTGGGTGGAAGGTAGGGATCCACGAGCAGAGGGCCACTAGAGAGGAATGTAAGGCTGGCTCCCAAGTTAGGGGCCTGGGCTGCTGGTTTTAGGGAAAACATGGCATTTGTATTGGGGTCCAAAATAAGGATTGAGTTTGTGTAGGATATAAATGATTCAAGTGATACTCATTTTAATAAGAGAAAAAAAAAAAAATCCTTTTGCAGTCTGCTTGAGAGCTCTACACGATCTCCTTTGGCAACTCCAGAGTCACTTCTCACAAGCGTGGCCGATGCCCAACTACGATGCATTGTTTAGACTGAGGCCCGTATGACAAGTAAGAAGAGAAACAAGGTGGACCCTGGAGAGCTTTACTACTGAGTGAGGGATGCCTGCATTTAACATTGTTGGGGAAGAGCCTATAGGAGAATTCTAAGGTAACTAAGATTAAAGAATTAGATTTTCCTTCATTCACTCCATGTGTCTAGAGATGGGCCTGGATTATTTTTTTTTAGAAAAAGAATTTATCTCCACTGGCTAGTAAAGTGCCCATAACATTTTGGTTATTTGTAGATAATTCTGTTAAAGGCTATCTAGAAAATTACAGAGCCACTTGCTCATTTCAATTCACTGAGCTCTTCAAATCAAAGCAGAAAGATTGGGTCTCTGCCTTTTGTAATTAAGTAATCTACAGATGCTACACAAATATGACTAAGTGAAATACAAAATAATTACAATCTGAATATAGTTTAACAGGGGTCATGGAAGGCAAATCTGCCAGTTGTGTGATATTGTACAATTTCAATAACTTGTTTATGCCTGGATTTCTTCATCTCCAATCTGGAAATAACCACTTTTCTAAGACTGTTATGAAGATTAAATGAGTTAATGTATGCAAAGAATGTGACATATGGAACCATGCTCAATAAAGTAATGCCCTGAGGCCATGATTAAAAATGTCCCCAAATGCTGGAGCTCAATTAAATATATCACCTATAGGATGATAACGTAATAAAAATAATTTATTGTATATTTTGTAACTTGAGATCCATCATTTATGATGTATGAATGATTTTAAAGTAATATGTATTAAATTATTTTAAACACCTTTAATAGTCTTTTTTTCTTTTTTAAAAGATTTATTTATTTACTTTATCCATTTTAAACACCCCCCTTCCCCATTTGCTGTTTTGTGTCCATTCACTGGGCAATTCTCTGTGTCAGTTTTCTGCCATCTCTTCTTATCCTCCTCCTCCAGTCTTCACCAGGATTCGATCCTGGAGACTTCCGATGTAGGAGACAGGTATTCTGCCGCCTGCGCCACCTTGGCTCCTGGCTTCCAGAGCTTTCGGAGCATCTTGTCTTGTCTCTCCCCTTGCGTGTCTCTCTTCTTGTGTCATCATCTTGCTGCATGGCTCCCAGGGCCTGGCGGCTCACCAGCACACAGAGCCTGGCAGCGCATGCGCCTTCTCTCTCTCTATTTTTTATTTTACCAGGAGGTCCCGGGGATCGAACCTAGGTCCCTCCATATGGCAGACGGACGCCCAACCATTTGAGCCACAGCCGCCCCCAACCTTTAATAGTCTTAAACAAGGGCTTTTATATAGGTCAGGTGCTATCTTTATGATTTATAAGAGAAAACATCCTTAATTTCAGTGGGCCCGAGGACATCAGTTTGGTCTGACTGAGCAGGCCAGTGCTTTATTTATTTTTTTTTTTACAATTTAGGGTTTTTTTTTTTCCAATTGAAATATGAGAGCCCAGTTGTCCTACGAGACTCGTGAATAAACTTACAACATCATTCAACTGCTTTCTCATCTATCCTCACTCACTAAGATGATAGCTGTGTACTTTTTTCATTAATTTTTCTGCAATTTACCTCCATATATCAAAATATCTTGCTCAGATTATATTTATTGATTTTATTAAAGCTTGGTTTAAGCATCAGGTACTGAATTTTCCCTCTGCACAGCCCCAGCCCACACCTGTGAACAGTTTGTCGCCCTCTCTAATACAGTTGTAAATTTGTTTAAACTTTAGCAGGCATCAGAATCTTCCCGAGGGCTTGTTTAAACACAGGTTGCTGATCCCCCTCCCCACCCCACCCCCAGGCTTTCTGATTTAGTAGGTCTGATTGGGACCTAAGAATTTACCTTTCAAATAAATTGGATGATGTTACTGCTGCTGGGTTGGCCTAGGGACCACACCTGAAGAGCCACAGGGTGAGGTAAACATTTTGTACCCACATTATAAATGTACTTTATATCTGAGCCCGGTGGTAGACTGTAGTTTCCCTTCTCATCAACTTAGATTCATCAGACTCAAAAGTTTGGTTTTCAATACCTTCCTTCTTCTCCACCCCCTCCCTTTAAAAAACAAATCTCTCTGAGCTTTTTTTATTTAAAAAAAAATTTTTTTTTTAAATCTATTCCAACATGGTCTAGCTGCTATTTCTGCCCGTTACACATGGTTTCTAGGTTGGCATCTCCCTTCTTCTTAATCCTGGCAATTATTCTGGCCTTTGCTTTGCATTGTACATTCTACTTTCTAGATTCTGCATCCATTTTTTCTTGTCTGAGAATATATTGTCTGAAAATGTTTTTTTCTTCTACCCTCATACTTGATTAAATATTTGGTTGACTGTAATTCTAGATTGGGCCTCATTTCTTTTTGAAAGCATTGTTCTATGACATTCTGACTTTGCAGTGTTGCCACTTTGAGTCGTCTAATGCCATTCTGAAAATTTGTCAATTTTTCTTATCTCTTCTGTCCTTTTGCCTGATTCTTTTTATTTTTGTTCCTCTTCCCAGGAGAGTTTTTCAATTTTACCATTTTTATTTCCAGTTTTAATTCCTAACATCTCTTTTTGGTTGTTCTCTTAATAGTCTTTTTTTCATGTAGCATCCTGTTTTTGTTCATAGATGTAATATCTTTTATCTCTTTGAGGCTATTAATATACATTTAAAGAAAAATCTCAGTATATGTGATCTTTGTGTCCTTCCTGTTAATTTTGTCTGTTTTTGGTTTCTGTCTTTTTAGTGAGTTTTTCCCTCAGTTATGCAGCAATTTTTGACTGTAAATTCCTATTTAAGATTTGGCCACTACCTCTCTCTAAGCCAAACTTAGCATATAAATACACTACCTTCCTCCAAACATGGGACATGACTCCTGGGGATGAGCCTCCCTGGCACCTAGGGATTATTACCAAGTGACAACTAGCAATGCATCTGGAAAAAGACCTTGACCAAAAGGGGGAAATATTAAATACAAATGAGTTTTTATGGGTAAGAGATTTCAAAGTGAGTCAGGAGGGCATTCCAGAGTTTACTTATGCATGTCTCAGCAGGATCTTATGGACTGCCACAGTAAACAGTGCCTCAAACAGTGGGGTTCCTGAGGGCTCTAGGGACATCCAGACAGTATAAGCAGGGCAGACAAGCTCGGGAATTTGGCACCCTGTCAGTGGGCCTTACTTTGGGATTTATGCTCTCTAGTATAACAGAGTTAGACTCATTTATAGTTTCTCTACATATGTCTCTTCTGCCCCTTTTATTTGAACCTATAATTAGAACAATACTTGTTAAATATATGTCCCAGAAACTTAAATCTTTGGTCTGTTCATGTGCTGCTTGAGTCTTGAATCTCAGCAGAATTGTAACACCTACTCACCAGTTCAGTGGACTCACTGAGGACAACTAACAAGGAAATAATGATGGACAATGCCCATCCCAAGAAAGAGAGAGTGTCTGCAACTGCAAGCAAGATTGTTCTATCCATCTGCCCCATGGGATCTAAGTCCCCTCTCAATTAGAAACAGAATAGGCATCACCATCCTAAAATCCTCAAGATTGGGGAATGAACAATGGACTAAAGTAGACTTATTATTATTCTATTATAGACTTATTATTATTCTAGCAATGGAAGAACTTTTATCACTGATATAAACACCAGAGGTTCTGAGAGGATGGAGAGGGAAGAATAGGTGTAACATGGCGGCATTTTTGGGACATTGGAATTGTCCTGCATGACATTGCAATGATGGATACAGGCCACTATACATTTTGTACAACCTATAAAATTGTGCAAGGCAGAGTATAAACTATAATGTAAACTATAGTCCACAGTTAGTAGCAATGCTTCAATATGTATTTATCAATTATAACAAATGTACCACACTAATAAAAGATGTTATTAATGTGGGAAAGTGTGGGAGGGGGAGGGAGTGGGGCATATGGGTAGCCCCTATATTTTTAATGTAACATTTGTGTAATCTAATGCTTCTTTAAAAATAAAAAATAAATAAAGATTTAGCCACTAAAAAAGTAACTGGATGTTTTGTACTAATGGGTGGGGTTGTTCGCTTCTTACTAAATCCCACTGCCCAGGACCATAGAGCCCTGTGCTCCTGTTTCTGGAGAAGCTGGTTAAGTGGTATGGTTGAAAGAGTCTGGGATTTAGTTCTGAAGTTGTGCAGATGGAGTCCTGAATCTGCCCCTTAGAAGCTGCAGAAACTTAGAAACATGTCTTATTCTCTCAATCTTAATTTGATTAACTAGGAAAGTGCTTGGCACATGGTAGGCATGTGTTAGATATTTGTTGAATGGACGAATATCTTTAGCTAAGAAGTGTCAATCATAACACCCTTCTCCTCAGTATATTGAGGCACTTATATGAGAGGCATGTGAAGGTTCTTTCAAATTTTAAATTGTTACTCCAATTTCAGAGTCATTATTAAAGACACACTAACACTGAGTGAATGGGTATATGATTGTAGTAGGTAAATTTCACAGCATGGTATACCCTTCACCATATACGTAAGCATTCTTCAAATATATGGAGTATGCTCATGTAGAAGAGCAGGTAGGATTCAATGGTGGGGTGCAGGGGAGAAGAGATGCATACTTTAGCTTTCTATCAGGAGGAACTTTCTGTCAATTAGAGCTTCCAATCAAAGAAATGAGCTGTCTTGATAGTTGATGGACTTCCTGAGTGTGTTAAAGCAGAATTTTCCAAGAATGCTGCAAAAGAAATTTCCAGTTAGGGATAGATTAGGATGTTACACTAGATGCTTTCTAAAATCCTGTAGCCTTTAAGATCATGTTTATTATAGAATTATAGATTTTAAAGCTATAAACAACATTCCTAATGCTAGAAAATTGGCATAAATGCTCTTCATTCAAATTTACTTGAGATCTTTTCTAAATGTTTGAAAGAGATCCGTAAAAAAAACCAATTCCCATCACATCTAAATCCTCAGAGTGGATGCTATCTTCAGGAATGAGGATTGATAACTAATTTGAAAGGTTAAACTCTCTCCCTCTAGGACAGTGTTTCCTTCACTGAGGCCAGTCCTCTATTTGATATTTTCTTGGAGAAATGACAGGAATCTGGGGAGTGTGGATGACGAGGATGGTGAACTTCCAGTAAAGAGCAAGCATTCCTCCTTGAATAGGCTTGCTGCCCAGAAGACAGGTTGATTTGCATTTTATCTGCAGTGCACCACTCGTTTATGTGCAATGCTGTAGCCCTGCCAGCCTCTGCCTGGATACAGCCTTGTCCCCTGAGGAGGGCTGCATTCATTTGTAACCATCTAGCACTGCTTAGATGACAAGCTAGCAATTTCTTCCTCTTTCCATAACCCAGAGAAAAGAAATTTTCCTATAAGATTTCTTCTTTAACCTTTCAAGGTCACTTAAGGGTCCTAAAATAAGAAAAGATCACTGTATTTTTGTTTGAAAAGGGTTTGAAGGAAAAATATGTATGACATAAAGACAGAACTGTTAAAGTTTGAGTTGTATTTGCTTTAGATATAATTCAAGAATTCATCTCTTTTGTTGAAATCCAGGTAGAACTGGTGGGTTAAAAATTTGTTACCTTGTTGAGATGGCTTTGCAGTATCATTTTCTGACTAATCTGATCCAATACCTGGTAGAATAGGTGTTGGAGTAAAGGGCTATGTAACATGCTAAAATTACGTTTCTATTGGTAATCTTGGCTTAGGTTGATGACAAGATGAGAGAGTCCATATAGTTGCAGGTGTCTGATGGCCAGTGGACAGTGGTAGAATATCCCAAGAGTAATGACAATATATCTCTTGCTGGAAGAGCTCTCTAGAGCACTGTCCTCAGGGGTCATCCGCCGTCTAGCTACATGATCTCATGCAATCTCATGTTTCCAAATTCTATCTGATGACTTCCAAATCTCCATCTCTGGCCCAAATATTTCTTCTGAATTTTAGAAATATACTCTGTGCAATAGACATTGACATATGAATGTATCGAATAAACTAAAAGTCAATATCTCTTTTGGGATATAAGGTAAAGGACTGAAAATCTTGCTCCTCACCTCACCTGTACTGAAGTTTCTTACAGGAGATATATACACTCAAGTTGAGTAACTAAATGGAACTCATACTATGGAGTGAATTGCTACATGGTGGAAACACAGGTTCAGGGCACAAAGAAACTTTCAGCAAATGACCACCTTATTATTTACATAACACAAAATGTCCAAAAGAGCTGGGGAAGAACCTCTCTTGAGGTGGCCAAAACTGTAGGTAGATGGTAGCTCCACACGCCCCACTTAGCATGGGAGAAGAGAGACAAATCTGCACTGTTTGAGGGTGGTATTTATTCACCCTAGGAGGAGATGACCCTACCCCTGAGAATTCCTGCCTTGGTTAGCATCTGGGGCTGCTGGTTCCCAGTTTCTGAGTTTAGAGTTTGGTTGGGCCTTATTATTAGATTTAACATCTTCTCCAGGTTGCGAAATAGAAACAGGACAAAAGAAGAGGTAGTAGAGGGTAGGCAAAGGCTGGGAGATGGCCACTTAATGTGTGTCCGTGACTTCTGAAGCACATATTGCTCCTTTCTTATCGACTGGGAATTACCTAATGCCCTTAACACAGTGATCTCTATCAAAACTGATTTGGAGAGTGCAACTTAAACCTGGAGAAGGCTGGAATGGGATTTCTTACTCCCTCTCTGTCTTGGATCTAAGATGGTTATATCTGCAGATTAGATGCTAGTCCAAGTCTGCTGTACTGAAGATTGGGTGCCTACTCACAGAGGTTAAACTCTGCTTGTATTTGCTTTCCATATAGGAGATATGAAGCACAAGAGGAAAGAAAGCCTACACAGGGTTCTGAACTTGTCTTTGCACATGGTTTTCCCTCATTGAATGCCTTGCCTCTACTGTCTGAAGAATTTCTACTCATTCATCAAGATTCAGCTTAAATGTCACCTTCTCTGAAAACTTACTGATATACCAAACTTAATTTATCCAGGGTGCTTCCCTAGTGTGCTCTTCCTGAGCCTCAGACACATTCCTCACCCTTTCCTTGTTCTATTTTGCAAGGCAGGGAGCTGACCTTGAAGGCTGAATTGCCCAGCTCCCATATCAGCTGACTTGTGGCTGATGTCAGCTAAGGAGATGAGGGTGGTGGGCAGCAGCCAGGGCATCTCTCCCTTCTCTTTGTTCATTGAGTGGCTTCGCTGACAGTGGCTGTGCACCTCTGAAACTCCAGCCTCCTTGGACACGTCTTCTGCCTCTAGCTCTGTGCCGATGACTCAGCTCTGATAACATCACTTCCTCTCTTTGTTTCTCCATTTTAATTATTTCTTAATACCTTCTCATCTCTCAGAGTTCTGCTTGCAACTTCACTTAACATTCTTTTAGTGGTCATCCTAAAAAATTATCTCTCATCAAATACCCAGAAATGAAGCCCCCTTGTTACCTTTCTTTTTTTTTTTTTTTTTTTTTTTTTTCAAGGCTCAGCAGACTTTACTGCTCCTTCTACATCTTACGTAAGTATCCGTTGCTCGTGGCCAAGATCGACTTGACGCCACCCTTGTTACCTTTCTAATAAAAATCTTATTACGACTAAAGATCTTATTGTGGACGTATGTGCTCTTTATCGTTATTTATCGCCATTGTTCTCTGTGCAATCTCTTCTATACACTGCTGAACTGACAGTCTTCTGGAACTCGAGGTGTGGTCATTTCACTCCCTTCTTGCAAAGTCTCCAGTGGCTTTCCATTTTTTAATCCAAAGGGTACAAAGTTCCAGGCTCTCATTCAAAGCTAACTTTCCCCGACTGCACATTCTAATCTTCTTTCCTATACTCATAAGGAATTGGATTGCTCACAATTCCATCAACATTCCCCTGGTCTGTTCTGTATATTTAATTGTACTCTAATCCTCTACAGCTGAGGAAATCTCACACCATTTCTGCTTGTCTAAACTTTCTGTGCTTTTAAAGGCATCAGAGTGGCCTGATTAAGTCTCTGGAACCAGACAGATTTGGTTTTGAATCCAGGTATTATTATTTATTGACTGCATATGACTTTGAGAAATTCATTAATCTCTTGTAACTTCAGTTCTCTCATCTCTAAAGTGGGGACACTAACTCAGTGTTGTTTCCAGGATTAATAGAGAAAATATGCTTGTCACATAAATACTTCAAAATGCTATTATTATGTTAAAGATAATATCCTGATTAAAGGGTCTCCTGATTTTCCAAATAGGGCTCTTAGTTAAAAATTTTGTAATACATTTTATCTTAGTGCCCTTATAGTATTTATATGACTTAACATTGACTTTTTAATCTAGTCCATTCTACTAGAGGTTAATACCTTCTTGAACAGAG
>JAKSZT010054569.1:184532-260346 GCA_026826555.1 Tolypeutes matacus
CCAGTGCTTGCTGGAACAAACACCTGGACACAACTACTTGGCCGAGTTGACACATTAGCCTAACCATCACACATGGTCTTGTCTAGTACTGTGTGAGAGAGGAATATGCAGTGAAGAGTTCTCATATCATCACCTGAAATATTGCTTCTTTCCCATTCTCTGTCTCTTGATCTTCTAGGACTCTAACATAAGTGGGTAAGTCATGTTTATTTGTTCTACATGTCTCTTGTGCTTTCTACGCTTCTTTAATTTCATTTTTATCTATGTGCTTTTTTAAAATATATTTCCTATTGTAGGTCTTCCAGTTCACTCAAAATTTCTTCTGCTGTATACAGTTTACTGTTAACTTACCTAGTGAAATTTTAAATTTGGATATTGTATTTCAGTTCTAGAATGTCCATTTGATTATTTTTGTAGATTCTAATTCTTTGTTTAAGTTAACCCTCTTTTTATTTATTTATTCTTCTTGTGGGTTAATTTCTTTCATCAGATTTGGGAAGTTCTCAGCCATTATTTCTTTAAGAATTGCTTTTTTCTCATTCTCTCTTCTTTCCTGGTAAGGCCCTTTATCAGTCAGCCAAAGAGGTGCTGATGCAAAATACCAGAAATCTGTTGGCTTTTATAAAGGATATTTATTAGGGGTAGAAGCTTACAGTTACCAGGCCATAAAGCATAAGTTTCTTCTCTCACCAAAATCCATTGCCACATGCTGGGGCAAGATGGCTGCCGATGTCTGCCAAGAGTTCAGGCTTCTTGGGTTCCTCTCTTCCTGGGGCTCTGTTTCCTCCACAAGGTCAGCTGTAGACTATGAGGCTCTCTAGGCTTTGCCTCTCTCCACAAGGCCAGCTGTGAACTGTCAGGTGAACAGCTCGTCTCTTTTCCCGGGGCCTTCTCTCCTTCCTCATGACCAAGCTCCTCTGTGTGCTTGCTTCCCCAGGCTCCAGCATTAAAACTCAGCTTCAGAACTCCAACTCAAAAAACTCCAACTCTGTCCTTTGCCATGTCTTTTATCTTTGATTCCCCACCCACCAAGAGGTAGGGCTCAATGCCCTACTGACATGGCCCAATCAAAGCCCTAATCATAACTTAATCATGCCTAGATGAACAGACTGGTTTACAAGCATAATCCAATATCTATATTTGGAATTCATAATTATATCAAACTGCCAAACTGCTACAGGCCCCAATTACACTTGAATTAGATCTTTCAAATACTCTCCGCGTGTGTCTTATGTTCCCATTTCCTCTCTTTCCTTTTTCCCTCCCATCTACCTTCTTTCTCCTTCTCTTTCTCATTCTTTCCCTACCACTCTTCCTTTTTCCTCATCTTTATTTCTCCTTGTGCCTCAATTAGATAGTTTCTATTCACCTGTATTTGAGTTCACTAATTTTATCTTCTACAGTGTCCAATCTACCGTAAAACCATTTGATGTTTATTTCAGATATTGAATTTTTAGGTTCTAGAATATACATTTGATTATTTTATGTGTCCTAATTATCTTTTGAAACTCTTTATATTTTCATCCATTGAGCCCATCTTTTCTTTTATTATTCAACTCTACACTTATAATCCTTACTTCAAAGACATGGTATTTCTTCTAGAGTGTTATCTTTACAGTATCTCAAGTAAAAGCCTGGAGTACTCATTAAGGTCTCTACAGTCACACTAAGAATTAATCCCAATGTTTTTCAAGCTTTGTTCACCTCCTGAAATCTCTACCCAGCTCTCCAGACTCCCAGCACCTGTCCTTTGCCAGGCCCACTGAAGTCTTGCTCCTGCCTAAAATTCAGCCAAGGACCTTGGTGAAATTTTATACAGATTTTTGGGGTTCTTTTGGGTATCCTGTCATTTCACCAAAATTCCAGCTATTTTGTCTGTTCTGAACTTCAATTTCTGTTTTGTCTGCCCAGAATTACTGCCATGCTCTCCTTGAGCTCTATTTCCTATGCAGTGAAATGTAGTGGTTTGGAAAATGCATTCAGAAAATGTCAGTTTTTGCTTGATAGTATAGAGTATCTGTAAATAAAAATTAAGTTAAAAAAGAAAAGAAAGAGCCAGAGCAAATATGAGGCTCATTTCATTTGCTTCTCTTCTCCAGGATTGCATTGTTACACTGGTTGCAATTCTTTGCCTACAAACAGTTGTTTTATGTATTTTGTCCATATTTTGTAGTTGCTTTTTAGTGGGAAGTAAACCCAACACCAGGTTCTCCAAGTTAATGATTGCTAAAGTGTTTATTTTTAGCTTTTCTATCAAGAATTAATTCTATCATTTTATTCCACTTGGTAACTATATATGCAACTATTTTTGTCTTGATTCTATGAATGGGTTCTCTGCTTATTGTTCATTGTTTTTTTTGCAATATGATTTTCTAATTTTGAGCTTTTTATTTTGGCCTAAATTTAAATTGGCTCACATGTTTAACAATAATTTCTTAAAGAATATTTATATGAGCAGATATATTTTTGGTGCTTTTATTCATCTTTCTATTGTTTAAACATATAAATGACAGTCTAAGTATATTTGGCCACATTTTTCCCCCAAAAGCTTTATAGATATTATTTCATTAGCTTCATGAGATACACTAGAATTTAATGTCACAGAGGAGAATTCTAATATCACACTGATCTTTATTCTTTGATGGTAACTGTTTTAGTTTGCTAAAGACTGCCAAGGCAGACACCAGAAATGGGTTGGCTTTTTCAGTGGGGATTTATTAACTTACAAGCTTTCAGTTCTGAGACCATGCAAGTATCCAAATCAAGGCATCATCCAGAGACCAGGTGCTGGTGATCCTGGAGTCCTCTCTCTTCTGGCCAGGCACATGAAATCATCTCTGAATCTTCTTCCTCTGGTTCTTGTTGCTTTGAGCTTCTGGCTTCCTCCAGATTTCTTTCTGCTCCTGTGGCTTCCTCTCTGCCCCTGTGCCTTTCTCTCTCCTGGGTTCTATTGATTTCAGCTACTGGCTTCTGGGACTTTCTTAGCTTCTGAAGGTTTCTTCCTGTCTCTGTGACTCCCTCAGTCCATATTCATCTGTTTATAAAGGACTCAAGTAAAAGGATTAAGACCCACCCTGGGTCACAACTTACTGAAGTAACCTAATCAAACAATACCATCTACCATTGATTCACATCCAAAGGAATGGATCATTTGCAAGAACATGATTTTCTGGGGTACATACAATCTCAGACTACCACAGTGACATTCCTTTTAAAATATTATAAGATTATTTAGTATTACAAAACTTAAAATTGTGTCTAATTATTAAATTCTTACATTAATTTTTCTAAGTGAAATTAAACTTTTTTTTTCTGTGAAAAACAGCCTTTTTTTGTTTTCTCCTCAGGAACATTTTCTTCTAATACATGGTTTATTATTTTATGCATTTTTACATGGTTTTTGCTTTTTATTGTGAACAATATTCAGCATTGTTTCAATACTCTGGGCATTCAGGATAATTGTAGAATAGTGCAACAAACCATCCATAAATTCACATCTCAGAAATAACTATATTAATATTTTACTATTTTTTGCAAATGCATGTGTAGACATGCATGTGCTGAATAATTTCAAAGAAGTTGCAGCAGTTACCACCTAAAGTATCTGCTTTCATATAAAAAAAAAATAAGGCATTCTTATACATTACCATGATATAACTATCTCCCTTAAAAAGCAGTAATAATTACAGAACATTATCTCATACCTGGTCCATATTCAAATTTCTCCAATTGTTTCACAAATAATTTCTCTAGTCATATTTTTCAAATCAATTTTATTTTTTCAAATGTAATATATTTGGTGTTTATGGCTCTTTATTCTATAACATTCCTTCTCATTTAATATAATGACATTTATTTTTGAAGGCATGAGATATGCTTTCTGGTGGAATGACCTTCATTCTGTATCTGTCTGATTGTTTCTTTGTAGTATTATATATCTTGTTCTTGTTCCTCTTTCCCCTATATTCTTAGATAAACTAGAAGTTAAATCCAAATGCTTGATTAGATCCAGGTTAAATATTTGGGCAAGAATTCTTCTTAGATGGTTTTATGTACTTTATATTGCATCTTATGAAGAAGCACATAATATCAGGCTGTCCTATAATTTGTGATGATAAGTTTGATTACTTAATTATAATGCTGACCCTTTTAAAAGAATATTTTTGTCTGAGTTACTGTAAGCCCAATCAATCTAAAACAGCCAATCTTTGCTCAAATGCATTTTCTTCTATTGTGTTTTTCCTGTTCTTTTTCTTTGATGTGTCTTTCTTTAGGAAGGATGTCATAAGTCTTACATCTATTATCTTTTTCCACTTAGCATTTTCATTTATTTATCTTTTCATTTTGCATCCTGGGGACACTGCTTATATTTATCTCCTGTGTACTGTTGTCTTTTCTGCAGTGTCCTTATGCACTTGATTCTTTAAAATGTTATTTTTTAAGTTCTGCTTTGCAATGATCAATTATGTTCATTTTAAAAATTCTGTTTGATTCTTTTCTTTTTTCCTATTCTACACAGTTTTATATTCATTTTTAGGTCCTTTTCTTGATGTTCAGGTATTCTTGAATTTTGCTGACTCCACAGAAAGATTCTTTTCTTCCATCTTTCCTTTTTCCAAGAATGTGATTATACTTTTTTGAGTGACATATCATCGCCTTCTTTGTTCTTGAAGAATAATTTCAAAGGCCTTGTATTGGTTTTCTATTGTTTCTGAAACAAACTAGCACAAACTTAGTAACCCAATACAAATTTATTATCTTTCAGTTTTGGAGGTCAGAAGTCCCAAGTCAGTTTCACTGGGCTAAAGTCAATGAGTTGGCATGCTGGTTTCTTCTGGAGGTTCTTGGGAAAGTATCCATTTCCTTGCAATTTTCAGCTTCTAGAGACTACATTCCTTGGCTCGTGACTGGTTCCTTACACACTCTAAACTCTTGCTTCCATTGTTCCATCCCCTACAACTAACCCTGATTCTTTTATAAGAATTTTGTGATTACATTGGATCCACCATGATAATCTCCATATCTCAAGATTTTAACTTAATCACATATGCAAATTCCCTTTTATCATGTAAGGTGTCATATTTACAGGTTCCTGGGATTAAGAAGTCAAAATCTTTGGGGGGCCATTTTCAGCCTAACACAAGCCCCATATTGGTTTTGTGATTTTTGTTCTTTGATCTTTGGATAGGATGAGGCAGATTTGGGTCTGATATTTTCCCTTAAAATAGTCCCTTACTTGAATGTTGTTGAAATCCTTTCTTAGACATTAAGTTGAAGGACTGGTTGATGTGTATTCATATCACCAGTTCTTTGATGCCAACCATTTTTGGAAAAATGGTGAGGAGCTGACATGCAGTTACTGCACGGAGAGCTTAGCTTCCACACTGCTTTGTTGCCTAGAGCTACCACCAGAAACAAGCTTTCTGGAGCTAATTTTCTGGTTTGCCCCATCTCCATATAAGAGAGTTGTCCATCCTATTTCCTTGCACCACCCTGCCTTTAAGTTGGTGATGGTCATGATGATGATAGAGATGATTATAATGATAAGAATAATGGTAATAGTAGCTACCATATATCGAGTGCTTATTATAAGGTAGGCATCATGAGTAAAGTCTTGCATATGTTGTTCCATGTCCTCCTTTCTATATTTGACAGAATGTCTTCCCCTTTTTGTGTTATGTGGGCAACATTATTTTCTAGCTTCCAGTGCTGATACATATTTCCTCCAGATTTTATATTCCTCTGGTCATTTCAGTATAATTTAAGAAAGAAAATGGCTTAGGTGTTTATATTCACGATGCTATCATTCTAGGAAGTCCCTTTTATCTTTCTTTTTGGGTGACTTAATTTTAGGTATTTTAATGAATTGTTTACCATCACTTCAAACTTTTAAATCCATGATGGGCTATTATTTAAAATCATCTCGAATCTTTTCTTTTTATGTAATAATTTACTGCATTAGCCAACTGTTTTCAGGTTGATTTGTTTCATCTTTGTTTGGATTAGTAGGTATCTAGTTTTAGATTTGATTTGACAGTTTAATTAGGATGAGATTTTCTTTCAAATAAGCTAAGTGCTTTCTTCTTTGGGCTACTGGTTGTGCTCTTCTCAATATTCTTACTTTTTTTTGAGACAGATTATTTACATAGGCAAATCATTTTCCTTTTTCTCCCCTATACTTTAACATTTATAGAATATCAAACTTATCACTGTGTGTTACTGTAAAAGGTACTTAATAGATCTGGACTTTAGCCCCAGCGCTTTCATTTTCTGTTTGCATGATATTAACTTCCCTTTGTTTTCCCTATAGAATGAAGTTGTTGAATCAGATCATCTCTAATTTCTCTTCCTTCTTTAAAATTGTTTAATACTTAGTAGGAAGAGATTAAATGTGCTTTATTTTTCCTGAAGCAGATGGAAATAAATTGAATATCCTTCCTAATTGAGATACTAGAAAGCAGATGGCAATAGTGCATGAAGAACTAATCTAATTTAAAGAAGGTAACTTTATAACACAACATTTCATATGAATGTCATAGAATATGGACATGGGGAATCCTCCATTCTGAAAGCCCGTGACCTTTCAAGGATACGGGGAAAAGCATGGCAGCCAAACACATTTCATTAACACTTCTCAAGTTCTTACTAGTGCAGGTTTTCATTTTCCCTAAGAGCTCTTAAAATCTTTGTAGCAGAAGATATTTGGTTAGTCATAAAAGCATTTCACAACACACAGAGCTGATATAAGGGGACAGAGAGTCTAGGCAGAATTGAACCTAGGTCAGAAAGCTGGAATTTGTAGTCAGCTGTTCTTGAAGCTTAACACATTATAAATTTATGCACTGCATATGGCAAGTGAGGGTGAATTGGAAAGCAGCAAGCCACACTTTCTGTATATAAGCACATTTTTCCTTGCAGTAAAAAGAAAAAAAAAAATGTAAAGGATTAGCATTGAAAATAGAGGTTCTTTTGGCAAGCAAGAAATTTTATATTTTTAACAAATTAATTTCTGCGATGGAAAGGACATTAATTAAAATACACAAGACCTCTTTTTTAGTTATGATAGTTTTCTTTGTATTAGATCCATGAAATATTCTGAGAGCCAATCTGGTGACTTCATTGGTCAGATATAAAAGAAAGGTTTGCTTGAATATATTCAAATCTCTGCCAAAATCTGAGTATAAAAGCCTGAATATAGAAATGGTAAAAATTATATGTTAGTTTAGATTAAGATATATAAAGGAGAAAAAAAATCTACAAGATTTAGATATAAGGTGTGAGTCAAGGAAAAGATATTTGTCATCAGTCCCTTGTGTTAAATGAAAACTGGTAATTGAGAGCTCCTGGGTACATTTGCTACCTTGAGGTCTTGCTGATAATGCAGCTGCTGGTTCTAAATATAGCCTTAATTCTGATGCTGGGGGAATAAAAGCATACATACCATCATAATGAGATTACTGGGGCAGCTCCCAAATCTAGACAGCTGAGCCAAATCAATAGCTGCTTTTCTTCCCCTTAAAATTGCCAGCCCATTAGAAAGGCCAATATACTTCATGGTCAGACCTCTAGAATTTAGAGACTACTTGTCAAGCTCCCTCTGGCATTTTGCAAATTAAAAATTTAAATGCTGGGATGATTCCAAACTCTGACCACACCATCAAAATTACACAATTGCCCTGGGTTAAGCATTCTTATTTCTCTTTTTAAAAAATTCCATGTACATTTTGAGCACACAGAGTGTGCATAGTTTTTCATGGTATGGTGGAAAGTGCGAGGGCTTTTAAGTCACATAGATTAGAGATTAGGATCCAAGCTACTTCACACATTAGCCAATGGCATTTGTGCAACTCACTTACCTGCAAATTAAAGCAACAATCTATTCCTTTCCTTCTTTATAAAACTATAACAAATCTGGAAATTAAGGAAATAATTAATGATGTGATTTATTCAGCTAAAATGCTATTCCTTGCAGCATTGTAGATATAATTGAAAATAAACTGCTTAGAAATAAGGGATTGCTTAAATAAATTATGACCTATTCATACAAAGGATTATGAAGCAACCACTTAAATGATCATTTAAAAGGATATTTTAGGGAATGCTTGAACTGTTTTATGATGGCTCAAGATACATTCTGGAGTTATAAAACAGAATTCACCTAATATGTATGGTTTTCTTGGTATGACACCGTCATGTGCATGGATATGTGTACACACAATGCACACACACACAACATTCCTACGCTTATGCATATCCTACTAGAAAAGGATACCTACTAAGTTGTGGACACTGGTAAATAGCGTGATTATGGAAAGATTTTGTCTCTTCTTGATGCCCATCTGTATTTCTAAGTTCTCTTTAACAAACATGTATTACTTTATTAAAGACTAAAATTAAACAATAATAATAAAATAACAAAAAAGATTGAGACTCATTGTGCAAAGGACTATCACAGCACATAAATTGGTAAGTATCAGGACCTGCTCACACAAGAATTCATCCTGCTTTCAGAGAGAGCTCCTGAAGCACATATTATGCAACCCGATATATGAAAGGCGGAAGATCTGACACTGGATGGAATGAAGGAGATACACAATGAGAGAAATGACTAAGCTTTCACACATTTTTTAAAAGATCTGTCCAACTTCAGAAAGCAAAAGGCAATTTTGTAAGGATTAATAGAGGGTACTTTTGTTCGGAGGCAACATTTAATGATAGCAATCCCATCTTTGAGTAGAGTAAAATGGCAGTAGAGTAAAATGGCTAAGCACAAGGGCTGACATCACATAGGACTGGGTTTAAGTCGGGACCTTTTACGGACCATGTGACTTTAGTTTCTTTGTCTGTCGAAGGGAATAATAATGAGAGTAATGAACATGACTTTAATCATAGCTAACACTTGTTAAGTACTTAGTAAAGTCTAAGCTTTACTTGTAACATCCCCCTAGGACTGTTTCGGAGATTTGGTCTGTCTGTAAAGCATTTTGTATAGGACTCAAGCACAGAGTAGGTGCTCAATAAATGATAGGTATCAATACAGCTGCAAGCATACAAACTGTAATTATTTAATAGACTATCATTTGTATCTGCAACTCATAAAACTTTCTATTTTTATGAATTGTACAATTTTGGGGAAGTTGGAGCAGACATAGGAGGATGGGTCTTAGGAGGAACACGGCCAAACTTATGCTGCCAAATTGAATCTGTTTTTCTTTGTTGTTGCTGTTGTTTTGTTTTTTTTTTGTATTGGAAATTCCATCCCAAGGAGTTTCCAGTGGTGTTATTTCTCTTTGGATCTGGAGACATTTTGTTACATAGGCAGGGAGGGGTCACGCGCAAGCCCTAGCATCATATAGGTAAAAATTGTAGCAAGTATTTAACTTCTACTTTGAAGTACATCATAGAGTTGAAATACTCTAATTGACTCAGCTGGATCTAAGAGTCAAATAATAGTTGTCCCCTGACAAGGCGGAAATGTTATTCTATTGGTCGATTCTCCTTAGGGAATGCACTGCTTCAGATCACACTTTTAAAAAAAGCACTTTCTTTTTCCAAACATGAAAAAGTTGATCTTTAAATAGGTGACCTTTGAAGTTTGAAACATCACTTCACCTTGTGTTTGCAGTGTTCTCCAATATTTTTCAAAGTATATTTCTCTCAGTAGTCTTGTTTGATAACAAAAATCAAGTGTTAATAGCATCATTTTATCGATGATAAAAATAGACATCTGAAGGTCAAATGACTTTCTTCAAGGTCATATAAAGTGGTGGAATGGGGCTGAAGATCCAGGACTCATGGCTTTCAGGCTTAATCTGTTTTTTCTCTACGACACTCACAGTACACTTTAAGATATTTTATAAATATGGTTTATATAATTTTCACATTTAAAGATATAGCATGAAAAGGGTACCTCCAGTTTTTCAGGCTGATTGAGAAGATTTGTGAAAGCACGCAGGCCATTCTGCTATTTCATAAGCCTGCATTGCAGTTCTCTCCTCACCCTGATTGCCTCGTGGACTATTGCACAGCCAGACCATTTATCTTTGGAGGCATTATGCAATGCACAGAGGAGAATTTAAACAATGCACAACCTTCCTGGGCCCAAGATTCAGAACAAGAGGCTCAAAAGGGCCCTAGTTTTTATAACGCATTACAGCACTCTCATAGCATAGTGGAAACTGATAATATGGCTATTTTATATTTTATGAAATATTATTTGCTGTTTAACACGTATGGTTAAGGACTGTGAATGGAAGTAAAGTTGCTTCTCAAAAGGAAGGATGCAAAGCACATGTTAAAAGACTTTGTATTGTTAATAATGAATTAAGCTTCGGAATATTTGGTACCTCCATTTGAATAGAGAGGTTGGAACGTTATTTCTCAGATATTTTCCATATGACAGAAGAAGTAGTTTTCAGTTGCAAGATTTAATATATCCATACAATTAAAAACAGAATCATAAAATTTTCCAGTCCTTACCAAATATATGTAACAATGACTTCAACTCAATAGCTCTCTAGTTCAAAACGTCAACTTTTTCAGGAAAGTTGAATAATTTATCCCAGAGGAACATGTTAATAAATTCAAGAAATCTCATATAATATGATGTTAAAAATATAATTTTAATTACTTAATATTGGTGCATTATTACTTTATTAAATTTGGTATTTGTCTCCCTATAGTGATTAATAATAGAAGTGGGTCCAAATAATTTTCTTCATTCAAAATTCATAAAATTTTTTTAAATTTTAGTTTAAAAATGTAATGTATGTATTTAAGAAAAATTGTGTAAGTATAGTAAAGCATAAAGAAGAAAATTTTAAAAATACTTATAATCATACAACAAAAAGACCGCCTCTGTTAACATTTTGCTGGATTGCCTTCCACAGGGTTTTTAAATATCCATATCTGTATCTCTACATGCATTATGTAAAAAACTGCATTTTCATCAAACCAGGGATTATACCACATATTCTATATGGTATGCTGTTTTTTTTTTCTCTTAACATAGAGCTTCTCCAATATTTCTATTCATATTTTTGTTGCTAATAGCAAACAAGAAGTCATAAGTAACCTAGGGGCTCTTGGTAAAGAATACTAAAATTTCGCCACAAATGCACAGTTTCTTTGAATTCCCTGTTTACTCTTTCATGTGAATTTTGCATTCCAACCCATATTGTATCCATGTTGGTGTTTTTATCTTATTTGTTTAATTTCCTCTCAATATAGTTCAATAAGAAGGAGGTTCCATGGAGACGAGCTATGGTTATCGTATGCCTCGTGCTCCATCTCCCACGGTGCCCCATGCAGACATGCAGGTGTTCCCCTTAGAGGAACAGTGACAGCAACATATGGAAAGCCAGTCCTCAGATGATTAATTTCTTCTCTAATACCTGAAATGTTTTCTCTGTATGGTCTGCCACTGCATTACTGTACTGTGATTTGCACTCTCTCTTCTCTAGGGGAATTTGTGTTGATTTCCCTCACCCAATCAAGATTATTATTATTTTTTAAAATTAGAACACATTTGTTGGAGAATAGATACTTTTCCATGAGCAATCACGATGCTAGAGTCTTCTTTGGGGTCAGTAATTGCAAATACAGACTTTAGAGTCAGGTGAGCCTGGGTTCCTATCCTTGCTCTGCTCCACCTAAACTGTATATTTGCCCACGCTGGGTTTAGTTTTTCATCTTTAAGATAGGATATATGTGAAGATTAAATGAGGTGCTATGAACGCTCAGTAAGTTGTATTATTATTATTATAATATATTATATTTTATAATAATATAATATATAATAATAATAATATATTACCATGGGCTTTGTTCTTTATGATCGTCTATAGATCATTTTCTTCCTCTCTCCCTTTTCTCCATCTTCTCCGTCCTCCTGACTCGGATTGGCTTCTACTCAGGAGGGGCACACTCTAAGTAGACACAAGATGAGTCGAAGGGAGTCTAGGTAGGCCTGTCTGTAAAACCAGACAAGGTTTCCTAGGAGGTTGGGGATTTGGCGGCAAAGCGCTAATTAGTTATGAAGAAATGCTTTCTTTGCTTGAAGGTGTCTTCCAAGTTACATGTGTCTCTCCTGTTCTTCAAGGTGAGCAGTTGGCTGAGGATCTGAAGCAGGCTAGATAGGAAATCTATAGAAGGATCTGGAACCTGGCAAGTAGTCCACGTAGATATCGATACCCACAAGATGGCTGCTGGAAGACCCTGGTGAATGAGATTTCCTCTGGAAGCCAGGAGAAGCCCTGGATATTCTCCAGGGACATTATCATTGGGCCCTCCGGGGGGACCAATGGGTAGGGCAATCAATCAAAACAGCAAACAGCTGGGACTCTTCCCATTCCATTAGCAAGGCGGAGGGATAATTAATGATTTAAAAAGGAAGTGCAACAACAGAGTCTCTCTCTCTCTCTCTCTCTCTCTCTCTCTCTCTCTCTCTCTCTCTGTCTCTCTCCTTCTGTGCCCTGCTTTCTCAGTATCCCTCCTGCATTGATCAACACACAAGTAAAACCTGGGCATTTATAATATATAATGGGAAATTGTAGTCTGTAAATTGGTCCTCTTCATCACTCTTGAGCCCCTTCCTCTCCACCTGGTACCCAAGATCTGTTATTTTCTCCCATTTCTCTTCCCTCCCTACCTTAATAACCTGTTGGCCTAATCAATGTGGTGTGATCTTGAAATTCATTTTTGCAGCATAGTCAAGAACCTAGACAAAATCTGGTTACAGATCTACTTGTTTGGATTCCAAGATCCTTTCTTTCCAGAGACAAGTCTAACTTATACCTACTTAATCTCAGGATTGTTGCATGAGCTAGCTATTTTTCTCAAGACTCTGCCCTAGGGCTTCTTTTTTCATCTTCTACACTTCAGGAAATTTTAAGACAGTCACAGCTTCAATTCTCATCTAAGTGACAGTTTCTAATTTTCATCTCAAGCCCTGGTCTCTTTTCTAAATTCATAATGTTTATATCCAACCAATCAGCAACATCTCCAATTGTATATTTCATAATTACCTCAAATTTGGCATGTATCATTCGTCCCTCCCATTTCCTCATTTCAGTGAATAGCACTGCATTCCAATTAATTGCATAAGCCAAGACTCAGGAATATCTTTGGTATCTGCTTCTACTTTCCCTACCATACTCAAAAATCACATCTTACCTACTCATTATCTCTTAAACTAAATTACCTAGAATTACTTGCCATGACTTTCATCCATGCCACCATCACCTCTCACAGGATTACCGTAATAGCTTCCAAATTGATTCCCTTATATCATTTCTTGGTATTTTCTAATTCTCTATACACACATGGGCTTTTGTAGCTATTTTTTAATACACAAATTTGGTTAACACCCTTCTAGCTTCCCACTGGTTAGAGCTATTATTACTACTGAAATCCTTAATATGCTCTATAAGTAGAGTGACATATCATTTGTCATTCAAAGTAAGACACATTTGAAAATGAAAGGGGGTGCTATTTATAAAATTATACCAATAATTAGGACAGTACAGTAAAATGAGACAATCTAAGGCAAACCAGATGGTGTGGACACCGTTCTGATGGTCTGCATGACTTAGTTTTAAACCGTCATCTTATACTATACTCCCCTTCATTCACTGTGAACCAGAAGCTTTCCTTTAAATTCTATACCATGTCACACTTTTTTCCTCTCAGAGATTTTGCATAGTTGTTTTTCCTGCCTAGAACACATTCCTTCTAAATTTTCTAAATCATTCTCTCTCCTGTGTAAAACCCTATTCATCTTTCAGAGAAACTCTTACTTCTTTAGGAACACATTTCCTTCCTAGTTTTGTTCATAGTCCCTGGCATATAGTTAAATTCAACTGATATTTGCTGATTGAATGAATGCAGTAAAATTAAATAATGAATACTATAATTCCTAAAATGTTTATCCTGTATGCAAGAATGTGTATGCCATATAAACAATAGCTATATCAACATGGCGCATAGAATTTTGTATATTTGGTAGGTGTTCCAGAGCTAGCTCACACTGGCCTGCAAGTGGAGATCATTAAATGTTCAGGAATTTCATGAGCCAGTTCTTAAACACAACACAACTAGTATTAAAATTAAATTGTATGAACTTATAATTAAATCAATTATATTAAAAGCAAAGTAATGAAAATTCAAAATCCATTACTTCTTAATTATTTTAGTACATTTTACTATTTACTATGCTCTTGAGGTTACTTATAAAAATTGTACCTGCATGCATGAAGTACTATATAATGGTGTGTAACTACACAACTCTTCCCTAATCTGCATTCAATGGCATCACATAGGTCCCTTGAAATCAATGATGGTGAGAATATTTATACCACAGAAATCAGCAAAAGCTGCCATTTCTCATTTTATTGATTGTCTAGACTTCGGAAAAAGAAGGAGAAAATATTAGTAGTGTAGATTAAATTTATTGTCAGTAGCCATTACATTGTGACTAGCACAAAAAACTAAGGAAATATACTTCTATTTATTCAGAATTTATTGTATGATTTACTGAAGAATTGCCCATGTCATTGACTAATGAATGAAGTTCTTACATGTATCTTCATTGTTTCACTTTCATCTTACTTAACCGTACATTTCTTGTTCTTACAAAACCATCAGCTGACCTTTATGTCAGAACTACACTCTTGTCAACTGCAAACATAGTTTGAGTACTGATATGAGAGTTCACAAAAATCAAGGAAAGTATTTTGTGAAAATTAATTGGTAATACAGAATCTACAATAAAGAATGATCTGCTTTGTTGACTTATTGGGATTTCTTCATGATTTTTGTACTAGGATGTACATTAACCTTGGTTTCAAATATTATTAACATTTGCTTTATTTCCTCCCTTACCTGCAATTTGGAATTGAGAAAATTGTTCTCTTTTGAATATGAGGAACATGCTACTTATAAGCAAACTCTTATTGGGTTCTTTGGAAACAGCCCTTTACAAGGTAAATTGTTTTCTATTTTTCACATAAATCAGTAATTACTCTTTGAGTCATCTGACCTGTCTGATGCCATTGTTGGGTTGAATCCCTGCATGTTGAGACTCTCAGTGCAATTTGACCATGTCACAGTTAAAATATGATTTATACAATCTACTCAATCAATAAAAAGCCTATTTTAATTCTCTTTGGCTTCTTTGTATTGGATGTCTTTCTGCAACCTATGTATATATAATAGAACTTCCAAGATGATGTTATTGTTTTTTCGTTGAAGGGGAAAAAAAATGGAAACATTAACCCATCCTTAGGTCTCTATTCATCTATATTAATTTTAGATATATGTTGTTCATTAATTTCTGAAATTTGAATATAGCATCTAAGAGAGAAATTAACATTCATTGTGTACTTGTGTTAATGCCAGACTCTATTTATGATTATAATTAATTCACACTCTGGTTCTGTAGATAGATAATTATTGTCCCCTTTAATAAATAAGGGAACTGAAAACTAAAAGGCTTATCAACAAGTTTAGAGATAGTGGCAGAATCTGGATTTGCACACAGGTCTATCTGATTTCAAAGACTATTCTTTCCACTACAGTGGAGCAAAAAATTTTTTTTTTTTTTTTTTAGTGGTTGTTATTTCAAACTTCAAAAACCCAGTTCTAAAAGCAACAACATAATCAGTTTTACCATCATTTTGGTACCAAGCAAACCTCAGAATGCAGTATAAAAAGGCCTGTAAATAAATCAAGCAAAAGATTTACAGTCTCAGCCTGGATACTCAAAGGCTTTCTCTCTTGGGAAGGTCATTTTGTCTTTTGTGTATATGTAGGCTGCAGTTTCCTTTTTTAAAAATTAGGCAGAGCACTGGAAGATCCAATAAGTTTCATTTCAGTTATAGTACTCTTAGGTTTTCTATACTCCCATATTTCTCTCCGAGAAAAACTGAGAATATTTCCTTCATGCAGAAAATCTCTTAAAATAGTAAGCAGGCACCCCAAACCTCAGAATAATGCAAGAAATGAAAAAATGTTGGCTGCTCTTTAGAGATAAAGGACTGACTGCATTTAGCTCCAAATTATATTAGGATAGCATTTTACCAGTTGTTTCTTCCTTTAATGGATATCAGGCAACTGTCTGTATATCATACAAATGTCTAATTTAAAACATTCAGACAGGAAAGAATTGTGATTTTCACTATGAATGGTCAAAAGGCCAAGGTGGTGATGGGGCTGTGTCTTCTGAAGATTATTACTATGGTTACTAGAGCTTCACATGATGCTTTTAATGGAGAGCCAAGTGCCTCCTGCTGTAGAGCAGCCGTGATGTCCTGACAAGGGCATGACCTGAAGATGGAAACTGGGCCTAAAATGATCAGCCAGTACTAAATAAGTGATTGCCTGTAAAGCTGCAGAGTCAAATGCTGTCTCCTAGAATTCTGCAAGGATCAATTAATCAACGGAAGCAAGACAGGTCCTCCAGAGTGAGATCTGCAGCCAGAGATGCAGTCGCAGTTAATTGGTACTAAAGGAAATGAAAAACTATGCTCTGCAAAAATATTTTTTGTCTGTGTCTTCGAAATTATATATATTTCCAACCATTGAATCATGATTTCTCATCAAGCCCAGTGCATAGTTTCTTCTATGGCATTCCTGATAGATTGCTCAGTAAGAAATTTCAGAATTGTCCTTTAGGTTTTTACCCATTCTCTTTGAAACTAAGTGTACTGAGCTTTAGTTGACTCTGTACTTGGCACTGTGCTATGTGCTTCACATGCACTATCTCATTTTTCTTCATAACAACCTTATGAGGTATGTGTTGTTATTTCCCTTATTTTGCAGATGAGAAAATTGAGCCACAAAGTTTAAGTGACATGTCCAAGTTTACAAGGACAAGTAGTAGAAACAGAATTTCAACCTATGTCTGATTCTATAGTGCCTTTTCTGGACAACTATGGTATAATTTTTTCCCCCATATCCCAATCAATGACCAAATCTCACTACTTATATCTCCTTAATATTTCTTGGTTCATTACTTCTCCCTTTTCCCATGATCATTGCTTTAGCATCTGTCTTCATTAATCCTCACCTGGATTGCTGCAAAAGCTCCCTAAAGGTGTATAAATTCACATATTAGCACCAGAATGATCTTCACAAATACACATAGTATAAATCTCATCACGTAACTCCTCTATGTAAAACTTTCAATCCAAGACTGCTGCACTATGAGATAAACTCTAAACTGCTGAGCTTCACAACAGTATTCTTTATAAGTTGGCTACAATTTGTCTTGGTTGCCTTGTGCCAACATTTCTTGCCACTTTTCCTAAAGACACACCTCACTCTAATTACATGTACATGAACTTCTTGCCCTCTCCTGAACATACCGTCTACTTCTAGTCTATCATGTGCTTTGGAGCCCATGTTCAAGGGTTTATGGAACAGAAAATAATGCTTGGTTGATGTAGCTTGTTAGGGGTGGGGGTGAGAGGGCATATTTTATCATATAACATGGGAACAAAACACTGAGGTATTGTGGTTTCTTTGTTGTTTCTTGGCCTGTTTAAAATGAAAGGGAAGCTTTTGAGTTATTGCAGCCTTCTGTTTACTTCCTGCCCGAGGCCAGGGCTGGCTGTAAAGCTCCCTCCTTTGCAGCATTAGCAATCAGAATCCAAGTCTCCTGCACAGAAGTAGGCAGCTGAGGCCAGCGCTTTTGCAGAGTACATACTGGAAGGAAGCATAGTGGTGAATCTTCTTAAGTGTAGCAATAGCAGGACTGTGCAGAACTAACCCAGAACAAACTGTTAACTGTATAGAAATGCAGTTAAAAAAAAACAACAAAAAAAACACTGTATCATGTATCCTGAATGTTAAGCATTTGCAGATGACAGGAATGTGCTATTAAAGTTATAGATAGAAGGATCTGTGTGGAATAGTGTGGACTTTCACTGCAGTGGATCAGGAACAAATTTGTTTCTGAGGATAAGAAGGATGATTTTAAAAAAACATGAGCCTAGGCAGTACCACTTGGCCACAGATATCAAGAGAGTGCTCTATCAGAAAATAGTAATTGTTGCATTGCACAGTCAATGAAGACACATATAGAATTGTGGTCAGTTATGTGTAAATATTTCTGTATAGGTTTATTTATCCCTTGTCTTTATGTAGTTCATGATAAATGCAGGCCTAATAATTACATGATTCTTATTTTGGTCTTAATCCCAAATTTAAAAAAAAAACAAAAAACATTTCAGCCTTCAGATACTGCTCAGGGCAAGTAACAGTACAGTGCTAACCCATAGACCAAAGAAGATTCTGGTCTCCAGAGTGGGCAGACCAAGTAAGCAGAAGCTTCTCCCGCTCCACTACATGTCTTTTATTTCTTTAAAAAAAGAGAATGGAACTTGGACAAAGAGCTTGAACCTATCTCTTTCCCACTCTCATCACATTTGTACACTGTTTCTTTCCACCCGCAAGTCTTCCTTCCTTCCGTGCCTACCAAATTCCTACTCATATTATAAGATCCAAATTAAGTGTCCCTCTTATGAGAGGCCTCCTCTTGATTCCCAAGACAAGGTTAGTTGGTCCATCCACTGTGCTTCTGTAAGATTTTAAAAAAGAAATAACAGTATCTTAGCACTCCTTACTTTATACTGCTATTGCTTGTTAGCCCCACTAGGCCGCTGACCCTTCCAGAGAAAGGATAATAGCTTATTCTTCCCTGTGTCCATCCATCCCCACCACCTGCCCTCCGTTTCAGCACCAAGCCTGGAGCACAGAGTTCTACAAATGTCTGGAGCCAGTGAGTGCTGGCAATGGGGAGCCACCACCTCCTGGGCCAGTCCAATCTATCTGTTTGAAGACTTTGGCTTCTATCCAAGGAGCTAATAATTGTCCCTTTGTATCATCTATTTATTTCAACAATTCTAGTCATGCCTGATCATAAATATGACCTGAGACATTTGTGAAGAACGTAGATTCCTAGACACTTCCCCTGGAGATTCTGATAGAATAGGTCTAGGGTGGGTCCATTATTAATTTTTTTCACACTGTTTCTGTTTTAAATGAACGGTCTAGAATTGCCTAGAACACATCTGTATTAGTCAACCAAAGGGCTGCTGATGCAAAGTACCAGAAATCTATTGTCTTTTATAACGGATATTTATTTGGGGTGAAAGCTTAAAGTTACAAGGCCCTAAAGAGTCCAACTCAAGGTTGTTTCTCACCAACGTCAGTTACCATGTGTTGAAGCAAGATGGTCACTGATCTCTGCCTGGTCTCTCAGGGCTTCCTATATCAGTCTCTGGCATAAGGCTTGTTTCTTTCTGGGACTTCTCAGCTGCTCTGTTCTCTTCAGCTACAAACTATTAGGTGAATGGTTCATCTCTCCTCGGGGGCCCAGGATAAAATATGACAGAGCTCTGTCTCTCTTCTTGTGTGTCTTCTTGAGTGAGTGTCCATTTATATAGGCCCACCAAGGGGCTGGGGACTCACCTGAGTCGCGCCTTACTGAAGTGGCTGAATCAAAATACTGAAATTGATTTTATCAAGTAAACTGACATTCTTGGAATTTAACACAATCAAAGGATATCATACCCAGAGGAATAGATTAGTTTACAGACATACTCTTTCTCCTTTTGGTATTCACAAAAATAATCCCAAACTGTCACAACGTCTAATCATTTTCTATATGAGAGCTTCAAATATTTTATAGAAAGCCTATTCCGCATCTTTCCTTAACAGAAACACGAATCTTAGAAGTCACCACTTACCCTCCTGTCTTGCCTACATTTCCGTGTGCTTCCATATACTATGAAAACTGAGTGGGCTGTTGGGCAGAGTGGTTCTCCCAATTCCAATCCCACCATAAGCCTGGATGATGAATGCCATTCAGAAGACCCATCCCATATGCTGACCTTTCATTCCCATGACTTTCTCGGTTCCAATAACTTCACCTTTGCTTATCTTCAGCTACCTACATTCATAGCCATGCCACAGCTGAAAATAATTTCTCTACATCTGTTATCTTGAATTTGAACCTCTCATTCCATTCAATGATAGCAACCTTTCATTCCATTATTAATAATCTATAAAAACAAACAAAATCCTTTAAAGAACATTATAATTAATGTGAATTATTGAAAAATTCCTCCTGAGATTGGGAATGAGTTACGATGCCTCTTCCCACTCCTATCCAAAAGTGTACAGAGGCCCTACTCATTGCTATAAAGCAAAATTAAAGAAGCAAAAGTTATAAGGCTTGGGCATGAAAATATGGAACATCATTTAAAGCTGATATGATTAATATGTAGAAAGAAACTACAGATTAAACATTAGTATTCATAAGTGAATTTATCAAGTTTGCTAAATATAAGTCAACATGAAAAAATCAATAGTAGTTTTTATTTTACAATAAGTAACAAAGAAATTAAAAATTATATTAAAAAGGTACCATTGACCATGATATCAGAAGGACCTTATGCCTACAAATAAATCTAACGAAATGTTGTAAAACATTGCTATGCTGGAAACTAACACATTACTGAAATATTAAAAGTCCTAAAAATGGTGGAAAATACATGCATTACAAAACTCAATATTGTTAAGATATCAACTCTCCAAAAATTGATCTATAATATCATTGTAACCCCAATTAAAACTGACAAGCTGATTATAAAATGAATATGAAAATTTAAGAGGCAAGAATAGCTAAGAACATTTTGAGGGAGAACATCATGGGCAGAACTACATTCTTAGATTCAGGATTTATTACACAACTACATTAAAACAGTGTGGGATTGGCACAAATATAGATATGAGACTGGTGGAACAGAATAGAAAGTCTGGAAACAGACATGCACATATATGTATGGTAAGTTTATAAAATATCGAAAACTATTCACTATCCCATTTATTTGCAGTAAAGGATAAAATTTTATCATACCACCTAGTCAAACTTAAATGTAATTTGTAGGCCAAGATGTTTAACCTTTATTTCTAAGAATTTTTCTTAAAGTATGTAATTCTAACAGTAAAATATAACCTTTGAATATTATGCAAAATATTTTCTCAATTGTACTTATATTGAAAATATGTATGTAACATGTTTTGAAATATTATTATTCTAGTAAATTTTGCTTTGATAATAAAAATATTCAAAATCAATAATGAGGATCGATTCTAACTCTTCACCTTCCATATCTTCATCCTTTTAAGAGAGCATTTATAGTTGTGTTAATATGTTTAAACTGGATAAGCCATTAAATATATTCCAGGTAATCACCATATGGATGATTTTCTCCATTAATGAATTTTAGAGAAGAATATTATCTACTGGATAATATTCAGCAAACATGAGTAAGATGATGTTAATCTTTGCCTACAGGAAGCTAAGCCTGAATCTAATAAAAGATTATCTGCATAGATTAATTGATTGATTCACAATTTTTGCTCCCCCCACATGCTTTTTATTTAAAAACAAAACAAAACAAAACTTAAAACCTCGGTGATGTTAGTTTTCAGCAAATCCAGTGTGGCCATTTGTTCTCTGAAAGTAAGAAAGACACAAACTAAATTAATTTTGTGGAAATATATTCTTGTCCCTATGCAATTGCTTTAACTATTGAAAGGAAGAAATAGAGACCCTTGCTGTTCTCCACATACCTTCAAATCATCAGAAAAGGGCAGTTTAGTTTCAGTATCGTCTCATAATCTACAGAAGAGAACATATTCATTTTGCTATATATATCAGTTAAAAAGAGTTTTGAATACAACCAAAGCCAAAACATTTTCATGCAGTGTAGACCTCTCACACAGTCGGTGATGGGGTAGGAGCAGCATGGCTGTTATTGATATGGAAATCGAGCCATGCCTGGTTTTCTCTTTCTATTTTGAGGTAAGCTTGGAACACAGCTACATCTATCATCAGAATTCTACAGTAGGACTCTCCCATTGTGAGTTATATATTACAAGAGAATGAATATTTAAAAACTGGAAGCAGACAATTATTGAATTTATTGAACTTAAATGTTTGGCAGTTCTGAGGACTGAAGTGCCTTTTCCCAATCAGGGTTTCTGTTTGTATGTGTGTGGATATATATATATTTTTTAATCTAGAAAGATGATTTTACCAACATGTTCACTAGAGATATTTTTAGATTCATGATTCTGACACCAATAGAATGCTTCTGAAGAGTTAATTCTATGCCTGGTAGGAAATAAGGATTTCTTGTAAAAAATTTTCTGCGATGGTTCCAAGACACCAGGACATTCTTTATGCCTTTTGTTGGCTCTAATTCCTGTTTTTGCCCCCCAGTTGGCCACTTGATTGCTGGGATGAAACAAAACAGCTCTGATTCTACAAAAACTTGCTGAACCAGCTGTAATTTAGCACTCTTTATTTCCAAACACCAGGTCTTGCGTTCTGAGCTATTTCTTCCAGCAGTATTCTTAGAGAAAATTTGCTTCCAGGGCCAGAGGAGATAACTGTTTACACTGTCCATCTTACTAAAAGTCTCACCTATCTCCAAATGAAATTAATTAATAACAATGAAAACACAAATAATACGAGCTAATCTTCTTATCATATTTATGCCGGGAATTGGTCTAATATGTATTAACTCATTTAATCCCTTCAACAATATATGCAGGTTTGCCATGATTATTCTGGTTACTCATGAGAAAACTGCAGCACGGAGACATTCAGAGTCACGTGCAAGTTCACACAGCTCGTGCTAGTAAATGACAACAGGGTTTCAGTGCAGACAATCTGATTTCACATAAAGCCTTTAATCACTGTGTTCCACTGCCTCTCATCATTTGAGAAATAGATATTGAGTGCCTACTATGTGTTCAACTCTGTGCTAAGTTCTGGATGAGCAGAATAGACATAGCACCAGGTCTCACATGGATCACAGTAAAAGGGGAGTTAAAAATAGAGGCCACTAAAAATGTATGGTTAATATGAAGGTGTTATTTCTGAAGGAGGCATATGTAAACACCACATAAACTATAATAATTTTGGACACACAGCCATTAAAAAAGAACCCCCCAGACTCTAGATATGATGGATAAACTCGAAGAGCTGTAAGCAAGAACTAAGGCTGAAAGAGATATTTGGACCTGATCTGGTCCTTTAGGCTGAAGTCATTTAAACAGTGGTTTCCAGGCTGCAGGTATAAGCCGCCCATGGAGAGCTGATATTGAGTTATGTATAAAGTTTCCTGTAAGTAAAATAATTGCGGACTATAGCAATTCCTTCCCCTGGCTCATAGAAATGGCAAGAAAGCGTGTCATCTAACTGCTGTTGTAGGGGAAAAAATGTCACCTGCAAGATCAGAATCCCTGAACTATTCCACACTCAGGCTGGGATCCAAATTCATATTTACTCCCCCAAGTCAAGAAATTAACTGCTCTGGGATGAGTGGGAATTGCATGTAAACTTTGAAGAAGAGAGAAACATACAAAATAGATAAATTTAAATGAAATATTCAATGGACAATTTGAACATCTTACTAGACAGAGGTGAAGAGAATTTTCTTGCTGAGAAGATAGGATGTAAGCCATCTTGCCGGTATGAGGAAGGACTGAATAGAGAAGGGGCCAGTGAAGAAATAAAACAAAACAAGAGCCAGGGAGTTAAGGAGAAAAAACTATGAAGTCCTGAAGACAATTCTGGACTTTTCAGTTATGTGAACCAATAGTTCCTTTAACAAATACCTTAAGCCACTTTGCTTTTGTTTTCTGTCATTTGCAACCAGCACCCCTAATACTTAGAGAACAGGTACCAAAGAACTATCTTCCAAAAAATTAGCAGTGAATCTAGGCTCTCTTTATCGAATGAGAAAAGGGATTATAATAGGCAAGACATTCTAATTCAGTTGGGGCAAGTTAAACTGTATAACAAACATCCTCCCAAATCTTACTGGCTTTGAGCCACAAAATTTTATTTCCCACTCACATTACTGACCATCAGAGGTTAGCTTGGAGTTGGGTCTTTGCTGTCTTCATTCTGGGACTAGGCTGAAGAAGCAGCTCCAATCTTGTCTTTATTGTAACAGGGGGCAAATTTAAAAATTGCAGATCCAAAAGATAACACTTGCAGCTTCCGCTCAAAGTGGCGTAAGTTACTTTTACTGGAAAGTCATTGGCCAAAGCAAGTCCTATGGTCAAGCCTAATGTCAGAATGGTGGGGAAGCATAATCCTCTACAAGGAAGGAAGGATTTGGAACAATAATAAAATCTATTCACACTCTCTTTGGCATATAAGTAAAATCATGTTTGAAAATATTCACATTATTCACTGGCTCTATCAGAGTATTTAGTTTCTTGACCCACCATAGGCACCCTTATTCCCAGCCCCAACTCTAGATGCTTTTCTCTCTGATCTGCCTAAAAATATAGGGAATTTACTACATCCTTAGGGGCTGATCCTACTTGCAAACACTGGGTGAGAAGTGAATAGAGTGCACCAGATTTTAGCTGCCATTGCTTGTGTCACAAATGCACTGTTCCAGGAATTCTTAACCATCGCTGTGATAATTGTCCTACTGCTCTACTTTGCTTTTCTGTGCAGCATTCAGTGGTATTTTGGGGAGGACTGCATTTGCATAATGCATGTCAGCGGACACTCTACTTTTGCCCTCCCAAGACTTCTCTGAATTTATACCCACAGACTTTACCATGCCCTCTGTCCTGGGGATCCTGCATCTGAAGTGGCTTCCAACCTTGGTTCCATAACATGCCTGAACAAATCCTTTCCCAGCAACTTCCTTCCTAGGTTGTTAAATCAGAAATCTAGTTCAGACAACTCCTGCCTTTGCCAAATTGTCTCCACGGTGGCTTTGTGTCTTCAGTGATAGCAACCCTCAGTTGGAGCTATCTCAGCCCATAAGAGACTCCACAAAACAAGGGAGCTGGGTTTGCAATCATTTTCATTACAGGATACGCTGTGACATAAATTCACCAGTCTTGTCCCTGAAGATAATTTGCATTCACCGAAGGTTACTGAATGGAATAGCTTTAGTCGTATTAGATAGTAAAGGCCATGTTACAGCTTATCCTGACTACAATGTCTGCTTACCTTACCTCACATTTATGCAACTAGAAAGAGCCGTACAAGTGACTCTTTCATTAAAAAAAAAAAAAAAAAAAAAAAAAAGAGAGAGAGAGAAAAGAAAAGAAAAGAAATCTGCTGCAAGGTGACCTGTTTCCATCCATACAGCAAAGTGACCAACAGTTTATTATCTTTGTGCCCAGGTTCTCCTTCGCAGGTACAAATCTCCTCAGGGAAAAAGTATGGAGAAAATAGAGGGGAAGATTTTTCTAATCAAGTAATACAAACCCCTAGCACAGAATAGGATTCAAAGGAATTCTCAAACTTGTGAACGCAAAGGACTTCTTATATTCGTGCTGGATATTTATCCTAGATTTTATGTAATTGTTTTGATATTCTTCTTTTCCTTATAAACCATAAAAATACTTTAAGATTCACAGTATTTCATCATCTAAACGATATGTCCTAAATTGTCCTACCTACCTGAAAGTGGCCCCAGGGTCCTTTGTCATAACATAGGGTCCTTTGCTAAGGAAAAAAAATGCTCAAGTAGAAAATGTCCATTAAAATGCTGAGGCAGTTCCTAGGCTCCTGGGTTGGAGTAGCTAGGGAGTTTTGTGATCTGTTCTAAAATGTGACTCTGCAGGGGTGAAGCAGTTTTAAAGATGAACCCCTGCTAATAATTTAATTCACAGCAGTACTCTTCTGAGCTCTTCTTCTGGATCAAATCAGATGATGGTACAGACGTCCTCCTCAGGGTTTCTATTTTAATTTCAACTTTACCCACATGAATAGCAAGTTTGCTGCATTCTGTTGGGTTTACCCTATTTTTTTAAGCAAGGTGGGTGGAATAAATTGGCTTCCAAAAGGAGTACTGTCAAGGTTCATAAATGGTAAGGCTACATTAGTAACTAGAGGAAGCTCATATGCCTGAAAGTGTGAATATTGAAACCATGAGATAGCATACTTATAAGTCTCTATAATTGGATTTTGAAACGTATTTCAATCATCTTTTGTTTTGTAAAATTTATTGAGTTATTTGAAAGTCATTCCCAAACTTTAAATGAAACCATAGTTAAGAATGGGAAAATATTATTATAAAGTACTTTTATATCCAGAAACTGGAGTTGTTCCTCTGAATGTCTTCCTCCTCTTTACAGAAGACTTTGCTACCTAAAATGTAAAATCCGTTGGTTTATATGTAGGAAGACTACACTTTTCATTAGCAGAAGACTCTTTCAAAGGATGCATACTGCAAGGTGCCATTTATGTAACATTCATGAAATGAAATACATGATTATAAAAATGAATAACAGATTAATGGTTGCAAGGGTTAGGGATGGGGGAGAGGATAGGCATGACTGTAAAGGGGCAACATGAGGAAATCTTTTGATATTGATAAGTTTAAGGATTTGGAATTTGGTAGTTATGAAGGCTACACATTTCATACGTGGTAACATTTTAAAGACACATACACACACACACAAATGAGTGCATGTGTGTGAAATCTGAACAAACTCTGTAGATTGTACCAATGTCAGTTTCCTGGTTTTGATATTATACTATAGTTGGGTAAGGAGTTAATATGCCTGAGGAATGGGTGCATGGAGCTTCCTTTTGCATTTCTTTGCAACCTTCTGTGAATCTGTAATTATTTCAAAATAAAAAATTAGTAATAGTGAACTGATTAAAAGAAAAGAAAATATAACGAGAGTCCTGGAAACTAATTAATTCTCTCCCCTACATCTAGGATTCTCTTAAAAAATAAAGAAGATTCTGATTCCTCTGTATACCTTGAGTCCTCTCTGATGCCTTTATGCCCCTATCCACTAATTGCTGGGGCTACGTCCAAACTGTAAGATTAACAGGAATTATCAAATTCTTTTTCTTGACCCAGGAGACCATTTAGTACATAATTAAGGTCGAAGTGGTCTCTTTTAATAAGAAGGTGCATCTTTCCCATCATGAGTACCGGAATGTGCTTAATTTTCAACATATTAATGAGGATCCTGAGAGCTGACTATTCTTGCTGACCTTCTGTATTAACTATGGCTACAGGAAATAGAAATCACTCTAGGTTTTTCAAATGCAGGATTTAAGTTATTGGAAGAGCTGGAAAAGAAGGAATAAGGGGTTTGAACTGAATATTTAGATCCAAAAGTCGGGAAACTGTTGATGCCAGTACTACTTTCACTGCTACTGTCAATAAGAGGTGATTAGACAATAGAATACAAGATACCACTCTTACAAACACTGGTGTCTATGGAAGCTTGCTTGCCCCCTGCCATGGCTGCAGGATTGTGGTCTCTAGCTTCCTTCTGTCTTCCTCAAGTGCATATCAAACTTCTCCAGGTGCATCTCATTACTGGAACCTAGATCTTTTTCTGAACCCAAGCTTTGACAGAATCTGAGAAATAGAATTTTTAGACTTCCAGCCTCTGTGATACAGGCATGAACATAGAAACAAGTAGGAATGGATGTCAAGTGCCAATAAACAATATCTTAACCCAAGGATAAATTTACTTGGAAGTCCAGTCCATTGAAATGAGATTCCTGGATACACTTCTTTTGAAAACCCAGAGTTCCAGTCATTCATGATTACTACACAAAGGGAAGTGCTCCATTTAGCTATCCTATCTTTTACTTTCATCTTTCCTACACCCAAGTTGCATTCCTTGTCTTTCCCAAAACGTTTCCATTTTGCCTTCATTCCATTGTAATTAAACTTTATTACAGCCTCATATCCTCCTTCCTAATCTTGCCTTTGTACCTTATTAAAGTTGGCACTACTTCTTTGTACCCTTATGCATAACTGTCGTTGACTGACCTCCTGGACATCTCTTATTCACTGAACACTTAGTTACAGGTGCCAAACTTCTACTCTCCTTCCTATATTTTGCTATTCTCTTCTACATAAATACTCCTTAATCATTACAAATTCTTATTTCCTTCCCCATTGGCCACTCCACTTAGCCACCCATGACCTCTTTATATTCTCTCTTACTTAGTAATGTTTATTAAATATTTTTTGTAACATTTATATCCCTAGTTCCCAGATCTTGTACTCTATTCCTATTAGCCCTCTCTTGTTTTTATCTCTTACTCTATTCAACGTGACCTCATGGCCCATCACTTAAAATATGTTTATTCAAAAATCACCAACTCATCTGTCTCAATTTTATTCTCTTCTCTCCATTTAGCTAAACCTAAACATGGATTTCTCTACCTGTCCACATTTTTGTGATTGTTCAGTACTGAAGGACACTAAATAATGCCTTTAGGAAATAATGGTTTACAACTTCATATGGACTTTCCACATTACTCAGTAATCACTCATGCTTTCCTAGCCTGCCTTTATCTCCATTCTCTTCAGAAGCTATTATAAACATTCTTCACTCTTCAAGTTTCATGCACAATTTTTTATGTGGGGTCTCACTTCATTTTTAGAAAAAATATAAAAGTCATTAGATGGGAGGGTTCTTAACTTTATGACATCCATCTGCATATTCATCTGCCTTCTCATTCTCTCCTGTTTGCAACAGGCCAGAAATTACAGTCTCTCCAGTAGGTCACAGGCAGGGACACAAGTCCCTAAAAGGCTGAGATATTATCATAATATCATAATATTATGTAAGAATGCATCCTGTCCCCTCCCCTTACTTTGCCATCACGCCAACAGATCTTCAGTCTATTAACAATGGGTGTAGTTGAAAGACCTGCTAGACACAGACTAGCTCTGAGGAAACCCAAAGTCAAAAGGAGAGACAAAAGCAAGGTCACTAGAGGAATTTGAAGCCTCTGGTACCTACAGCTACAGCAAATATTATATACAGCCTAACTCCTAGCTAGATTTACATACACTCTCACATTAATGGCCTAGTTTCCTCAGTTCCTATTGCCTGATATAATATATCTGTCATTCAACAAAACATTACAAGGGATGGCAAAGGGCAAGATAAAACATTGTCTGAAGAGAAAAAAAGTAATCACCCAAACCAGACTCATTTAAACACAAATGTTGGAATTACCAGACAGGGAACTTAAAATAACTGTGATAAATACATCAGGATAATAATAGAAAGAGTAGACAATGTGCAAAAACAGATGGATAACATAAGCAGAGAGATGGAAACACTAAGAAATAAAAGGAAATACTAGAAATAAAAAATACAATAGACAGATTTTGGAGAACACATCAGGAGACTCTCTGTGGCAAAGGAACAAATAATAAATTTGAAGATAGATCAAAAGAAACACCCAAATGAAATAATAAGAGAAAAAGAATGGGAAGGAAAGAACAGAAAAACAAAGAACTATGGGACAATTCCAAAAGATGTATCATGTGCATAATTGGAATACCAGATGGAGAATAAAGAGACATTTGAGTAATGATGACTGAAAAGTTTTCCAAAATTAATGACAGACACCAAACCACATATCCAGGAAACTCAGAGAACACAAAGCTGTATAAATACAAAATAATTCCATCTGGGCATGGCATATTCAAACTGAAGAAAATCAAAGACAGAAATGAAATCTTGAAAAAAGCCAGAGAGAAAAATCACATTACCTTGATTAACAAGCATAAGAATTACAAGGGATGTCTGATCACAAACCGTGCAAGCAAAAAGAGAGAGGAATGAAATAAAATGATGAAAGGGAAAAAAAAACAAAAAACAAAAAACAAAACCCCACCAACCTAGAATTCTATATCAAGTGAAATTACCCTTCAAAAATGAAGAACAAATAAAGAATTTCTCAGAAAAATTAAAATGGAGGAAATTTATGACTTGAAGAATCCCTTCAGAAAATAGAAGCTGAAGGAACACTTCTTAATACATTCTATGAGGCCAACATTGCCCTAATAAAAAAAACAAACAGATAAATACATGGCAATAAAGAAAAACTATTCAACAGCTCTCATGAACACAAATGCAAAAATCCTCAACAAAGTAGTAGCAAATTGAATCCAACAATGTATGAAAATAATTATACAACATGACAGAGTGGGATTTATTCCAGGCATATAAGACTGGTACAACATTCATAAATCAATTAATCAATTAGTATAATCCACAATATCAACAGGCTGAAATAGAAAAATCATACAATTATAACAATTACTGGAGAAAAAGTATTTGACAAAATCTAATACCCATTCTTGATAAAAACTCTCAGCCAAATAGGAATTGAGAGGAACTTCTTCAACTCTGTAAAGAATATCTACAGAACACCTGCAGCTAACATTACACTTAATGATGAGAAATTAGATTCTTTACCTCTAAAATTGAGACTAAGGCAGGGATGTCTTCTCTCACCACTCATGCTTAATCTCATTTTGGAAGTCCTAGCTAGTGCAAGGAAAAGGAAATAAAATAATACATGTTTTTGGGAGAAATAAACAGGCTTTATTCACAGATATGATTGTTTCATAGAAAATCCTTAATCTATAAAACACAAAAACCCTTTTGGGATTAATAACTGACTATGGCAAATCACAGAATACAAGGTTAATATACAAAAGTAGTTGCTTTCCTATTGCTTTATTAGCAGTAAACAAGTAGAAATTGAAATTAGAAAATTATGCCATACACACAAAAGTAGTGCTTAGGTATAAACCTTAGGTATAAATCTAATAAAATTTGTATAGGATCTGTATGAAGAACACTACAAAGTACTGATGAAAGAAATCAGAGATAATCTAAAGGAATGGAGAGATATTCTGTGTTTGTAGATTGGCAGCTCAAAATTGTTAAACCCAATGTCCAGCTCAAGTCTGACCTCCATGGAGCCTCACTTATCTCCCATTCGACTCCAGCTATTCTAATTTCTATGCAAAAATATTTTATTTCTTACAATTTAACCTTGATTTATAAACTCTAATTTCCTGACATGTTTGGTGCAGATGATAAGATTTAGTGTTATTTCTCTACTAAAGTGTAAGCTTCTTGATCATAGGGATGGTATCTTATGCTCATCAGCCGCGTACTAAAATCTAATGTAGGTTTTTAACACATTTGTGTTAATAATTTATTTATTTTATTTTATTTTATTTTTTTACACATAATTTTTTTTTCAATCAAACAATATATTACACAATATATTTGGTTCATAGTAACACATTCATACAGTATTTGTCCTTTTGTGTCTGGCTTGCTTCACTCAAAATAATGTCCTCCAGGTTCATCCATGTTGCCATATGCTTTTTTTTTTTTTTTTAAATTTTTTTTAATTTATTTTGTACATTTAATAATTGAAAACATAAGCAATTAAAAACTAATCAGTAAACACAGATGAATGAATATATACATTTCTCAATTAAATGTAATGGATACATGTAAATTTTTTTGTTGTTGTTTTGTTTTTTGTTTGTTTTTTCTGCTGCTGCCGGCACCCTCCCCCACACTCTTCAAAATTCGCTGGCTCCTGTGTTAATAATTTAAACACTTAAAACTGAATAAAAACTAAAATTAAAATAAATTTTAGCATATTACAAGTACTCAAAACTATAACAAACATTGCAATAAATTTTTATGCATACTTTTTGGTTTCATCACTCTTAATTTCCTTCTTTCTTTCTTTTTGTATAAATTGTCTTTCAGAAAGATAGCAGTAGCAGGTTTACTGAGTATTTTATCATTTTTCATCTTTTCCATTTTGATAAGCAAACAGTCTATTCTAAATCAAATTTATTTGATTACTAGTGAAATTGAATATTTATTCATGCTTATTAAATTTGCTTCTTTCCATTACTACTAATTGTTCATTTTCTTTGTCCATTTGCCTATTGGGATATTTATTATTTTCAAATAATTGCTTAAAATTATTATTTCTGTTGGCCCTGTATATTGCTTTTCTGATTTAGCTTATAGCTTATATAATAACTTTTATTTTTAAGTATTAAAAATTCAAATATCTATATATTGGATATATAAAAATATCTAAGCAATAAAATTGTTATATTAAACATCACCCAGAGATAAACACAATTCAATTTTGGTTAATGCCTTTGAAGTATTTTTCTATATATTTTTACTCATATATGTACATATACATTCATTAACAAATTTTAAAAGATGGGTTCTTATGACAATATTATTTTCTTCTTAATATATGCATATTCCATGGCATAAAATACATATTACATCATTTTAGGGCACATATTATTTCATTTTATGAAGAGATTGTTTATCAATCTTAGTAGAATATGAATTTATTTCTAAGGTTACAATGGTGGAAAAAGCAATGTAATAAAAATTATATAATCAATATTTACACAAACAATAATTACTTGCTCAGTAATTCCTTCCAGGCATCTTGAGTTGGAGTCATAATGCACAGCTCTTGGCTCAGCCTGGAGTGGCAGCAGATCCCTTGGATATGTCTCAGGGAATAAAAGTTAGACTTATTATGTCCAGCCTCCTCTCTAGACTTGGTGATTTTTCTCCCACTGATAAAATAGGTTTGATTATTTTAAGGATACTTGCTTTGTTTCCAATCCTCACCATAAAACAACTTGGGTCAGGAGCCTCTTCTATTTCTAGGGCAAATTAAATTTTCTTTTCCATTTCTTGGTTATTTTTACTTGTGTTCTTATGGGTCCATGACATTTTTATTGAATTTGATCATATCTTCAGGACTTTCATATATAAATAGTCTAGAATTGACACTATTTTTCTTATAGTTTTTAAAAAATATTTACACCATATCCCAGTTATATCCTTTTTCTTAAACTATTGTGCTTTAACATTTGTTTCTATTGATGTTTTCCATAGATTTGTCTATTCAATGACTTGATTTTTATTCAATGAATCTGTACAGGATAGCGATCAAGAGTCTCATCTCTGGAGTCAAACTACTTTGGTTTGGTTAAGAATCTAGGCTTCACCCCTTTTTCACTCAGAGGTTTCAGATAAGTACTTAACCTCCCTTGACCTCAGGTTTTTTACCTGTAAAAAAGAGGATAATAAGATATTATCCTCATAAAAACTATGGGTATTAAGTGTGCTAAAGAGTTAATAGATGCTCATCCCAGTCATATAATAAGGACTCAGTAAATTTTGTTTATTATTAGAATAATGGTTTACTTTTTTTCTACATGAAGGCTTTTGGTTGAGATATATAGGAAGCACTACCAACAGGGAAGGGGGAAAGTTGTAAACTGAAAACCTAGAAGGTCTTAAATTTTACAACTTTACAAGCCAACCTGGGTTGAAATATTGATTACTACAATAAAATATGTTCTGACGTTTTAGGATTTTCTTAGTTCAGAAGTACTCAGTATAGCCTTCTATATTTTTAGCACTGTGGTCTCCAAGGCTCCTACTATAAAGTAATATCAATGTTAATATTAATGTCATTATCAGTAAATACTAATGTATAATTGGGCAAGTGTATCATTTCTGAATACAAGTATGATGGAAGCTTTCAAGGAACCTCTTACTCCTAACTCAATCTAGAATTTCATTGACTCATGAAAACAGTTGTTATAGTGATCCATATTCCTTTTGCTTTCCAAATTAATTATTTTTTTCTGCTTTACACTCAACATAAGTTTACTAATTACCTCATTGATCTGTGCTTCTTATATGCAGCAGAATAGGACTGTTTTTAAGGAAGGAGGGAAAGATTTGCAAAAGCAATTGATGATCTACCAAATATCACGCAATCAAGTGAAGCATGGGCTCAGCTGAAATGTTGCACAGGTCCAATATAATTCACATTATTTTACTTAAATAGTGCCTTGAGTACAATGAAAATGCTCAGATGCCTTCTCCCTGACGATGACCCTACAATGATGACATATCACAGAAATTTAGTGAGGGAAAAATTAGTTCTTGTTCTGTTTTGCAAAGGAAAAACTGAAACAAAAGACGTTTAGAATCTATATCAGAAAATCAGTGAAGCTAAGCTTCTGTTTGGTTGAATTCCTGATTTTAAAAACTTCCATGATGTTCCCAAAGACTAATGAATATTATAACAATTTTGTAAAAGTTAAGAAGCACTCTGTAATTTCCAACCTAACATCTCAGGAAAGATATTTTTTTCTTTGGTTTAAGTAGTTTGTGATTTGTAACCTTGAAAACCTTAATACTGTTGCATCAGAACAGTTTTCCTTCTTCTCTAGCTACTCTAATGCCAAGGCATTCTTCAATTCCCCCATTTCTCCCTAAAGCCTTTCCTGATCCCTCAACCCTTTGAAAACTTATGGAATTTACTTTTGGTATCATTCTTTGTCCTTTTATCCATAAAATATTGTGATATCTCTGGCCTTATGTCCATGTGCCATGTTAGTGTTCATTCCTTTATAGAGACTACCACAGACCAAGATGAATGTCATTCTTGATCAAAAAGGAATTTTTAAAATGCAATTTCTGCCTTCATGGAATTCATAGGCTTTTGATGGACACATAGTCCAATGATGGACAAAGATAAAAATAAAAATACTACCTTGTATGTGCTATAATTGAGGAATGACAACCTACTATAGAATCCAGAAATATAAGGTATTAACTCTGTTTGGGGAAGGAGGACAAGGAAGAGAAGGGGGGGTCATGGAATGGAAGGCATTTCTGGAGTTGGGTTTTAATAGACAAAATAAGTTAGCATGATACATAATGAAAAGGTGGAGGGGAACAATCCAAGCAGGAAGTAATTCGGCTCAATTAGTCTTTTGAATGGCTAATAATTTCTATTTTTACTGCGTTGTCATATTAAGATTTACTCCCTGGCAATGTTTATTTAGATTACTTAATGACATTTTGGTAGTAGATTTATGTAAGAAAGTCCCTGCCTTAATTTGCAGACAGTTATAGCAAATATCATACAATGGGTTGGCTTAACAACAGGAATTTATTGGCTTCCTGTTTCAGAGGCTAAAAGTCCAAACTCAAGGTAATGGTGGGGCTTGCTTTCTCCCTGAAATCTGTAGTATTGTGCTGTTGATTGCCAGAAACTTTTGACTCTCCAATATTAAGACAAAAACAGGATAATCAAAAGGAGGCATAAATAAAATCTAAGATAAGCCAATATCATATTGAAGTACAGAAAGATGTTATCACCTACGTTGGTGAATGGGAAAATTGAGTCACAAAGTGCCCTGGGCAGGTTCTCACCATGTCACAGTGATGGTCTCCCTAATAAAATTTAAATTAAATATCTAAAATATAGATATAAAGATATATATAGTACCCAAACATGGAAACACTTCCATTTTGGGAAGTTATTCTGTTGAAGAAAAAGTAACAGCCGGGTGTTTGTACACCTACTTTCCTGCCTGTTGTGTTGGTCACTTGTCCAACCAGGCAAAAGAGGCATGGCAGAACACAATCTTTGCATTTTTCAGCCGCTAAATGACAATAGCTCAACTTTACCACTTGCTAAAAATTAAGTTTGCAAATTTAACATTAGGAAATAAAGAAATTTAGAAAGTTCGGCAAGAAAAAAGTTAGCTGCATCCACTGATAGTACTGATTTAAAGAAGAGTCAGCTTCCAAGTGAATATGGATTTATTTTCTTCAGACTTTCTTCTGAAAATGCTAAAAGGAAAAATGGTAAGATGCCAAAATTGATGATTTACACATTTTACATTAGCAACTATATATTTGGCATTAACTCTATCAGAAAAAAATACATTTAGGATTGGTCTAGTGTCTTTGGCCTGTAAAATTACACTGAAAAATCAATATGTTAAAGTATGTAGGTGACTATCAAGGACATGCAGAAGCCTTTATCATTTTACAATCGCTTTTACCTTCTAAATTCTAAATCCACTGTTGCAATATGTCTTTAGTTATAGAAAGTCCTTTTCTATTAAGAAGCTTTGAATAAGACCCATCTCTATACTCACTCACTGTGTGTGGGGTAAGGAGATAAAGAAGGAATACCTTTTTTCACAAATGAAGAGGTCTTAGTTTGACACAGGGCTGCCAATGCATAGTACTAGAAATGGGTCGGCTTTTATAATGGGGATTTTATTTAAGGTGAAAGGTTACAGTTCTGAGGCCATGAAATTTCCAAATCAAAGCACCATCAGAGATGCTTTGTCACTAAAGTCAGCTACTGTTGATCCTGGGCCCCTGCCATGTGGTAAAGCAAGATGGCCGCTGATCTCTGCCGAGGTCCCTGCCTTCCCCTCCAAAATCTACCATTTCCTAGAGCTCAGCTGTGGGCAACCACGCTTGTCTCTTCAGTCATGGGCCCAGTCTCTTGGGGCCTTCATGCTTAAGCTTTGGCTGCTAGTGATCTTCATGTCCTATTTCACATGGCAGCATCAAAAATGGCAGAGCTTCCATTTCCTGTGCCTTTCTCTCTGTGTCTCCATTTATATCAGACCCAGCAAGAGGCACAGACTCAACCTGAGTCACGTCTCACTGACGTAGTCCAATCAAAAGGGTCTCACAACCACAGGAATGGATTAGTTCAAAAACATAATTTTTTTCTCTTTGGGATTCATAAAAGAACTCCAAACTGTTACAGAGGACAAAGTGGGGAAAAGCTATCTGCTAATGTTTCACAAATGCTTTCTGTCTTCTAAGAAACACTTTTTCACTTCTGGCTTTTTCACTACACCTTCTTGTGACTTCAGATTGTGAGAATCTAGTAGGAGAAGTCAGGAATTCAAGTTGTAAAATAAAGCAGACCTAAAGCACAAAGTCATCACAGAGGCTCAGAGAACAAAACCTTCCTCAGAGACTTACCATGTGAATGTTTTCAAGTCTGCTTGCCTCAGTTTTCCTTATTTATAAAAACAATGAATGTTTTGAACAAAATTTGCCAGTCATTTGGTGCCTTGAATTCTTTAGGGAACAACACAAGATAAGAGGGAATATTACCCACTGGGCTCTCTTCCTGCTCATTGATCTGTTCAGTCAACTCACATATGTTGAGAAACCAAAGATACGCAATATCATAAAGTGAAAACACAATGAAGCAAGAATCAGGAGACCTGGATTCTAAACCTGCACTGCTAACAATAATCTATAATTTAGGGCAAGTTACTTAACCTGTAAGACCTCTATTTCTACATCTGTAAAATGAAAGGTTGGATTAAATTACCTCTAAGATCCCCACTGCTTCTATAATCAGTGAGGGTATGGGATGGTGACTAAAGGACAGGTAAGAATATGGTAAAGGACGGCTACTGAGTTAGAATTTATCCCTACAAAATTGCTGTTATTTTTTAATATAAGCTAGACATCTACATTTCAGAAGCAATATACTTTGTAAACAAAGCACTCTTCCACCATGCAATTAATCCATGTGAATTGAGTACAAATCACCTGGAAACTTCAAGTTCATTTCTATGTATTGTTTCTTCATTTAACACACTGAATGAAATTATGGTTGTAAAGATGATATTGAAAATAAAGCCAACCATGATTTCACAGTTAGCACCGCATGAAAGGTGTAAATAACTGCCATTTGTTGGTTAACCAGTGTCTAGGTAATGATGTCCATTATGCTGGTCACAACCTACTAGTAAGCTGTGGGTCTAAGTAATAATATTTTAAATAAAATATAATAGAACACAGTAAAGAAGAATAAAAACACAAAAGAAAATATTAGAATATGTCCCAAGCAATAAGAACAAACACCATTTTGTGAAACTGTTTTCAGTTTTATATAGGCATATATATTATATGCATATATAGCATGCATTTTATATATGCATATATTGGTTTTATATGTACATACATATCTCACATATGAGTGTATATTTAATATATCCATATATCTCATAGTTGTATATGTATATGAGAATATCAGGTTATGTTGTAAAATTTATTTTCTTACTTTGAATTAAAGTCAAAAAAAGGATGAAAACCACTGCTCTAGGGCAGTTCAAGTCTTTGCCAGTCTCAGTTCACCTCCACCCTTGTGGGGCCATAAGAGCTCTGACATTGTACAACTCATTAGAGGGAAATAGATCATATGACAGGGATGAAAGATTTAGAGGGATAAAAGAGAGAACTGAGCCAATGTGTTGTAAAATATTTTAACTTCCCTTTAGCTCCACTTTTTGACCCATGAATTTTTCTGGATTTGATTCTTCTGGAGGCTCTTTCTTTTTATTAGGACAGTTACTCTTAAAATTGTTTCTGACTTCTCCCATGTGTTTATCACCAAAAGAGGGGCAACGGCTTCCTCTGCCTTCCTTAGAAGAAGTGCAGTGGCGAGTGGGAAGAAACCTATTGGGACTAATTTGTGATGACTCCCATGGGTATGGATGGTGGGCTGTTGAACAGTGAAAGGTGAAGAAGGCTGGCTGGATTAGTAAGATGGAGACCGATAGAGAAGTGTCTTATGTCCCATGCTATGGATTTTGGAAGTGATGCTATGGGACATGGGAGGAGTAGGATAGATGCCAGAAAAAAGGCCACTTGAAGTTTTTAAGCCCAAAATACAGGAACATATTTGCATTGAAGGAAGAGCTCTGAAGGCATGTAGAGATCCAGAAACAAGCAAAGAGATTATTCCCTTTGCTCGGGCAAGAGATCATGAAAAATAATGTAAGTGTGAATTGAGGTAGGGGCAGTGAGGATGGAGAGGGAGTTTGGGGTGTACCCAAAATATTTTCAGGAAGTGAAGTGGCCAGGATTTTGTTCCATGTCTTCAATGTATGTTTTCCACTTTTATATTTTGGCACATAGTCAAAGCATTTAAAACTAAGTCCCTTTATCCAAAAAACAAAAATAATTCAAACAAACAAACAAAAAATTCTAATTCCCCCTTCCTTACTTGATTCATTGCAAGTAAGACCATCATCTGGTCACTCAGAGGAAGAGAGAGAGAAAAAAATGCAACTATGAATCACCTTGAGTCCACAGTGTCCTTTGCCTTTACTATTTTATTAGTCACAGAAAAACTCAAATTCATACTTTCTTTGTTCTTTCAAAGAAGCCCCTACCCGCTTTTGCTCAATAGCTTTCTCCCCAGTGGACTTCATTGAGATAACTTGTTCTCTTGACATTTCTCATTCCTCTCTCTTCCATTTTATGCTCTGCCATCAAAATAATATGTAATACACTACTTTCTTGATTATACCTCCCTAGTTATAGACTTACAATGGTTTCCAGTGTCCAAGAGGACAAAATTAAAATGCTTGCCATTCACGAACCATTATGGTTGGTTCCTACCTTATCACTCCCATTTTATTGTCCAAACTGTCCTTAACATCCATCCTGTTTTCATTCAATCAACAAATTCACTGAACACCTACTATGTTCAAAGCACTATTTAAAAAGTAGAAATACAGAATACAGAAATACACAAGGGCCTGTTATCATAGAGTCTGTGGGAAGAGACAGAAAATAAATAAGAAACCAAACAAAAATATCAATGGATAAGATAACTTGGAAAAAGTAATAAGCAATCGAGTAAACCAATGAGTTGTGTGAAAGGAAGTACTTGGGAAAAGGAAAACAGAAGGCATCTGGGAGCTACTTTAGATTGGGAAGGAGATCTCTAACCTCATAACCATTGATACCTGGGACCAAATGAAAAGAGCCAACTACCCAAAACTGGGGCAAAGTGTTGCAGCCTGAGAAAAACCTTAAGAACTTAAGCCCTGAAGCAAGGACACACTTAGAGTGTTCAAGGAAATAAAAGACGATTGTGTAGCTGGAGTATATGCTGAATATGAGAGAATATGGTATATACTGCAGGCAAGAGAAATGGTAAAAATAAAGGCAATGATAAAACTATTTTATTTGAATTTGTTTTGAGGCATGGTGGGAAGCAATCAGACATCTTTTTTGTTTGTTTGTTTGGTGTTTTTTTTTTTTTTAAATAGTGACTGACACCTTCTGTTTTGCTTTGTGTTTCTAAAGAGTATCTCTGGAGGTATTGTAGAGAATGGATTCCAAAGGAGCAAGATAGAAACAAGGTGACTATTCTAGTATTTGGGAGAGATTATTGTGGTTTGGACTGAGTTGATAACAGTAGAGATGGAGCAAAATCAGTAGCTTCTTAGAAGTAGAGCTTACAGGAACTATATGTTGGATATGTATAGGAAAAATGCAAAGAAATGATTCAGCAAGGACTTTGGAGTAGGCCATAATTGTGTCACCCTGTATAAGTCATTTAACTTTCTTGAGACTAAATTTCTTTATTTATTATGGAAAATAATATTTGCTTGGATCATTTGAAATTGTCTATTTTGACTATTACTGACTTAAAAAAATCATTTATATTATTCTAACTAATTCCTAACTCACACAGTTATTGTCAGGATTAAATATTATAAAGTATAGAAAGAAATCAAATGAATACTGTACTTAATAGATGTTGATTCCTTTTTCTGGTAGTTCGAGTCTTTTGTAGACCCCAGAAAATTATGTTCTTAAATTGGTCCATTCCTATGAGTGTAGGACCCTTTGATTGGATTGGAATCAGTAGGGAACTTTTGATTGGATTACTTCAGAGAAGCATGACCCAGGGTGGGTCTTGGTCATCTTGCTGGAGTACTTTATAAACAGGAGAGAAAAAACCACAGGAGCAAAGAAGAAACCCCTGGAAGCTGAGAGAGAAGGCTACAGATGGAGCAGCCAGAACCTGAAAGCCATTAAGATCAAGAGGAGAAAGGAGATACCGCCATGTGACAGAGAAGTCCAGGATTGCCTGCAGCTGGCCTTCAGGGAGGAGCTTTGCTTGTGTCTTGATTTGGACACTTTCTCAGTCTCATAACTATAAGCTTATAAGTTAATAAATATCCCCATTGTAAAAGCAAACCCATTTCTGGTATAGTGTCTTGGCAACCTTTAGCAAACTAAAACACTTTCCCTCCTTTTTTCTTCCTTCCTTTTCAGATCCAAATAGAAATCTTACCTTATTGCAACATATTTGGACTAAGTAGTTATTCTCTTCACCCTCAGAACTCTAATTTATAAACAAGATTGTTATGGTCTAATAACCATTCACAAATGCCTGGTTTGCAAAAGCCTAGACAAGCCAAAGGGTTCCATGACCTCACATGGTAAGTTGATGACAAATTCAGACTAAAATCTGATTTTCTTACCTCTCTGTTTTACCAAATTGATACTACTTTGCTGAATATTACTGTTTATTAAGGGATATATTTTATCTTTCCAAATAGTGTGTAAGCTCCTTGAGGGCAAGGAAGGCATCCTGTCCTGCACCTATTGGACATTCAGTAAATATTTGCTGATTTAATTCAAGCTAGGTATCATATAAAATGTATACAAGTAAAAGAAAGAAAAAAAGAGCATGTGGAAAAGAACATAAAGAGTTGATTGTCAAATCCATGCAAACAAAATGACTTCACACTTGAGCAGAAGAAATTTGTCATTAACAGAATGAAATGGTTTATTCAGGGAAATATTTTGAAGGAGGGGTCTTATAAGTGTTACTAATTATAGTAGTTCTTTTGAAGTCCTAGGGCAATGTGTTATTTATTTAAAGTCTCCAAACATAGGGAGTTGCAAAATGTTTAGTCAGAAGCAACTGTTAACTGTGGTAGTTCCAAGTTGTAGCAGGCATCTCTTTGAGCAGCTGGAATTGGAAAGTCCCTTTCCAGTTACTTACTGTATGATCTTAATCAGCATCACAGAATTGAAGAGGTGTCATATTTTAGTTATGCTCAATTTGTTTGCATGGAACAGTGATTTTTATTTAATTTGCCTATATTTTTACATACAAGTTCAACCAATTTGAGCAAACAATTAACTCAGACAAAATACCCATAAAAATGGTTTGGGTGGTTAATGTGATTGAATTAATTCAATTAACAGAGTCAGTTATCCTTATAAAACTATGTAAACTTAATAGAGGCAGTCAAGTAACTAGCATGTAAATACCATGAAATAAATTTTCTTTGGCATTTCTAAGTGATAAAGAGAAGGATCATAAATAGGTCAGCAGCTAAAAATGGCTCTTGGACTTTACAGTTTATGAAATATTTCACATACTTGAGCTCCCTTGAGTACCACAACCCTTATGATAGCTATTATCCTCTTCTATTTTGCAGATGAGGAAACTGAAATACAGATAGTGAAATGATTTTCCCAAAGTCACTGTTCTAATATGTTAGGAAGATTGGGTTCAAAATGGAGTCTTTTATCTACAGATACCATAGTCTTCACATTGGTCATGATCTACAAATTTTACTGGGTGTTGGGATCACGTAGCATGTTTACTAAATGCAGGTGCCTGGGATAATGACAAGAAACACAAGGAACCATTTGTAGGAACCAGATGAAGTTGTGACAGGTTATGAGTTTCATACTTTGAGAAACACTATACTATAAATCACCTTGCCTCATGTTTTAAAAATAAAAGTGGATTGGAAGGAGTTGATGGGTATCAAGTTTAAGGTGTGCATCTTTTTAGTAAATGTGGAAGGTATATTGCCTTCATTTGAAGAAACTTACTTTCCCACAAAAAGTACTAATGTGAACATTAAGCTGCATAGAATAAATAAAGGCTAAAAATACTATGGAATCAGATGTAAGTTAGTCATATCAGTATGATCATGGTATTTTTGTTCCTGAATCACACAAAAAAACTAGCACTACTGTTTTAAGTCCCACCCATCACAGAGGTATCACAACTAACCAAGGCTAAGACAACTGCAAATGCTCTAATTAGGGTTAAACCAAGGCATCATCAATAGGTAGCCACTTTTCAGGAATATATAACACTCCATCAGCCTTTACTGAAAGTCTTTATGATAAATAACTATAATAACTACATTAGATAAAATAATGAAATCAGTCTTACCAAAATGCATTAATTTCCATTAAACATATAAAATAGCCATTTAAAAAGATTAAGGTCTTCCAGATTAGGGTGACCAACTGCACCAGTTTTCATAGGACTGAGGGGAATTCCTGGGGTATGGAACTTTCAATTTTTAAACCAGAACAGTCCAGGGCAAACTGGGACAAGTTGGTCATCTTATCCAAGATATTTCGAGGTACACTTTGAAAATTCTCAAATATTTAACCAGTTTAGAATTTTAATGACGATGTTCCTTAAAAGTTGTTTTCTTAACAGTATTACTTTATGTGGAAGCATGTGTTGTGAAAACTGCATAACAACTACAGGGAGTTATTTCCAAATGACGGTGATGTAGGCATTGAGCAATTTAATTAAATTTTATGGCTATGCGAAGATTTTCTACCTAGTCCTGGGCTGTGCTCTAAGAGTGCTAGAGAGTAAAGAGATTTAAAGGCAAATCAAGAATGATCCCTAAAAAAAAAAAAAAAAAAAAAGAATGATCCCTGAACTTGAATAATTAAGAAGATGTATCATGGCCATAAGAAGCAAAATTCTTTTTATGATAATTTTGAATAGATATAATATGCAGGCATTTTCAGGACATTGGAATTGTCTTGCATGACATTGCAATGACAGATACAGGCCATTATATATTTTGTTATAACCTACACAATTGTGGGGGACAGAGTGTAAACTATAATGTTAACTATAGTCTATGGTTAGTAACAATGCTTCAATATGTGTTCAAGTGTAACAAATGTAACATACAAATGAAGGATGTTGTTATTGTGGGAAAGTGTGTGGGGGGTATATGGGAATCCCCTATTTTTTTTTTTTTACTTTTAAAAAATTATTTAATTTAGTTTTCTTGGAAAAAAAGCAGTAAGGCATAAAGAAAAAAAAACAAAAAACTGAAAATATATATAGTTTTGTTTTGTTTTGATGTGACTTAATTCCACCTGAAGGACTAGAAGCTTCTTCCATTAGCAGGAATTTATTGGGGATCAAGCCAGAAATGTAGTACAAGTGGTGGAGGAACAACATGGGATAAAGCAGGAAAATTCGATTTAGTTGAAGAATTCCCGCTCTGTCTAAAGTCCCCTATATTTTTTATGCAACATTTATGTAATCTAAATCTTCTTTAAAAAAAAAATAATAATAATAATAAAGAACCTGTATGATTATATTGGGTCCACCAGGATAACCTGGGATACTCTCTTTATTTTAAGGTCAGTTGATTAGCATCCTTAATTCCAACTGCAACCTTAATATGCCCTTGCCACTTAATATAATACGGTCACAGGTTCTGGGGACAAGGAAGTGGGGTCCATTATTCTGACTTCCAAAAATAGGAATGACTATCCTCATTGACACTTGAGAAAAGTGAGGCTTAAAGAAGTTGAATAATCTGCTTAAGTTTGCACTTCTAATAAATTGAAATATTGGGAATGCTTCTCTTCATTCTGCCCAATATTTCCTGAATCCTTCAGGGTTCTGGCAGAAAGTGATAACATATTCAAAATGGATAATTTAAAAGGAGTTTAATAAAAGGATTATTTACCAAGGTGTGGACTCTTACAGCAGAATTCTAAGGAATACTGTAGTACCCAGTGAACAGTAACAACAAAATTTTGTTACTATCGCAAAGCAGTAAAGGGATAGAGGAAGTGACCAGAACTTGGAAACAGAGGGGCAGAAAAAGAGACCTTGTAAAGGGTTGAAGCTCTGTGGACCCCAGGAAAGAATGTTCTTGAAGTTAATCCATTCCTGTAGGGGTGGACACATTGTAAGTAGGTCTTTTAGTGAGTAGGATCTTAAGTCAAGATGTGATCCGCCTCATTCAGAGTGAATGCTAATCCTCTTACTGGAATCCTTTATAAGCAAATGAAATTCAGACAAAGAGAAGAGAAAGCCACAGAAGTGAAAAGCTGCAAGCAATGAAACATGGAAGAGAAGGGAGAGACCAGCAGACACCACCACGTACCTTGACATGTTTCAGAGAAGTCCAGGATTGCCAGCAGCTGGTCTTTGAGGAGAAGACATTATCTTGATGATGCCTTGATTTGGACATTTTCACAGCCTGAAAACTGTAAGCATGTAAGCTAATAAATCTCCATTGTAAAAAAAAAAAAAAAAAAAAAAAAAAAAAAGAGTGCTAGAGAGTGAATAGATTTAAAGACAAATCAAGGATGATCCCTGTACTGGAATAATTAAGAAGACAAATCATGGCCATAAGAAGCAAATTATTTTTATAATAGTTTCAATCAACAGATATTCTCAATGTGCCAAAAATGCAGCAGTAGGAGAAAATATGAATAGTATAATGAAGGTAGCTATAACTCAGCAATGGGTGTTATTTTGCAGAGATAAAAAGCAAATGTAATTCCACATACAATGAACAACTGAAAATATGTGTAATGTAGAAAGAAATATTGTAGAAACATTTTAAATAAAATAATTGATTAAGTGTATCCCTTTTAGATTATAGCCATGCTTGGGCTATCCCAGGTAAATTTTATCAATTGTCTTTAGGATAATTTTTTTCTTTTTAAAAATTTTTATTAAAGGAGTTGTAGGTTTAAGAGATACATCATGCAGAAAATACAGAGTTCCCATACACCACCCCTCACCTGCACATTTTCCTTAATATTAAAACTTTGCATTAGTGTAGCACCTTTGTTATAATTGATGATACATTATTATTATAATTAAGCTATTAATTGCAGTACGTAGTTTACATTAGGGTTCTTTATGTTGTACATTCCTATGTTATTGTTCTTTAAAAATTATTCTAGTAACATATATATAACAAAAATATTCTGCCTATAAACCACATTCAGGTATATAATTCAGAACTGTAAATTGCATTTGCAATGTTGGGCACAGAATTTAACAGATATTTTCACACTGATGTCCATAGTGGCATTATTCACAATTGCCAAAAAATGGAGGCAACCAAGTGCCCATCAACAGATGAATGGAAAAACAAAATGTGATGCAGACATACAATGTAATAATATTCATCTGTATAAAAGAATGAAGTTCTGATACATGCAGCAACATGGATGAACCTAGAAGACATCGTGTTGGGTGAAATAAGCCAGACAGAAAAGGACAAATATTGTGTGAGATCACTGACATGAAATAATTAGAATAAGAAAATTCATAGAGTCAGAAACTGAAATAAAGGTTATCAGGGGTTGGGGTGAGGATAGGGAATGGGGAGTTAATGCTCAATTGGTTCAGAGTTTCTGTTTGAGATGATGGAAATATTTTGATTATGGATGGTGGAGATGATAGCACAACATTGCTAACATAATTTATATTTCACATTCCAACCAACAACAAACGAGAATTCCTACTTCTCAACAAAAGAGGTCCAAAACTTCTTTTTTAAAATAGTAGCCATTCCAGAGGATGTGAAATGGTGTCTCATGGTGGTTTTGATTTGCATTTCCCTAGTGGCTCTCATTTTGAGCATCTTTTCATGTGCTTATTGACAATGTATATATGTTCTTTTGTTAAATGTCTATTCAAGTCTTTTGCCCGTTTTAAAATTGTGTTTGTCTTTTTGTTGTTGAATTTTAGTGTTTCTTCATATAGTCTGGATATTAAACACTTATTAAATATGTGGTTTCCAAATATTTTCTCCCATTCTGTAGGTTGTCATTTAATTTTTTTAAATTTTGATGAGGTCTCATTTATCTGTTTTTTCTTTTGTTGCTCACTTTTTTGGTGTAATATCTAAGAAACAATTGTCTAATACAAGATCCTAAGATGGTTCTTTATGCTATCTTCTAGGAGTTTTATAGTTTTTATTCTTAAATTTAGGTCTTTGATCCATTTTGAGTTAATTTTTGCATATGGTTTGAGGAGGGGCTCAACTGTATTCTTTTGCATATGGATATCCAATTTTCCCTGCACCATTTGTTGAAGAGACTATTCTTTCCTATTAAGTGGACTTGGAACCCTTGTCAAAAATCAACTGGTCATAGATGTGAACTCTTAATTTAATTCCATCGGTCTATATGTCTTTCCTTGTGCCAGTACTATGTTGTTATTTTTTAAAACAAAATTTGTATTTTACTTAGATTGAATTAAACTGTACAAAATTGATTTTTCACCAAAAATAATAACAATATTTTTGTGTTATTCCTAGGTAAACCAGAAAACACTTATTTTTATACGCTTTCCAGGTTTGCTTATAAATCAAGATGAGGCAATAGATATAATCATGGAAATAGAAGAAAACAGACAAATCAGTTGCCAGTATCCATGGCCTCTTGATTCTGTCTTGACCCTGAAACAGAAGCATTCAACACATACCTGCTAAAAAGCTTATAAGATATAAGCTCTAGAAAAAAATATATACAGCAACAATCAGATGAGGAAAAAGGCATTCAAATTTAAGTGTAACTTGTTTCTTTAGGTTCATTTGATAAAGACAAAATCTACACTGAAATCCTTATTTGGTGAACTCAGTTTCTCTCACTCTCTGGTAATTCCCTTAACTGTCCAATACAAAACTTTAACAATATACTTAAAATTCCTACTAGTTAAAAGTCAGTCGTGAGCCTCATTGCAACATTTTATAAAATGTATTCCTTTCCTTCCACAACTCCTCAAAATGTATTTCTTCAAAGAACTGATAACTGGACTGATAACCTGACAATTGGATCCACAATGATGATTAAAGTTACATCTAAAATGACTTAACTAAAATAATTCTAGAGTGCCACTAACAGAGATCACACAGAAATGAAATGTGGCACTTTGAGTGTTATCTTCTGGAACAATAGATAGTTCCTCAAAGCATGAGAATTCAAACAAGGGCCCTTTAAATAGGTAGATTATTAATGACTAATGTATTCAAAGGGAGACCTATAAGTAAAGATATTCAGTGATTAAGCAGCCTACATACACCTTACAGTTTTGCTTCCAAATAGAAGAGAAAACCTATTTTAAAAGTCTCTTAGGTATTTTCAAGGATTTCTGAATTACCTGTAGGAAGCTCTAACTTAGGTGTATAGAGTTTGATATGTGTACACCGTTGAATCCAGATCATGTTTTATATCAAAATTTATATTTAGCAAAGCCAAGTTACTTGACCTTTGATCTCTCAAGTGTTCCTCAGGTATGCTTTGAGACACTTGCTTCCATTTTTATAGCATTCACTCTCAAACTTCATCATGGGACAAATACATAAGACCTTCAACAATGTATAAACATTAGGAAAAAAGATGTCAGGCAGATGGAGGGCTTCATAATGGCGGATGGAAACTCTATACATTTCCCTCTGTTTTTCCACTTGATTCTCCTATAATGAAACTCAGCTGAGAGTGTGTCAGGCTTGAGTAAGTTATTTCTGTACATGTCAGCATGGTGTTCCTCCAATCTATTGAATTTGGGGATATTTCTCTAGAAGTCTAGAAGCAACAACTTTCACTTTGGAGGAAAACCCAGTGGACACAATGTAAGCCCGTCTACAACAGTACTCCATGCTTGGTCCCCACCTCTCAGTTAATGTAGTGTGGAATTTCACAGCCGAAACTTCTGCATCAGCTTCATAAGGCAGGGAAGCCCACAAATTCCTCTCTTGGATTATGAGATTCATTGGCAAACCTCACCAGCATGGGAAGGTGCTCTTCCCCTGCTATGCCCACCACATCATCAGTGATAATGGAAAGGAAGTGTGAGTCTCTCACTTCCTTGAGAGTTTCTTCCGGGATGCAGCCCTCACATATCCCCAGCATCTGCTTCCGCTATGTTTTCAAGCAGAACACCATGTAACCACTGTTGTCTCAAAGCACTTTCTCAGAACCTCTTCACCACGATTTATTCGGCTCTCCAGCAGTTCTTGAAAATAATTGGGAGTAAAGAGACCTTTGAGGAGTTCATCAGTCTCATGTCCATCCAGAGGTATGTTTTGTTTTCCCATAAGAACCAAATTTTCCAATAAAGATTTTAGATATTCATTGGTTTCCTTCTCTTCAAGGTTTAAATGTAAAATGTCTTCATCCTGTTCTTCACCCCATTCTCCTGCAATGGGGTTCTAAGCATTGCTATTCTTTGTTTATGTTTTTGTTCCTGTTCAAAAGTTTCATCAACAATTCTTTTATTTGTTTTCTGGTCCTCTATGTGGATTGTTCAAATGACTGGTAAGATCAAATATTGTTGATATAACATTTTCTCGAAGAACTGTCCTATAAGGACTAGTTCTACGGATCACAGAGGTCTCAGTGTTTGGTACACAACCCATAATGTTTATTTAGCTGATCAGGTCTTTCATTTTCTAACTCTGCTGTCCTACAATTCTTCACCTACTCATGGCGCCTGGCCAGGTTCCCTGGGAACTTGAAGGACAGATCAGACTGGGTGCTCTTTCGCGTGCAGTTGGGGGCAGCACACAGAAGTTTGGCATTGTCACCTACCAGAGGGTTAGTTAGCTCAGTCTTCTCCTCCCCACGGCCTCAGGGCAGCCCACCAGCCATGGGGCCAGTGAGCAACATGCTATTTTTTTTTTAAGGGTTATTTTGCAGTTCTTTATTCACAATTGGAAACAAAATTGTACATTTAGATATTCCAAATTGATCTTAGTTGTGAGAGGAGTTTTCCTTTTTTTGATTACTGTATCTTTGTAATAAGTTTTTAAGTAGGGATGTGTAAGTCCTTCAACTTTGTTCTTTGTATAGGTGGTATTGGAAATCAGGGCCCTTTCCGTTCTGTATAAATTTGAAGATTGACTTTTCCTTTTTTGCAGGAAGGCTGTTGGAATTTCTATGGGATTGGATTGAATCTGTAAATTGCTTTAGGTAGGACTGACACCTTAATATTTAGAATTCATTCCAAGAACAAGGAATGTCCTATTTATTTAGTGATTCCATATATTCTACCGGTGTTTTGTAGTTTTCTGTGTAAAAGTCGTTTACATCCTTTTACTCTCATAACAGCGTCTTTCAAAGAACAGAAGTTTTAAATTTTGATGAAATGTAATACATAAGTTTTTTTCTGTTATGGATCATACTTTATAGTATCCAAGCAATCTTTGACTAACCCCAGGTTTCAAATGTTTTCTCCTGTCACTTCTTGAGTTTCATAGGTTTACGTTTTACACTTAGGGCTATGGTACTTCTGGAGTTATTATTTGTTTTTTGTATGAGATAAGGCACAAAGACTACATATTTGCATAAGGATATCAAATTTTCCAGCACAATTTGTTGAAGAGAGATTTTTTTCTTCACTAAATTGCATTTGTACATTTGTCGAAAATTTATGTGTGGTCCATATATGGTTAGGTCTATTTCCAGATTCTCTAGTCTTCTACACTGATCTATTTTTCTATCTGTATACAAATACCACAGAATCTTGATTAAAGTTTTGACATCAGGCAATGTTAGTCACTTTATTCTTTTTCAAAGTTGCTTTAGCTATTCTAGATCCTTTGCATTTCTTGGAATCAGCTTGTCCTTTTCTACAAAATACCTGCAAGGTTTGTGATTGAGGTTGCATTGAATGAGCAAATTCTTTTGGTGGAAACTTGGCATCATAGAATATTGAGCCTTCCTGTTCATGAGTACTGTTTATCTCTTCATTTATTTAGTTCTTCTTTAACACTTCTCAAAGGAGGTTTGTAGTTTTCAGATTACTGGTCTTAAATATATTTTGCCAGATTTATCCTGAATTATTTCCTACTTTTATCTAGTAAATGATACTGTGTTTTTTATTTCAATTTACAATTGTTCATTGATAGCATATGGAAATACACTTGATTTATGTTTATTGATCTTGTTTGCTGCAACCTTGCTAACTCAGTTATTGGTTCTGGTTGCTTTTCTTAGGCATCATCAGATTTTCTACATTGACAGTAATGTTGTCTATGGTCAAAGCAGTGTTAATTATTCCTTTTCAAGATGTCTTTTATTTATATCATTGACTAAAGCCTCAAGTACAATATTGAATAGAAATAGTGAGAGTGGATATCCTTGTATTTTTACTGATCTTAGAATGAAAACATGCATTCTTTCACAATTAAGAATGATGCTGTCTGTAAAATTTCATAGTTCCATTTTTATCAGATTGAGGAACTCATTTCTGTTCATATTTAACTAGAATATGAACGATAGGAATCATTCTAGAGGAATCGATATTGGATTATTACAAATGATTTTTTGGCCTCTATTGAAATAATCATAATTTATTTCCATTTTAGTCTGTTACTATGGTGAATTACATTGATTGATTTGCCTTTCTGGATGAATACCAGCTGGTCATGATTTGTGTGTGTGTATGTGTATGTGCAGATCTGATTTGCTAATCTTTTGTTTAGAATTTTGCATCTATGCTTGTGACTGTTATTGGTCTTTATCTTTTCTTGTAATGTCATTTCTGGTTGTGATATAAGGGTAGGAAAAGAATTATTCATTAAGTGTCTCCTCCTTTTCAGTGATCTGGAATAGACTGTGTTAAATTTATATTGCTTGTTTCTGAAATTTTTGTTAGAACTCACTAGGAAGCCAACTGAACCTGAAGTTTTTTTGTGTGAGAAAGTTTTTTAAAAATACAAATTCAATTCCTTTGATAAATATAGGGCTATTCATGATGTATATTTCGTCTCGAGTGAGCTTTGGTAGTTTGTGTTTGTAAAGGTATTTGTCCATTTCTTCTAAGTCACCAATTTATTAGCATAAAGGTGAACATAATATTCTCATATTATCTGTTTAAAATTCTTAAGGAATCAACATTGATGTCACCTATATACTTCCCGGTATCACTAATTTATATATTCTTTCTTTTTTTCTTGGTAAGTCTGGCCTGAGTTTTATCAATTTTATTAATTTCCCATAGAACCTGCTTTGAGTCTCATTGAATTTTTCTATTGTTTTCTTGTTTTCTATTTCATTATTTTCTTACCTAAACTGCATTATTTCCTTTCTTCTATTTACCTTGAATTTCATTTACTCTTATTTTCCTAAGTTCTTAAGGTGGAAGCAGAAAACAAATGACTTGAAAAAGTTATTTTTCAGAAAATAAGTGTTTATTGGTATACATGTTCCCCTAAGTATTATTTAGTGCCATTGCACTATTTTGATATGTTGTGTCTTCATGTAGTACAAAGTACTTTATAATTTCCAGCTTGATATGTTCTTCGACCCATAAAATTTTATTTAGCTTCTGCACATTTGGAGATTCTTTCAAGATGTCTCTGTTACTAATTTTTTAATTTATTTCATTGTGGTGAGAGAACATAATATTAATGACTTGAATATTTTTAAAATTTACTGAAACTATCTTGGTAAGTATTCTGTTCTGTGTACACTTGAAAAAAATGTGTGTTCTGATATTATTTGATAGAATGTCCCATAAATGTCAATTAGTTCAGAATGGTTAAGAGTGTTATTCCAATCTTCTACATATTTTTATAGTCTTTCCACTTGCCTTATAAATTATTGAGAGTGGAGTATTGGAATCTCTGACTATCATTGTGAATTTCTTTATTTCTGCTTGCAACTCTTGATTTGAAGTTTATCTATTAGGTGCATAAATATTAGAGTTGCTACAGCGAATATTCTCACTGTCCTGATTCTGTCATAATCAGGGTGGGCTAAACATTCGCTATATTAGAAACCATGCATGTGTCCCCAGACCTCGTTTTCCTCCCTAGGTCTGGTTTTTAGAATGCTGGTGATAAACTAAGCCTGATTTATTATATGTCCATCCTGTATGGGAAAAGACTGTAACTCTAGGTATCTCTGGTCAACCTTAAGAGATATAGCAGGGGGCTATATCTGGTTGGCGTCCATCTCCCATATGGAGGGACCTGGGTTCGATCCCCAGGACCTCCTGGTAAAAATTTAAAAAATATATGGAAGGTGCGTGGGCCGCCAGGCCCTGTGCGCGGGCGCACCACCAGTTCCCGCGAGCCACACAGCAAGATGATGACATAATAGGAGAGTGACACAAGGGAGAGGCAAGATGAGACATACCGAAAAACCAGCAACTAAGGTTGCGCGGGCAGGATGCCTCTCTCCTACATCAGAGATTCCAAGGATTGAATCCCAGTGAAGACAGGAGGAGAAGGATGAGAAGAGAGGGCAGAAAATGGACACAGAGTTGCCCAGCGAATGGACATAGAAACAGCAAAAACGGGGGGGAGGGGGAAGGGGTGTAAAAATGGATAAAAGCAAATAAATAAATAAATCCTTAAAAAAGAAAAAAAAAAAATATATTAGAGTTGCTATGTCTTCCTGATGAATTCACTGATTCCTTATGAAATAGCCTTCTTTAACCCTGGTAATACCCTTTTTTCTGAAATCTACTTTTTCTGATATAAATTTGACTACTTAAGCTTTTGTTTGATTAGTGTTTGCATGGTACAGGAACATCTTTTACCATCCTTTCATGTTTAACCAATGTAAACCTTCATATTTAAATTGCACATTTTTATAGGCAAAATTTTTTTAAAACAATTTATTGAGGTATATCATTCATACATGAACATACATAAACTATACGTGTTCAGTAAGCATCATGAACTTACAAAACAAACATGCATAACATCATACAGGGCTCCCACACATAACCACCTCCCCAAACACAAACACCCTGCATTTTTGTGAAACATTTGTTAACAAATCATGAAAGAGCATCATCAAAGTATTACTACTAGCTGTAGTCCGTATCTTCCTCCCCTATACATTTTTTAAAAGAATTTATTTATCTATTTGCTTTTATTCATTTTTACCATCCCTCCCCCACCCCACCCCTGGTTTTTGCTGTTTCTGTGTGCATTCGCTGGGCAACTCTCCATGTCTTCCTGCTCTCTCTTCTCAACCTTCTCTTGTCTTCACTGGGATTTGATCCTTGGAACCTCCAATGTGGGAGAAAGGCATCCTACCACCTGCGTCACCTTAGTTTCTGGCTTTTCGGTGCGTCTCATCTTGGCTCTCCCTTGTGTCACTCTCCTGTTATGTCATCATCTTGCTGCATGGCTTGCGGGGCCTGATGGTGCACCTGCAGACAGGGCCTGGCAGTGCACCTGCACTCAGAGCCTGGCAGTGCACCCATATAGGCAACATTTTTAACCCACTCTGACAATCCTTCCCTTTTAAAATAGAATTTAGACCATTTATGTTTAATGCAATTATGGATATCTTAGGGCTTAATTCTATTGTCTTGCTATTTGTTTTCTATTTGTATCATTTTTCCTGTGTTATTTTCTCCTCTTTTACCCTGCTTTTGTATTAATTTAATATTTTGCATGATTCCACTTTATCACCCTTGTTGGCTTATTTGTTATAATTCTTGTGTTATCATTTTACTGGTTGCTTTATGGTATATATTAAACATCTTTAATGTACGAAGTCTACCCTCAAATGATATTATACTATTTCACTTTTAATATAAGAACTGTACAATATTATATTTCTATTTGTCCTTCCCCAATATTTGTGTTATTTTCCAGATATTGTATTTTTACATGTTATAAACCTCATACTACATTATTATTATTTTATTAAATAATAAATTATATTTAAAGAGATTTAAATAATATGAAAACAATCTTATGTACATGTAGTTACATTTTGCAGTGGTTTTCATGCCTTTTGCAGGTCTATAATTATATTTAGCATAGATTTTAAGATTTGCTAGATGTGATCAAAGCAGTGTTCAGTCAAGTGTTAATTATTTCCTCTACTGAGTCAAAACTCTTTTTATATTCTACTCAATGCCATGCCAATCATTTTGTGTCTCCTCTGACAACTCTCTTTGATTTTTTTCTTTCTCAAAGTCCAATTTGAGAAAAAGTAAAATTATTAAGCTTACACTTTATAAACTCTTTTGGATCTGTCAAATGGCCACTGGGCAGTATCACTTATTTTTGCATCTGTAAGAGGAAATATAATAAATATAATTAAATAATTTAACTTCCTCTAAATATCTGATTATTTTGACACAACCATGAGAAATGTTTTATTTATTTATTTTATCAAATTAAAACTGCATACTTCTTAATGATATCTAAATAAAATGCAATAAATAAATGTTTCAGTGATTTGCAGATTAAAAAGCACACTCATATTAATATACTAAGACTGTCATAATAACTGCTTAAAATGAATTAAATAAAAAAGTTTTTATCTTTAGTTTTAAACACCTTTGACAAGATTTTTAATGCCCTTCTTGTTTCAAGGTAATACATTTTATATCATTATAAATTTATTATATATTATATATCACTACATGATCCTACTTTTCTCTATTGTAATATTAATTGATAATATAATGAATTTACTAGGGCCATTTAATTTTATCATTCACAGTTAGTTTCTGCTCTTTCCTTACATTTATATTCATATGATCTAAAAATCAATGTAACATTTTGGGAAAAAAAAAAACTTCAAAACTTTAGTCAAGAGTGGTACCACATACTTTTGGCTATTCATAATTCAGGAAATAGTTTAATGAGCAGAGTTTGCATCCTCACCATTGACACATCTTTTAGATTGTCCAAGTAGCTGAGTCTGGATTTCCAAATATAATTTTGTCAAGCATAAGATAACTTTTTGGGAGTAATTCATTCATACTAGTTTCAATAAAGAAAGAATTAGCTACCTTGGACTAAATGCACTACCATAATTGATATAATTATGGTTGTCGTTTGGTTTTTAGAAGAAGAAATCTATCTCTGACTCTCAATTTCAGATTATAATTTGCAAATTACAATGAAACACTCTCTAAATATATCTTGTCCTAACTGATCCATAGAATTCAAAGCAAAAAATTCTATGAAAAATATTAATGTGTGTTATAAACTAATAATTAGGAAAATGGAAAAATTAAATGTCATTAAATTATCTACAAATAACCGCCATCATCACCAATGATGATGATTAAAATGAAGAACAATTCCTTTATTTAGTTCCTTTATTTTGTGATCATGTGGTTTTCTTCACACTTTCAATAAGAATTTATGCTCCCTTCTGCTAGACTGTGATTGATAAATTTAAATTGTAATTATATATAATTTTTTATTCTGGTCCCTAAAATAATTAAACCTAGATTATTTGCCATAATCCTGGACTCTCTAAAAAACATTTTATACTTGAATTTGACTTCTAATGTCTGAATATTTGAATTTATAAGTATGATGAAACTTGCTGTTTATCCACCATAAAAAGATTGAGGTAAACTTGATAAATTTGTTAATTTTGTGAGTTTTTCCCTTTAAATATTTGTTGGATTTAATTTTTTCTTTAACTTTGTAGAGCCAGTCCTTCAAAAATTTTATTTCTTTCACATTTTTTTGCAATAAACCCTTTTCTTTTCCTTTCTAAGTCTTTCTTGCTCTAAGACTTTCTTTGACAGCCCCTCTGAGCCTGTTTATTCAACTATAAAATGAAAATAAAATTATCTAGGATAGAAAAATTGTCATATGCCTTGGTTATTGTAAAAAATTTTGCTGTGCAGTGCACATGAACCAAGTCTTATTCTCTTTGAATTCTTGGAACCTAGCATAGAACCTATTACATAGGATCTCAACAGTTTAATCTCATGATTTAGTGTTGCTGGGCTTCACTCATACTGCTTTATTAGAATCAAAGAATGTTAGGACTGGAAGGAAATTTGCAAAGCAGCCAAGTTCAGCCACAAAAGAACCAAAAGACCTATGTTTGAGTGCTGTTGTTTGCTAAAGCAACAACTTGCTGTGAATGTGGGAAAGTTAGTTTTCTCTGCTGAGTTCCTCACTACAATAAGGATGCTAATTTCTGCCCATCCTCTCTCATATAATTTTTGTTAAAGATCATGTGAGAAAACACACATGAACGCTTAGCAAACTGTGGAACATTACACAAATCTGAGGCGACATTGTTTTATATTTACACCTTCTTATTTGAGGATGAGGAATTTGAAGCTCTAATAGATTAAATGATTTATTAATGGCTATAAAATGTATCGGTGCCTGAATGGATCACCACTTTCAAATTCTCAGACCTCAGATAAAGCACTAGTTTTACCCTGTAGAAACTTGGGACAATTCTTCCAGATTGGGAATATGAAACTAAGGATTGTAGCCTCAGCCTTCAACTCACCTGGGAAATTGGAGACAGACCTTTTTGGGACAGTCCAAGCATGACCAGAGAAATGGATGCTCAGGGTTGGGCCCAAGTGGTTTGTAAGAGATTTGGTCATCCTGTTGCTTGAATGATGAACAAAACTATTTTTACTATTGTGTTTTTAGCTTGAAAGTCAAACCACAATTTATCCTGCTTTCCTAAAATGAAATATAAAATCCATTAAGTAGGAAAGCAGTAAAATATAGATTTTTTGTTTGTTTATTGCTTTTGTGATTTATGTAAAGTGCTTCTAAGTTATCTTATCCAGCAAGAAAACTAACTTGTGTTTTTCTTTTTTGGAGAGCTTTTTGGATCACCAATGTTTGGCCTATATATAAATCTTGACATTAATATGTTTGGGCTCTCTGGTATACTTGTGGCCCCTAAAAATATCTCTAGGTTCCTTCAGACCCTTTCCATGTGGTTGCTGAGGTTAAGTGGGTATTCCAGGCTGCTTCTGAATTGGAGAAGATCCTAAAAATGTGTATTTTGAGTCCAAGAAATTTGATGCATGAGGAAACAAAGCCATACTGCACTTCTCAATTTGCTCTGTCTGCAAAAATAATGCCAAACATACAATTACGAATATTACTTCAATAAAACTTCACTAATAAAAAAGACCACTATTTTGGAATTTTTCATAATTTGGGTGAATTAGGCTGAAGTTTATGTAATGCTAATGAAGACAAAAGGATTAGTTATATAGTTTAATAATCTAAAGAAGGCAAAGATTTAACTTAATTTAGAAAAAAGTATAGAGAACAATCTGAAAGTATTCAGAAGCTTAGGATGAAGAAAAAAATCCGTGGAAAAGTGAAACCAGTCAAGAAGCTGCTATTTCCTGTCAAGTCCACTTATTCCTAATTCTTCATGACCTGATGAACCCTGGTTTTCCACTCATGGGGCCATAAAAACTACCACAGGGACTCAGCACTCACATTAAAGTAAATGACTTACATGCCTTTAAGATTTGAGTGTTGCCTTTCCCTTGTAAATTAATGTTTTGAAAGTTAACCAAAGCTTCAACTTTTAAGGTGAATCTCAGGGAGTGAATTTCCACTATTCATTAGGGAAAGGGGAAGATTTTGCTAACAGTTAACATTTATGCAACCATTTTTCCTTTCAACAACCCAATGAAAGGACTCACAACGTATATAGAACAGTGGTAAGGTTGAATTAAGTAAGGACACAAAGACACAGTCCAGGGCCCATGGCCTTGGCCTTGGTCATTGAGTAGCTCATATCATGTCTCTGACTTGTAGCATCATAAAGGAAGGATAGTGGCCACATGGAATTATCACTGTAATATTTCATTCAGTGGTTCTGCTAGCTTAGATGATCATAAATTTTAAAAAGCAAAGAGACATGGGCAAGTAAACAATCAATTACAGTACAATGTGGTAAGTATGCAGTTTCTCTAGCACCTAAAAAGGAACATATCACAGATGAGGTTACCACTGAAGTGAAAGTTAAAGTACATGATAAGGATGGACCAAAAATCTATTTCTACTGAAATAATATGTGAAAAAACGTAGTGAGAAGAAAGTACGTGATATGCGTGTAAAGTCCACAGAATGCCAGAATTTTGATGGCAAAGAGATGATTAGGGAAGGGTTATTAGTAAGGAAAAGAAGGCAAAGTTCAGATCATGAAGGACCCCTTAAACCTTGCAAAAAGAAATAATTTATTTTGAGACAAAGTGTTTTTAAGGAAGCTAGTAAAAATACTACATTAAATTTAATTTTAGAAATATCACTCTGACAGTATTTGAGGAAAAAATGCTAGTGGGTAGGAGCAAGTTTAGCACCTATTGCAGTAATACAGGTGGGCATATAGAGCCTGTGCCATGAAGACGTAGTAAAACAGAAGAGGAAGCATATTTTAGAGTTATAGTTGTTTATACTTAGGGATTGGTGGATGTAGAGGGTGAGGAAGAGGATGATGAGGTGAATTGGGGCAGAGAGTGGTGTGATGGTTAATTTTATGTGTCAACTTGGCTAGGTTATGGGGTCAAGTTGTTTGGTCAAATGTTGCCCTAGATGTTACTGTGGAGATGGGATTAGCATCTACAATCAGTTGACTTTAAGTAAAGGATATTACTCTCATTAGTGTGGGATGGATGGGCCTCATCTCATCAGGTGAAAACCTTAAATGAAAACAACAGAGGGTTCTTGGCAGAAGAAGAAATCCTGTCAAGACTACACCCTTCACTCCTTAAGCGTCCAGTTTATGGAATTCAGACTCCAGACTTCAACACACTCTTACCAGAATTTCCAGCCTCTAGACTGCCCTACAGAATTTGGACTTGCTAACTCTCACAAGTCCTCATATTCATAAGTCTGTTTATACATATTTACATATATTCTGTTGGTTCTGCTTTTCTGGAGAACCCTGAATGACAACAGATTTTGGTACCAAGAATGGTTCTAGAAGATGGATTTTCTGACGTGGTTCTAGGATTTTTGGAATTAGTCCTTTAATCTGATTGGATTTAAAGGAAATAATGACTCTATTTCCTATGACAAAAAAAGGCTCTGATAGTCTATGTGATGTGGCAGCAGAGACATACAAAATATCACCATTGGATACTTCTAATTAAATACTTAAAATAGGCAAGGTTCAGGGTGATCATGTATTTGATACCTTAGAGCATTTTGTCAAGATAAAGAGTATGATGTGATTGCTATTTATTCCTAAATACACTGGGGAAAGTAGTGAAAGAAAAGGATAACCGCAGGGCTTCAAATCCCCAGCTCAAGCTTTGCATAAATGACATGATATTGTTATGCCTGCCTTAAAAGAAACTCAGCAACTGAATGAATCCCCATTTTGGTACCACAACCCGTGAAGTGGGGGCTATTATGGTAGGAAGGCCAAGTGGAAGTCATTAGAACTGCCTCTGCCTAGGAAAACACTAAACCAAAAGTAGTACTGTATTCCTTGAGAGATGTCAGAGATTAGTGCTGTCATCAAGGACTTGAAGAATACAGGGGTGATGATTCTTACCACATCCCCATTCAACTTGTCTATTTGGCCTGTGAGGAAAACAGATGGCTCTTGGAGGATGACTTGTGGCCTATGCTTGCAACTAGCTCAATGTTCCTTCCATCACATTCTATTGAGTAAAGGAGGTCATAAGGCCAACCTTGACTCAAAGAGTGGAGAAATTGCCTCACCTCTTGATAGGAGTAGCTGCAAAAGTTACACAGAATGACTGTGGATATAGGTTGGGGTGGGGAATAAGGCCATTTCTGAAACCAATCTACTTCCATCATACATCCAAATGTGGGGTTGAATTAGATGATCTGTAAAGTTCCTTCCAACCCAGAATGGTTACTTAATTAAACTTGAAAAGAATGCATGAGCCCTTTGTCTCAGAATGGTATGGACTGATAGATTTTTCCCTCCAATGCCCATTGCCCATGATAAGAATGATGATTAATTTTAAGTCTTACGGAGACATGTTTGAGTATGTCAATTTGGGTACTCTGAAAAGCAGACACCAATATGGAATTAGATATGCAGGAGAGTCACAGGAAATGCTTGTGAAGGCAGAGAGGGCTTTCTACCATGATGTTCACTAGATACTAGGGCAAAGAAAGAGGGAAGGAAAGATTGAGTAGGAAGATGCTCAGACTTCAGTGCAATTCTGAGAAAGCTTTGGCTTTGCCAATATGAATCTCAAGCAAAAGATGCCTGTGAAAGGAATTCTCCATTAGGCAACAGAGGCCCAGTTCTAGTATTTCTGCTGTGCTTGGTGATTGTCTGGGAGCAGTCTAGCGGAAGTGTGTCCTGGTTGAAACATCATGGTGTATCCAAAAATGTGGCAATTGGAGGTGTTCGATGACCTATGTTTCCTCCAGCAGGTTCTTTTGAAGGGAGATCCAAGTGAGGAAACTCAATGGCTACCATACAAAGAGAATCTAAAATATAACAAGTGTTCAAAAATGGTTGGGGTGAAATTATATCTACATTGATTGTATTAATTTGATGAGATGCAAGGTCAGTGGAAGGCCTTCAAACATCCAAGAACTGTTCTTCTTATTTGTTACAGATGGTACTAAAGATCTCTCAAATCAGGTTCTTCTACTCACTACCCACAAATGTGGTTGTCATGTCTGCCCTGTAATTTATGCTATATTCTCTGCAATGCCTCGCATCTACTCTAAAACCTATAAAACACCCATACTTCAATAAGCTGCCTGAATCCCCACCTCTGTGACCACTTTAACAATAAGTGACTTTCCCTCCAAACATCTAAGGAATATAATTATTTCATCACTGTTTGACACTTAATGTATAGCCATCGTTCCATGTCATTTAAAATTTAGTTTTTTAATATTCTTTTATAATTCCTTTATACTTGTTTTGTTGGGTACTTTGGGCGGAAAAGGGAAACTGAATGGAGAGCCACTGTGCTTTAGAGATCTTTCACATTTTCAACTAAAAGAGTGAATATATGGGATTTAGGGAAAGCAAAGTAAAGGTTGATTGGTGTCTTGAAAGGAATTCCAAATCTTCCAGACTATGTTTATATGCAGATACAGTGTTTACCACTTGCAGTCAAAAGGAGACTATCTAGAGAGTATCCATGGGATTTAGAAAGCTGGTATGACTCTGTCTTCCTTGGGATTCATTATATCCACACAGCTATTGATTCTATGTAAGATCTATCAACAGTTCTCCATCCTCATTATCATCACCATATTGGTTGGATTAGTGTGATAGCCTGCTAACTGGCTTTTCTGCTTTCATTGCAATTTATTATTTTAAAAGTATCCAGAGTCATTTAATGAAATACAAAATCAGACTAAGCTATTTCTGCATGTAAAACCATTGTTGTTTTGAAGTCTGAAAACTTTCAAATTCCAGATATTCTGCATGTGATTTTTCTTTCTCCTTGGAAGCTTTCAAAGTTTTCTTCATATACTATATTTGTTTCTATATAAATCTGGACATTGATATATTCCTCTTTGGAAATTTTCTTTTATTATTGATTTTATACTTTCTTACTCTCCCTTTTCTTTGTTCTTAAATTCTGCATTGAGCTTTTAATTTTTAATATTTTATATCCTAATTTCCATCTTCCAGTATCTTCACCAGGAGAATGGGAATAACTTATTAAAAAGTTATCAGGGTGGTGTGTTTTAATGAATGTTAATGACCCCAGCAGCTATTTTGACCTGCTTGACCTTTCAATTAAATGGCAAACTATAAGTTTTAATTCTTTTCTCTATCTCTTTAATAGTTTCTCATGTCTCATTTTGAACTGATAAGCTTGGTAAGAGTTTGCTTAATTATTCACCAAGAAATATGTTCCTATTATTATTTTTTCTCTCTCTCCAAAGCAGTGAAATAAATTGGGTTGTTAGAAGTGAGGGTAAAGTGCAATATAATATAAATTTAGAAAGTAGGTCAGGTCCTACTTCTCTGTCAGGGATGAAAAATGAAAGTAAGATTCAGAAAGGGAATATCAGCAATTGACACAAAGAGAGCGCTCCCTAAAGTCAAAGTCATTTGTCATTTGGTTATGGAATTCAGGAATCCTAATCAACAGTGTAAATTCCAGGGATGGTAATTCCATTCTGTTCATTGTAGAATTTGTAAGGTATAATAAGACTTTTGGAGTGTAGTTAGTGAGAGGGAAAAAGAGAGAAGAAGAGAGGGAGACCAGCACTTAGGCAGGATGGAGAACTGGGAAAATCACTGATTATAAAATGAGTTTAATTGTGATTCAGCACTTGTGGCAGAAAGCAAGGCAGACACAGTGTCTGCTTGTGGCTCAGCATCTGTCATAAAATTAGAGAATAAAATAAATATTTCTCATTTTTGAGAGGTACATTTTTAAAAAAATTAACAGGTTTATGATTGATGAATTATTTCAGGTTACAGTAGGATCAGTAATGTAGAAATAGCAATTATCTAGTTGTATTTATCTTTTATTTTAAGATTAGGAAACCATCACTAAATGAAAGTGAGAAAGTCATAAGCAGATAAAACAAAATTTATAAATTTTAGTTCATAAACAACAGCAATTTATTTGGGAGTTTATGATAACTTGCTCCACTTTGAGAGAAATTGATGTCTTCAAAGGTTGCAGTGACTTTTTAAAGAACAGTTAATGAAACGCATGGTGAGTTTAACAAATTGAAGCATTAGCATATTATTTTTTGTGCTTGCACATGATAATTTATAGAAGATCTAACCCCAAGCAGAAATGGGTAGTATGTGAGTTCTGAAGAATATTTCTTGAAATAATTCAGAAATAAAAAAAGTATTGTTGGTTGGTAGAGAATATTACTAGGAAAGCTGTGAAGGTTCCTTTAGTGGACTAAAGACCTGCTTAGCTGGTATAATTAAGATGCTTCTATGGTTGCTAACAAGTAGATAGGCTAGGCCGACTCAGGGGAACCTTCAAGCTCTAAGAATCTTTAACAGAATGTAGGTTAATCATCACCTTCTAACCATTTCCCAAATGGAATATTATATTTAGAAGATTAGAATATTTGTGATTTATACCTCTGTGCCTTTCACTTGCTGTTGCCTCTGGTCAAATGTTCTTTTCTTCTTCTTCACCCAATCTTTGAAACTTCAAAACTCAGCACAACTGTTAGCCTCTAGGTAACCTTTAGTGACATGCTTTTATTTATTTATTTATTCAGGTGCAAATCCTTTATGGTATTATCATCTATATACTATGGTATTTATTACCCTGTCTGGAAATCATGGGTTGTTAGCCTGGGTCTTCCCACTGAATGGGTAGACGTAAGGACAGGACCTTATCTGATTATGTATTCCCAGTTCCTTACACAATCCCTAATGTACAAGTTGGCCACACTAAATCAATTAAGTAAAAGGAAACAGCATGGAATTTAAAATTGGAAGACCTGGATTTCAGTCCCAGATCAGCTCACTTCTAGCTGTCCTACCTTGGGGAAATCAAGTAATTCCTAGTTTGGCAGTGTCCACAGTTTTCAAATGAGGATAATAATAACTTTGTTACATGCTTTTTGTGTGTAAATGGAAGACCAGGTAAGGCTCCTTTGTAAGCAGAAAATAATGCATAAACATTACCACTGTTATTGTTTTGGAGAAGGAATGGCATCTCAGAATTTCTTGATCTCATCACACCAAGCAAATATTGATATCAAATGCCTCAAACCCCTCTACAGCATGTTTCCCAACTCAAATTATCTTTTGGAGGACAAAACCCTCCTTCCTCTGAACAACACTGAGGGAAAAAGGAATGTTTGGAAGAGAGATGAGGGCAAGAATAGAGTTAATCTGCAGCCACTCTCACTGAAGAGGGGAAGCAGAGGACAAAGAAGACATGGTTGCTGTAACTTGATTTTACCAGTATTTAGATGAATAATTGGGGAAAAAAAAAAAAAAACTCTTCTGTAAAATGTATGAGCAAAGAAATCCCTAGTGATAAGTCACTACGTAGATATCATGATATCTAGAAGCTAACATTTATAGAATTTTTTTTTATAGTTTTACTTATCCTTGGCTATATTTTTAAAATACCCTGCAACTTTTGGAAGAGATGAAATAAATTATGGTGTATGGCTCTTCCTTTCTTTTGAAATAAAAGTATTTTGTCAGTCTTTCCTTTATGTGCAAGGAAGCACTTGAGTAAAAGGATTAGATATGTATGTATTCAGAAGGCATGAAAGCAACCTTCATGCAGAATAAAAAATGAAAAGTGAAGAGTGACATTTATTTTATTTATATTAAAAAATACAACCTTCATGTAGAAATAAAAAATGAAAAATGAAGAGGGACATTTATTTTATTTATATTAAAAATGCTTTAGGGTAAGATGGAGATGCTTCCACTGAGACCAACTAATTTTTTTTTTATCTTTTATTTTTATTTAATAGTGTTAGAGAGCCACAGAAGTTTAAGGACTACACTGAGTAAAGTTCCAAGAACATTTTTAGAAAATGAAATAAGGACTTTTAGTGCCCTCTCTGTGTAATAATTGATTCTGGATAGAGACTAGAAGCTGATAATCTGTGCTCATCCCAGGCTGAGGACTACTTCTGGGGTGAAAAGTAAGCAGCCGGATCTTAGCAGTCATGAAGGGTTGGAATGACAAAGTTAAAGACTTAAAATTCCTCAAACAAATGGCCAGCTTCCCTTCTAATATAATTAGTGAATTTCAAATGTGCATAGAACCAGGAGAGTGAAGAATTAAACCCAAATCTCAGAAAAGCTGAGTAGAATTTTTCAGTTTCCTACTACTTAGGAAACAGATACTAAGCACAAGGGACTGGAAATGAAGAGATGAGAACAGAAAGCTCCCCAAAGAATGGTGAATTGACATGGATAGATGCTTCCCACTTCTATTCCTGGAGGCACTTGCAGATTTGAAAACAGCTAGAATATAAGAATCCAGCCTTAGATCCTGAAAGAAGAACATTGCAATTGACAGGAAACAAAGAGAATTTGCTAAGACCTGGAATAATAAAGTTGGAAACTTGATGGGTTTAAAGTCCAGCTTGGGAGTTCCAGGAAGATGGCATCAGAGTAGGAAAGCTGGGCTCAACTCTCTCACAAAAACAATGGAGAGAGGGCCAAAAGCTGACTGAAGGACCTGCTTTGGGCATCAGCAGAACAAGACAGTGCTAGCCCACTCCCAGGAGGGTGAGGTACAGAGAGACAAGGTATCTGAAAGAACAAACGTGAGTTAGCAAACACTGTAGTGGCCTGGAAGGGCTCCCAACCACAAACCCCAAGATATTAAGCTGGGATAAAACCCCTGGCTCACTGCAGCCGGCTGATAAGGGAACAGACATCTTCCTCCCTTTCAGCTGTTACAAGGGAAAAGGCAGGGGAAGTTGGAGGGCTTCTCGTCAGTGAATTCAGCCAGCAGAGCCAGCTTTGAATCTCTGCTCTTGTCAGTCCAAAACAGAAAAGCAGGGATTGAAAGAAAACTCCTCTGTGAAAAGGTGCTCCCATGGGTACCATCTGCTTGCCGGTCTGGAAATTGCACAGAGAAAAAAACACTTAAGGGGCTCTCATTATCCCACCTCCTGGGAGAAAATCCACACCCCATTAGTGAGTCCATGGCCTGATTTTGATAACTTCAGCTGAGCAATTTTAAAGACTTAGAATAAGTTGAACCAAATATCAAAGAAGAGCTGTGGAAAAAACAATAGGCAAGAGAGAGAAATTGGCCATAAGAGTAAATTCACCAACATATTCAGATGCCTAGACATCAGCAAAAAATTACAAGCTATACTAGGAAAGAAGAAAAGATGGTCCAGCCAAAGGAACAAACCAAATATCATAAGAGATACAGGATTTAAGACAATTAATCAATGATAATCACACAGTTCTCCTAAATCAATTTTAAAAATTGAAAAAAAAAAAAAAAAAAGACTAATGAGATAAAGGGTATTAAGAAGACACTGGGTGAGCATAAAGAACAATTTTGAAAGCCTGCAAAGAAAAGTTAACAGAGCTTATGGAAATGAAAGATATAATGGGTGAGATTCAAAAAACATTAGAGGCACATAAGAGCAGATTGATTGTTCAAAGACAGAATTAATGATTTCAGAGGCAGAACTTCTGAACTGGAAAAGACAGGAGAACAGAAAGAGAAGAGAATGGGAAAAGTGGAACAAAGTCTCAGGGAATTGAATGACAAGGTGTAACACACAAAAATATACACTATCGGTGTCCCAGAAAGAGAAGAGAATGGAAAAGAGGCAGAAAAAATATTTGAGGAAATAATGACTGTGCTATTATGAACTAAATATACTGTGTAAACTCATGGAGTTAATAATTATAATATAGAATATAGGTCACCAAAAACCAGAAGGATAGAAAATGGAAAGCTGAGAATTAATCTGTGCAGAATTGGTAAAAAGGTTGTTTGTAAATGTTTGGAAATGAATAGAAATAGTTAAAGCATATCATGGTGTTTGTAACTGGCAGTGCTATTGAATGGGTATGACAGTGGTTGAAAAGGAAAGTCTAAGGTCATGTATATTACTAGAAAGAAAGTTAAAAACTGTAACATGGGACTGTATAAAATAATAAAGCCTCATATAAAACTCGGATATGGGTAATATTGAATATATAAGACTGTTTTTACAAAATAAAAATACAAATATACTAGAGAAAAGGAAAAAGAATAGCAGCTATGTATGGCAGGAGAAGCATAGATTGTGATGAATTTTTTTGTTTGTTTTTTGTTTATTATTATTATTGAAATAATGAAAGCACCCTGGGAATGATTGGGGTGATAAATGCACAAATATGTGATTACACTGAATATCATTGATTGTGCTCTTTGGATGTAGTTATGCTTTATTTTGAAAAAAATCTCTATTGCATAGATGTAAAGAGAATATTCCTCTATGAGATATTTCTTTCTTCTTATGAACATATGCTGGGGAAGAAATTTGCAATTAAACTTAAGAAGAAGCTTCATTACTTTTGAGTTTTAGGGCAATAAATTATAGAAATTGTAAAAAAACAAACCAAACCAAAACAAAATACTCCCAAAGATGAAAAGTTCAGGACCAGATGGCTTCAGGGGTGAATTCTACCAATCATTCAAAGATGATTTAATACCAATCTTGCTCAAGCTCTTCCAAAAAACTGAACAGGAAAGAACACTACCAAGCTCATTCTGTGAAGCCAACGTTACCCTAATACCAAAACAAGATAAAGATACTATGAAAAAAGAAAATTACAAACCAATATCCCTAATGAATATAGATGCAAAAATCCTCAACAAAATATTTGCAAACTAAATCCAAAAACACATTAAAAGAATTATACACCATGATCAAGTGGGTTTTATACCAGGTATGCGGGGGTGGTTCAACACAAGAAAATCAATTAGTGTAATAAACCACATTGATAAAATGAAGAAGAAAGGTCACATGATCCTCTCAACTGATCTAGAAAAGGCATTTGACAAAATACAGCATCCTTTCTTGATTAAAAACACTCCAAAAATAGGAATAGAAGGAAGCTTTCTTAATATGGTAAAATGCATATATGAAAAACATACAGCTAGCATTGTACTCAACAGTGAAACACTGAAAGTTTTCCTGCTGAGATCAAGAACAAGACAAGGATCCCCACTGTCACCACTGTTATTCAGTACTGTGCTAGAAGTTCTAGCTAGTGCTATGAGGCTAGACAAAGAAATAAAAGGAACCCAAAAAGAAAGAAGAAGTAAAACTTTCAGTATTTGCTGGTGATATCCTATATCTGGAAAATCCTGAACGATCTACCACAAAGTTACTAGAACTCATAAACAAGTTCAGCAAAGTGGCGAGATATAAGATTAATAAAAAAAAAAAAAAATCAATAGCACTTCCATACACTACTGATGAACAATCTGAAGAGGAAATCAGAAAAAAAAATTCCATTTATAGTAGTGACTAAAAGAATCAACTATTTAGGAATAAACTTAACCAAGGACATCAAGAATCTCTATTCAGAAAAGTACAAAACATTGCTAAAAGAAACTGAAGAAGACATAAATAAGTGCAAAGACATTCTGTGTTCATGGATTGGAAGACTAAATATTGTTAAGATGTCAGTCTAACCAAACTGATTTACAGATTCAACGCAATCATCAAAAAATCCAATAGCATTTTTTTTTTTGCAGAAATGGAAAAGCCAATTATCAAATTATTGAAAGGATTAGGGGTCTCGAAGAGCCAAACTTATCTTAAAGAAAAAGATTGCAGTCAGAGGACTCTTACTTCCTGACTTCAAAGCATATTACTTAACTACAGTGGTAAAAACAGCATGGTACTGGCATAAAGACAGACAGATTGACCAATGGAACCAAACTGAGATCTCAGAAATGGACCATCATATCTACAGTCAAGTGATTTTTGACAAGAAGGTAAAGCTCTCCCAGCTGGGCCAGAACAGCTGGGAGAATTGGATAGCCATATCCAAAAGAAAGAAAGGGGACTCCTGTATCAAACCTTCTGCAAAAATTAACTCAAAATGGATCAAGAACCTAAATATAAAAGTGACAACCATAAAACTCCTAGAAGAAAATGTAGGAAAACATCTTCAAAATGTTGTGGTAGTTGATAGTTCCTTAAACCTTACACAGAAAGCATGAGTAACAAAAGTGAAAATAGGTAAATGGGACTGCCTCAAAATTCAGCACTTTTGCACCTCAAAAGACTTTGTCGAAAAGGTAAAAAGGCAACTGACTCATTGGGAGAAAATATTTGGCAATCACAGATCTGATAAGGGTTTAATATCCATGATATATAAAGAGATCATACCACTCAACAATAAAAAAACAAACTCCCTGGTTAAAAAATGGGCAAGAGACTTGAAAAAACAATTGACCAAAGAATAAATACAAATGGCAAAAAACCAAAACAAAAACACATGAAAAAATGCTCAACAGCACTAGCTGATGCAAATCAAGAGTACAATGAGATATCATTTCACACTTATTAGACTGACCACTATTTTAAAAAGTTAGAAAACTGTAAATGTTGGAGAAGATGTGGAGAGATAGGAACAATTTATTCACTGTTGGTTGTACACAACAGTGTAGAATGGTACAGCCACTGTGGAGGACTGTTAGGCAGTTCCTAAGGAAGTTGAATATAGACTTGCCATAAGATCTGGTAATACCATTACTAGGTATATACTCAGAAGAACTGAAATAAATGACATGAACAGACATCTGCACACCGATGTTCATTGTGGCATTATTCATGATTGCCAAAAGTTGGAAACAACCCAAGTGTCCATCAACTGATGAATGGATAAGCAAATTGAAGTGTTTACACATGAGGGACTATTATGCAGCAGTAAGAAGAAATGAAGTAGTAAAGCATATGACAACACGGATGAACCTGGAAGACATTATACTGAATGAACCAAGCCAGACAAAAAAGGACAAATACTGTATGATTGCACTATAATGAGCTAAATATATTATGTAAACTCATGGAGTTAATGATTAGATTATAGTTCACCAGAAAATAGAAGGATGGTAGAGAATGGAAAGCTGAGGGTTAACCTGTGCAGAATTAGTAAAAAAAAGTTGTTTGGAAATGTTTGGAAATGAATAGAAATGATGAAAGCACATCATAGTGTTTGTAACTAGTAGAGCTATTACATGGGTATGACTGGTTGAAAGGGCAAGTGTAAGGTCATGAAATTACTAGAAGGAAAGCTAAAAAAATGTACATAGCGAAACCTCATGTAAAGCACAAATGTGGGTGATATTGCGTATATAAGACTGTTTTTACAAAATATAAATACAAATAAATTAGAGAGATGGAAACAGAATAGCAGCTACGTAGGGCAGGGGAAGCATAGTTTGTGATGAGCTTTGTTTGTTTGTTTGTTTGGTTGGTTGGTTTTTATTCATTATTATTATTGGAATAATGTAAATGTCCTAAAAAATGATTGAAGTGGTGAATGCACAACTATGTGTTTATACCGGATACCACTGATTATACACTTTGGATGGATTTATGCTTTATTAATATGTATCAATAAAATTTATTTGTTAAAAAAATTCTAGCTTGTCTCCTCCTCAAGACAATTGTTAAATTCTGATGTTGTGTGGGAATGGAGGCTAAAGAGATCAGCTGAAAACCCCTGAAAATACAGCAGTCTCTCATTGCTGAGGAGACAAAGACTCACAACGCTATTAACTGAGAGCCCTGGAGGCACATTCTTAGGAAAGGCACAAACAGGAATTTGATAGCATTTTAGCAAAATTGCAACACTGTCTAGGTCCAAAGTGGTCTGTGATTGGATTAATATGATTAGTCCCCTCCTATCTGTTTAGAAGAAGAAAGGGTGAACCCTCTCTTTTGGTAGATAAAATCATTTGAAGCATTTGCAATTTTAAAACCTGATATCTGGCATTCAACCAAAAATTATTAGGCCTGTGAAGAGATAGGATCATCAGACCAAACTCTCAGAGATAAAGTAGGCATTAGAAGCAACTGACAAGTAATCCAGGTATCAGATTTGACAGGCAAATTATTTCAAATAACTTTGATTAGGTGTTCAAGAAAATAGAGGCAAAGAGGAAAAATATATAGAAAGAATGCAGCATTTCAATATGAAATTTGAATCCATAATGAGAATTAAATGGGCATTCTTGCACTGAATACCATCTCTGAATTGGTGCATTTAACTGCAAATTGAACATTCCAGAAGGCAGGTCAATGAATGGAAAGAATGGTCAAAAGAAAACATCTAAAATGAAGTACAGAGGGGGACGGATGTGGCTCAAATGGTTGGGCGTCCGTCTCCCATATGGAGGGACCTGGGTTCGATACCCGGGACCTCCCGGTAAAAAAAATAAATAAATAAATAAATAAAATGAAATACAGAGACAAAAATGAACTAATAAAAATATACAGCAGTGTAAGAGACATGTGGGTTGTGCTCAAAAGGTCTAACATATGCATAATTGGAGTTACAGAGGGAGAGGAAAGAGAATGAAGAATAAACAATTTTTAACTGGGTAGTGGCTGAAAATTTTTCCTAAACTGCTGAAAGACTTTAACTAATGGATTCAGACAACTCAGAGAAAGCCAGGTAGGTAAGAAGAAATTAAACATTACCAAAGCACATCATGGTAAAGTTGTTGAAAACCAGAGAAAGAGGAAAAATGTTTAAATTGGCCAGAGAAGAAAAGACATTCTACATTTAAAGCATCAAGTGACATCTGACTTTTCAGCAGAGCTGAAAGAAGCCAGGAGGAAATGTAATGATATTTTTAATGTGCTGAAACACAACTGCCAAATTAGAATTCTATGCCAAGCAAATATATCCTTCAAAGATGAAGGGGGACATGAAGATATTTTCTGCCTGAATCTGGGAGAATTCATCATGAGAAGGTCTGAATTAAAAAAAAAAAATACTAAAGGGAATTCTAGGGGAAGAATGAATGATTTCAGATCGAATATGGAAGTTCAGGAAGGAATGTGGTGAAATAGTAAATGTGTGGATCAGTGTGAAGGGATGTTGACTATGGAAAACAATATTCATAATGTCCTATATATTTTAAAATATATTTAGAATTAAAATGTGTGACAAAAATAACATGAAAGGTTAAAAGAGGTAAATGAAGTTAAAGTATTCTAAGTGCTTGCATTATTGGAAAAGTGGTAAAAGTTATATATATGCTACATTATACTATCTCAGGAATGCATGTCATAATTTATACAGTGCCACTAAACGAATAGCAAAATAGCAAATAGCTAATAATTTAATGGGGGGAAATAGTATGACACATTTAATATACAATGCAAAAATTAGGGAAAAAAAGTAAAATGGGTTGGTCAAATAGAAAACAGATATTAAAGTGGCAGATGTAAGCAAAATAAATAATAATGTTATATGTAAATGGAAAAAGTACTTATACTTAGATACATTAAACATAATGGACTAAAGAGATTCAAATAAGCAATTATATTCCATGCAAAAACAAAATAAACAAAAGTTGAAGTAGCTATATTAATATCAGACAAAATAGACTTTCAGGTGTTAAACAGTGTTAGAGATAAAGAGATGAATTTCATAATAAAAATCTGTCAGAACGGTATCACAATCCTAAATCTGTGTTCACTCAATAATGCATCTTCATGATGTATGAAGTAAAACAATATAATTTAAAGTATAAATGAACATATCAAACTTAATAGAGGCAGACTTTAACACACTTTTCACTATAACTTATAATAGACAAAACCCTGAAGAATATTAAAGATCTGAACAACAAAAGTTATGTTTGTTCTCACTGATATATAAAGATAACATGACATCTAATCACAGTAAATTTCCCATTATTTTTAAGGGCACATGAAGCATTTACCAAAATCACCAAATGCTGGACCATGAAGAAAGTGTTAGTGAATTTCAAAGGATTAATATCAGAGTATGCTGGCTAATCTCCAGTGGAATCAAGCTAGAAATATATAATTAAAAACTAACTGGAAATTTTCTCATCTCCTGGATATTAAACAAAGCATTTATAAGTAATTCATAGTCAAAGAAGAAATTACAACTGAACTTAGAGAATAACTTGACTTGAATTCCAGCAAAGATCTAACATTTTTTAAAAAGTAGAACTAAAACACAAATTTTAGCTTTGCACGCATATATTAATGAATGAATCTGGGAAAACAGCAAAATGTAAGTATATTAAGTAGAAAGTAAGAAATAATAAAGCCAATAGCAAAAATTAATAAAATATGAAAGAGTAAAATAGAGAAGAGTAACAAAGGCAAAATTGGCTCTTTGAAAAGATTAATAGCATTGATAAAGACCTAGGATGTCTTATCAAAAAGAAAGAAAGAGATGAGACAGAAAGAAAAAAGGAAAGAAGAAAGGAATGAAGGGAGGAAGGAAGTGGGAAAGGAATGAAGGAGGAAAGGAAGGAAGGAAGAAAGGGAGGGAAGGAGGGAAAACACAAAAGGAGAAATGACCATTATCACTATGGTGATGTTCATTAAAATAATAGGAATATATTAAGAAAAAAATTTTGCCAATAGTTTTTTTTAACAATTTAGATGAAATAGACAAATTCCTCAGTTAACAAACTTGCCCAAACCGAAAGTGGTAGCAAAAAATCTATTATCTAGTATTTAGGAAAAAACTGAATCTGTTGCTAATTACCTTACATATGTGTGCATGCAAACATCACACACAATATTCATATGACATCACCAGTGAATTCTTCCAACTCTTTAAGGAAAAAAAAAATTCTTCCAAAGAATAGAAACAAAGAGAACTCTTTCCAACTCTTACTATGAGGCCAATATAACCTGATCGCCACACCTGATAAAGACATTTTTTTTTAAAGTTACAAACCAATCTTTCTCATGGACACAATGAAAAATTCTTAACAAAACTCAAGCAAAATGCATCTAGCAAAATATATAAAGATGTCAATGCATCTTGACTGAACTAGTTATAGTCCAGGAATGTAAGGGTGAATTAACATTTGGATATCAATCACTGCAATTCTCAAGATTAGCAGAAAAGTGGGGAAATTGGCACATGGTCTTTTTTTTTTTTTTTTTTTTTTTTTCTGCAGAAAAACATTTGAAAAAATTCAGTCCCTATTGGAGATTGAATCATGCTCCCACAAAAGGCATGTTCAGGTCCTGGTCCTGTGGGTATGAACCCATCTGTAATTAGGACCTGTGAAGATGTTATTAGTTAAGGTGTCTCCAAACTGAATGAGGGTGGGACTTAATTCAGTAAGGCTGAAATCCTTATAAGCAGAGGAAATTGGAGACCAAAGTAGAAGCCACTGAGAGCAGCCAGAAGCTGGTTTCAGCAGAGCCCACGTAAAGAAAGGATACGATGCCCCCATGTACATTGCCATGTGATGGAAGCCAGGGAATTCCAAAGACTGCTGGCTAGCCAGAAGATGCCAACCCTGGGAAGAAGCATGCCTTCTAGCCTCGGAAACTGCGAGCCAACAAATTCCTCTTGTTAAGCTAATTCACTGTATTGTATTTGTTTTAGCAGCTGGTAAACTAAGATAACCTTCGTTTGTGGTTTAAAATACATATATACTTTCAGCACACTGGAAATAGAAAAACACTTCCTTATTCAGATGAATATGAATGAGTCTTTCATTAAATTAACAAAAGAAGCCAGAAAAAAAGAATGTGTACAGTATAATTCTATTCACATGAAGCTCAAAAACAAGGGAAAAAGTAATCTTTGCTGTTAGAAGCAAAAATAGTGGTTAACATTGGGAGAAATGAGTGCCTGGAAGTGGGCACAAGAAGGCTTCTGAAATGATGGCCAAGGTCTGGTTCTTGAAGTGGTTCCTGACTGACAAGGATGTGATCACTTTGTAAACACACATTGACTGTACACTTAATATTTGCTTATTAATGAAAAAAAAATTGCTTAAAATAAAACTACAATGCTCTTCTGATATATGTTATACCTTGGTGACTGCTTATTTCTTTCTTAGACTTAGGAAATGTGCCAGATAATCTATGTCATCCTTGACCATTGTTCCTATTTGGAAAGGGCTTATTTTGCATTTCTCCAAAATTTGTCAAGACTTTCAAATATGAAGATTTATTTTAAACATGACATAAAAATTCAACATAATCAATAAATCTATTTCCAGGTTATATTTAAAACACACACACATAAGCAAGACTTTAGCAGAACTGTAACTTCCAAGTAGCCTTTGTGCAAAAACGCTGAAGCATTCCATTTTATGGCCTGAATCCCCACATGCTCATATTATAAAGGAGAAAATGTCTCTGAGAGCCAGGCAAACTACGGTCTAGTTTTGGCACTTCTCTGGTCTTGCTTTCCCCATCTGGAAAACTGTAGCTATTGCTTTTCTTATCCTTTTAGGAGGAATGCCATGCCCATATTAAATTGTACTTGACCAGCTTTCATGGGCATATGAAAGGGAAATTGAGAGAAACTCATTCTCGGGCTGCTAACCAAGTTATATTTTAAACTGAATTCCCCATAGAAATTAAGAGGCGAAGATGGGCACTGGAGCTCATCCCTAAAAGCTCTGGCTACTCTCCTGGGCTATAGAAATTTGTCCTATTTTGCAGAGGCTAACTCATCCAGTGTCAGAAAAATAATGTGTTTGCAAACTGTGTTTATATGCTTTGTAACAAAGGCTGTTAAACAAGTCTTCCTGCTTGGAATTAAAATATAATGCAATAAGAGAGGCAATTTCCTTTTTTCTTAATGACTGTGACCGTGAGTTTAGAAATAACATGGTCACTAATCAAATTTTCCAGATTGCCAAGTAAATATTTGCTATAATATAAATCTTGCATAATTACGCAGATTCCCATCATCCTTTGAGGAATGTAAAATAATGCAGTCTTTAGTATCTGCAGTTGCTCGTTACTTTAACTCTTGCTTTTTTTTTTTTTTTTTTTTTTTTAAAGATTTT
>JAKSZT010054569.1:260446-274666 GCA_026826555.1 Tolypeutes matacus
CCCCCCCTTGCTGCTTGTGCTTGCTGGGTCAGCTAACCACGCTGCGCGGGCGGGCTTGCCTTCACCAGGAGGCCCCGGGAACTGAACCCGGGGCCTCCCATATGGTAAACGGGAGCCCTACTGATTGAGCCACAGCCGCTTCCCCTTAACTCTTGCTTGCCTATGATGGTGCACTTTGGTTCATTCATCTCTCTTAAGTTGATTCCTCTCTCACCAGATGCACAGCTGCTGCCTCATCATTCACTCCCAGGTATAGGCCAAAGCTTTCTAACTGGCTCTAATTTGCTTTTATTCATCTTCTACCTCCCCCACGCATCCCCACATCCATGTCGCCCCTCAATCTCCAGGTCAGTCTTTATAAAATGCAGATCTGATCATACCACTCTTTTAGTTAAAGTTCTTCTGTATTTCCTCATTGCTTTCAGGGGGAAATTCAAAGTTTGCCTTGGACTATAAGGCCCTACAGCACTTGGCCTTTGCCCAGTGCCCCTGAGCTCAATGACCTTGGCCAGTCCACTTACAGTCTCTGCACTTCAGCTCCCTCCTTTGCAAAAATGGGATAATGAAGTTCCTACTTCATAGAGCCCTCCTGAGGTTTAAATGAGACAGGGCATTTAACAGACTTAACTCAGTCCCTAGCTGTATTATTATCACTATTAACATTATTATTTTTTCTCCTCTTCTACCACTTTCCCCACACACTCTTCCTCCAGTCTTCCTGTACCTTATCAGTTGCCACATCAGAAGTGCCACTTTCTCTCTCACACACTCATCGTCCATAGCCTATTACCTGGCTAACTCCTTTGAGTTTTACCTGAGTGATGATCTGCTCCAGGAAACCTTCTGCAAATAGTGGGTCTACATCTTGTTTCTTTCACTTTGCTTCCTTTGTCTTTCTCTGCACCTTTCCTAAGGTGCCAATAGATTCTTCAGTGAGAGACTCAACACATGTTATTGAAGGTTGGAGATAGAATCTCAATTTAAATGTCTGCAGATCTCTTAAGTGAAACTCTGGCATTAATTGAATTCTTTTTTTGTGTGTTTGAGAAGTATATATTTTTGGCTTGAAGTCTGTACAGTTTGCATCCCTTTGTTAAGTACAGAATTCTTAAATGGTTCTTAGTGCCTGCAGCTTAGCAGAGCCCTGCCTCCTGTTACTGCCCTGGGAAACAGACATTGACCAGCAGACCCAGCGAGGATGAAGTCATCATTCTGTCTGGATACAAGTAGTACCACTAAGAGGATGAAAGTGTTGTCTGGCTTTGGTTCTAACAGAATGACTGTGAACTGCATCTCAGTGCTGCAACCAAGGACCGCTTTCCTAGGTTTGCAGAGGAAAATTTTTAATGGCTGCAGAAGCGTTGAGATGCATCTGAAGTTGTCCCTGCGTAACCCAGCAGTGACAACAAACATCTTCAGTGAGACCCAATGCGCCTGGCATTTTTGAGTTATTGCTGCAAAGAAAGATAAATTTAATTACTGCAGATGACATAAATCAGGAGGACCTCATTAGAAATGCAGACATTCCAGACAGCCTTTACTGCGGTAGTCTCGACCATCTGCCAATAAGGGCAATTCATTTTAGCTCAGGAGGAACAGACTGCACAGTGTAAGGAGAAATGACGGCGTAAAGAGAAAGGCTCCAAATGCCTGCACATTCTCTGTCTTTAAGGAAGCAATCCAGGAGATGCCGACCAGGTTGTGGAGAAAGAAATTCAGGTGCTTGTTCTGACAATCCTCATCTCCACCCACAGCCTAGTGTCCAGCCACTGAGAACTTATCTCCACTGTCTCCTAAATATGCTCATGACACTTTTGCACAAGCGAGGTCCGACATTTCCTAAACCTGGAAATGCCCTTCCCCAGTTTATTTGTCACCTCACCTCTGTGGACTCCTCTGGGCAGGATTAGCTGCTTTTCTTCTGCTGTGTCATTTCTAAATGTCTGTCTCCCTACTAAGCCATAATCTCTTTGATAAGTCTATTTTCATTCTTCTCTCCTTTCACACAACCATGTCTTAATATTTTTAAAAATACTTATATCCCCATACTTGGCACAGTGCCTGATACAAGGTACATGGTGAATATTTAAAACTAATATTAACAAAAGTTACTCATATTTTGGGAGTGATTACTACTTTTCTGATGACCCTACATACATTTTCTCATTTAATCCTTCCAATGTTTGAATGACCCTGGAGTTCTGTAAAAAACAGGTAGCCAATCTTCAGGAACTGAAGAGACTCGTGCATGTGTCATAGTGCTTGTAGGTGGCAGAGGTAGTCGGGGAACCCAAATCAAATGATTCCAGGGCCCTGGAGCTCAGCCATTGCACATTCTGCTTAGCTGGCACTGACCTATGATTCTAAATCCTTCTAATATCCTTCACAGCAGTTATTGCACCCTGGAGATATGACCTATAGGAATAATTCTTTAGAAGAAAAGTCACAATATCTATGCTTAAGGACAAATCTTCAATGAGACTATTCAAAAGAAAAACGGGTATTGTGGAATAAAGATTTATATCTTTTAAAATGTGATTTAATAAGGTTGATGTTTAGTTTTTAAACTTTTCTATATTTTTGTATATTTCTTTAATATTTTAATGTATTTGAAGTATACTGCAAGAGCAGATTACCTTCATTAGTCAGTTAGGAGCTTTCTTATCTGAACGAACCTAAATAACTTCACAAACAATTCTGAGATAAGTTCCTTAGATTTTCAGCCAGAAAATAATCATGATCTTTATAATAATACTACTACCTAACATTTGCTGAGCTCTTTATTAGATATTGTTTTAAGCTCTTCAAATGTGTTAAACCAATATTCAAGCAATCTACTATTATTTCCATCTTATAAGTGAACTAGGTGCAGAAAGGTTAATTAACTTGCCCAGTTCTACACAGCTGGGAAGTAGTACATTCAAACACAGACTTCTGCCTCAGAGCTGCTTCTTCACTTCTAGCACTGAGCCCCGGCTGGCCACCTCTGGATTTTCAATAGGTTACTGCACAGCTAGACCAGGTGTTTCTTGCTTATGAGGCATTTGGCATTCAGGTCCCTTTCTAAATATAGAGTGATAGACATGAAATCCAAAATTCAAGCATCTGCTCTGGACGTATACCAAACTTCCTTCGTAGTTTCTATAATTCTCAACATTTACCAGACATTTATTGAAGATTTCCATGTTCTCATCAACAGAGCTGAGTGTGCCTCAAACAAATAAAAATCTCATTGGCCTCATATCTTCTCAATGTATTCCACAAAAGCACATTTTGTGATTAAAAAAAGCATAATGCTTTAGCATTCCTATGCATTTTATTTGTCAGTTTATAGGCATTGTTAGGAGGTGAATGATTTGATTTCCCACCACTTTAAACTGAATATCGTGTACAAAAAATATTGTTACTTATGACTTATCATTAATGACATGAGAATCAAATTTTTATAACATTTTTGAAGTGAGTAGAATTATTTACCCCTGTATTAAATGGCCTTTGATTACTGTGTTCTTCTGTTCCTCATGCCTATATTTTGCTTTACATTTCTATCTCCCATTATTGTCAGGATCTATCCAGCATTTCCCATTACTTTTTATAAACTTTCTTCTCAATCTAAATCCCTTCACGCTTTCTAATCTGAGTGAATCAGAAACTCTGTCATTAAGAGAGTTTGCCTACGATCTGAAGTGAGAATGCGTGAGTTCTAAGTAAGAAACCGGGATCCAGTGCACGCTCTGTGATATAAGAGGTAGTTACTTAGCTGGCCTCCTTCTCCAGCAGGTTTTTGACAGCATTCTAGAGAAATGAGATTGTTGTTCAAATGCCACTCAATAAATTAAAATTATTGGGGGAATCAAAAGGTAAAGGGACAGATTAATCAATGATGAATACTTGGGCAAATGACTATGAATTCAAACAAAATATATAAAGTCAGTTTCCCTCATCTTTAACTTATACTAAAATAAATCCAAGATTGATTAAAATATAATTTATAAAATTAATAATAAAATAGCAGCCAAAATTAAGTGAATATTGTAATTTCTGAAGGCTGGGAAAGATTTTCTCAGTGTGTCCCTATGTCAAAATCTATATAGAAAAATGATGATAGTTTTAACCATGGGGGGGGGGGAAATCATACTTTTAGAAAATAATAATAATGATAATAAAGTTAAAAATAAAACTAATGACAAATAATAAACTAGAGGACTCATTCTCAAAGTATTTGATAAGGAAGAATTCAATATCCTTTGCCTATGAAATCTCTTATAATAAATAAAATGTGTACCCCAATGGTAGAGTAAATATCTTAGTGTTTTGTAAGCTTTTAGAATAGTGTTTGGCATATACTGTGTGCTCCATTTTACTTTTTAAATGGATGATTATTGCATAGAAGTTTTGAGTATATAATTTAAGAAATTCAAATAGACAATTACTATATGAAAATGTTTAATCACTTAATTTATAAAAACATAAAACAGAAAGAACTTGGATTTTTGACTTTCAGAACTTCAGTGTTAAAAAAGATGAATAACATTCAATGTAATACTTTACCACTGTTGTCATGAGTACAAATTATTAGGTTGGTGCAAAAAGAATTGAGGTTTCAGACCATGAATTTCAAATCATTATAACTCGGCTCAAACACATCTTTATTAATCAAAATAGGAACCATTACACTCAACACATTTTTGCCAAAGAGAAATGTTTATTTATTCCTGTAGCATAAAAATCCATGCTTTGGAATTTGACGAACTCTTGGAAAGCACATTCTACATTCTGCTGGTTGTGGAAGCGTTTTCCCTGCAAAAAGTTGCCGAGATGCTTGAAGAAGTGGTAGCTGGTTGGTGAGAGGTCAGGTGAATATGGCAGATGAAGCAAAACTTCGTAGCCCAATTCGTTCAACTTTTGAAGCTTTGGTTGTGTGACATGCAGTTGGGTGTTGTCATGGAGAAGAATTGGGCCCGTTCTGTTGACAAATGCCAGCTGCAGGCGTTGCAGTTTTTGGTGCATCTCATCGATTTGCTGAGCATACATCTCAGCTGTAACGGTTTCGCTGGGATTCAGAAAGTTGTAGCGGATCAGACCAGCAGCAGCCCACCAAAAATGACCATGACCTTTTTTTTTTTTTTTTTGGTGCAAGTTTGGCTTTGGGAAGTGCTTTGGAGCTTCATCTCGGCCCAACCACTGTGCTGATCATCACCGGTTGTTGTATAAAATCCACTTTTCATCGCACGTCACAATCCGATCGAGAAACGGTTCGTTGTTGCGTGGAATAAGAGAAGATGACACTTCAAAACTATGATTTCTTTTGGTTTTCGGTCAGCTCATGAGGCACCCACTTATCTAGCTTTTTCACCTTTCCAATTTGCTTCAAATGCCGAATGACCCAAGAACGGTCCACAGCAACCTCTCGTGTAGTTGTAAGAGGATCAGCTTCGATGATTGCTGTCAACTTGTCATTGTCACCTTCTGATGGCTGGCCACTACCCTCCTCATCTTCAAGGCTCTCGTCTCCTTTGCAAAACTTCTTGAACCACCACTGCACTGTACGTTAGCAGTTCCTGGCCAATTGTGTCTGCTTTACAACCCATTTTGAACTCAAATAAGAAAATCACTTGAAAAAATAAAAATTAAAAAAAAAAAAAAAAAAAGAAAATCACTAACATCATTTCCATAGTCCAAAATAAATATAAAATAAGCAACAAGTAATAAGTCATTAGCAAAAAAAAATACAAAGTGAGAAATGCACGTTAAAATGATGTATAACATAACACATTTATTTAAGAATGTATTCCAATATCAAACAGCAAATTTCAACAATGCAAAACTGCAAGTACTTTTGCACCAACCTAATAGTAACTTTTTTACAGGGAAATTTGTAAATATTTATCAAATCATGTTAGGGCAATTGTACAAAGGTGATCATCATAGCATTGTATATAAAAGCAAAAATTAGAAATAAAACTAAATGCATCTAACAGGGTATCAGCTAAATTACAGTACATTCATGCAAAGAAATATTATACTAGGCAGTTATTTAAAATGATATTGTAAAGGTAATATTTATTGGCAAGAAAAGTGCCAAGGATTTAATGTTCGCTGTAAAAATACTTCATTAAACAACATATATAATTTTTTAGGTAAAATATGTGTGCAGCATATGCATAGAAAGTAATTATGGATCCCTATATATCAAAATTTTATTAGTGGATATTTCTTAGTTTCCAGATTATGTTGTAATTTTTGTTCCCTTTTATCATTATACGTTTTTGTATTGTCTGAGAAAATTAAAATAAATACATTACGTTCATAATCATAAAATTAACAAGGTTATTTCCATGTTGAAAATAGACAAGCTTTGGAGTTTATAAGACTTTTGGAAGAAATTGAAAAATGAGCATAAAGCTTTACATATTTCTCTAATGGCCTTCTCCTTATTCTTAACACCTCCCTTTAAAATACCCTAATAACATTATCAAATGAAATATAGCAAGGAAAATCTACACCAATCCTTTAATCAGGGGTAGGTGTCTTCATATTCCAGAACAGTCAAGACATATGCAATATAGAGGACAAAACATTGTGATTAAAGGAAGGCAGGGCCAACTTGCTGTTACAAGGAAATAAGTAAAGGAGACCATGACAGAGCCTCACCATTAGTCCCTTACCTTGAGCAACGACAGCTGGTGGCAAAGGCAGGCCATGAGCACATGGCTAAGCTCTGTGTAACTAATATAAATCATCTTTGCTTTAAAGCTGGGCACCATGAGGCCATTGGACTAATATAGTGTCTGCAAGTGGAAAGACAGGATGCCAGAAGTGTTCTTGTCATCCATCAAAAACATGTCTCCAGTTTGGAGAATCAAGAGCTAGAGTAAACAGAAGGTTTGCAGAAGAATGCAACCATATCGCTTCGATTTCACTTCACCTCTAGAAATCCAAAGTGCCAAAAAAAATTTACCAGGACCTTGCTGCTCCAAGTGTGAGCCTTAGGCCAGCAGCAGGAATATTATCTGAAAACATATTAGAAATGCAGAGTCTCAGGCTCCATCTCACTCCCTCAAGATCACCATCTGCCTTTTAACAAGATCCCTAGTGATTTATATATACGTTAAATTTCAACAAGTACTGCATTAAAGAGAAAAGGAAGTAAGACCCAGGTAAGCTAGAAGAGCTAAGGAGATCTCACCCATCCTGTTATAGACAAACGCATTTGGAGAGAGATTTACTCATTTGAGAATAAGCAAATAGAAACAAAACAAAAAAATAAAACCCCAAAATTGAATGATTTTGCAAGGTTTCTGTGACCTTTAAGAAAGAGCTAATTTTTGAGAATGATTGACCATAAATAACAGGGAATAAAATAAATGAAATATAAAATAAAGCAAACAGAAAGAAGCCTACCTCAACAAAATTGGTGTAAAATTCTAAAAAATGTAAATAAGTTAAAAAGAACAAAGGGAGCTAATTAAAAGCTAAAATTTGCATCAGATTCAGCAGAACAAAACATAATGACCAATAATCAAACCATTAATCCGGTGATCATGGTGGACAAAGTTTCACATTTTAAAAGAAAAAAATTCAAATGACTGGTGAGTTTTCGTATAAAGACAGGGGATGCATTTATGGATAATTGGCACTACTGATGAAGAATGCAATAAAAATGGACCAATAACATATATGTGTATGGACATATGTATATATACCATAGAAGAGACTCTTAAATTGAACACAGTTCTAGTTTTAAGATCAAAAGGACACGCTGAGTAAAAAAAAATTGAAAGTAAACCTACATACTTCTAAAAAGTTAACTCAAAAGAATACCTCAAGTACATATCAAAAGCACTAATTCCAAGGCTCTGGAAAGTCTGATTCAGTAGTTTTGGGGATGCAACCAAAGAGTCTGGGTTTGCAGCCTAAGCCCACTGTGAAATTTATCATCAGGTAGGTTTTGGAGACTCTGCTTTACTGACCAAAAAACAAACAAACAAGCAAGAAGCAAGAACGTCCTTTACAGGAAATCATCAGGTGCCCGCAAAAACTTATGTACAAGAATATTTATTATATTCTTATTTATGACAGCAAAAAATGGAAACTACTTGTTATCCAATTATTAAATATATTGTTTAAATAAATGATATTATATCCTTAAGGGAATTTTGAGAGCATTTATAAGGATTTGGTAAAATGTTCTTAATATAATATGAAAAGAGGAATCTATAAACAGTATGTAGTAAAATACTAGTATTTTTAAATATATAAAATGTATATATAGATATTGTGTATACGTGTGTGTAGATAGACATATAGATGAACAGAGATGAATTTGCATAGATACATTTATCTATGCAATAGATAAATAATGATGGATTCTGTTAAAACTATATAATTTTGGATCAGGGAATTAAATGTATTTTGACTTTCTTTATAGAGTTTCGTATTTTCCTCAGTTAGTACAAAGGTCAGCTTATGACTAGGAAGAAAAATGACATTTTAAGTACACAATTCAGTCAAAATGAAAACTGGTTAAGTAAATTTGAGGCTATCTGTTTTGGAATTCTTGAGGTTCTAGAAATACCTAACTATAGGCACTGTCTTAAGAAAGATTGTGATTCTATTGCTTTGTAACTGCCTGTGAATTGTTCCTTTTCTCTGACCAAAGCATTTCAAGTAACATGCCTCAGAATTTATTTTATTTTATTTTATTTTTTAAGATTTTATTTATTTATTCATTCATCCCCCCCTTGCTGCTTGTGCTCGCTGGGTCAGCCAACCACGCCGCGCAGGCGGGCTTGCCTTCACCAGGAGGCCCCGGGAACCGAACCCAGGGCCTCCCATATGGTAAACGGGAGCCCTACTTGATTGAGCCACAGCCACTTCCTGCCTCAGAATTTAGAGCAGACTAATTCGGAGGCTTCCTCTGTGATGAAGGCTTTGGAAGGAGAATGCTGTATATGTTTTCAAAGGATTCAGCCTCATTCCTCATCTAATTGTTCAACATTTACTGTTGCTTTTTAAACTGCTCTGGGAAAACCATTAGAGGGTTTTAGCTAGGGTATATCTATGAATATTCATACACTGTCAGCTTCTGTATGAGAAGCCACACCCACATCTCTGCAGCATCTGCAGCCCAGTAAGGACGTCCTCTGGGACTCAGAAGGCAACGTGAGAACTTGACACCAGGCTGCCTGCCTAATCCACATGAGGACTGCTTGGCTGTGTTGGCTTTGACAGAAAAGCCTTTTTGATTTACTTATTTGCATCACAGAAATATTTTTAAGCTCTTTTGTTCTGTTTTGTGTGATTTGCCTACCACAAAAAAAACCCTCATAAAACTAAAATCGCTTTCTAAAATCAGAGATTGACATGCATCTATAAAAAAAAAAAAAGAGCACATATACTGTTCCTGTATTGTTTTGGGAATGTACAGTGAAGCAACATTTTGCATATACACATGGTAATGAATGCACCTATATAGGTAGATATGATGGTTTATACTAAGTATCTCGATGAGGCTATCATTTGAATTTGAATTTGAATTTGATAGCTGAATAAAGGGGCATATATTATTGAGTTGATAGATGGATAAATACTAGTGACTTACCTAAGATCACACAGCTAGCTAGCTAAATTCATTATCTATATTTTATTGATATGTATGTCTATATGTGTAACACAACGGTCAGAGGGAACCTTCGTATCCCTCTGGGAAGCAGGGAGTCCTCTACACATTTTTTGGCCAGTTCTCATGGGTTAGTCTTTCAGGTTTCCCTCTATCTCATAAGTTGCCTTTTAATTGCACTAAGTAGCCAAAAGTGGAAATCAATAGCTCTTTGAGAACTAACCCCTGCCCCATGCCAGCACATCCACAGGACATCAGTAAACTGTGTAGACTTACTGAAGTTTTCATAGGGAGATGAAATAAATCACAACCCAGAACTTTAAATCCCTTTTTGTCATGTTTCTTCTCATTTTCTTCCCAGATCAGTCTTTCTGATCTCCCTAAGCATCCAGTATTCCTCTTGTCCCTTTTTTCCTCCAAAGGACTTCAATTCTTCACCCTCTAATTTGCAGAGTATTTCAGAAAATTTGTGCATCCCCAATTTGTTTATCCAAACCATTCAATGTGCTCTTAAAACTAGGCTTTTCTCATAAATATGATCTATCTTCTTTAGGAACAATTGGGTTCTATACCATAAAACATGTTTTTCTGTTAGATGCACAAAACTTTTGCTTAAGCATCAGTGTAGCCCAGTGTTCCAGTTTTGATTGTTTTCTCACCTGGTGTTCACCTTGTGTAATCTTTCTTCTCTCCAATGGCTCAAACTCCCATTTCTCTTGCAGTGATTTGCAAATTCCTATCTCAACCTCTGCTTCCTGCCATTCCACAAACCCACATACAGACCTGCATAGAGATCTGTGGACTTGGATAACACTCAACATCTTTAGGGCAATTCTCTTTATATCCCACAGGCAACCTGTTGCTTATTTTTTTCCCATGATCTTTTATTTGTTAATACCACCAACATCTTCATACACTTTTTTTTTTTAATTTATTTATTTTTTCTTGTGGGTAAAAATAAAAATTTTCACAATACATACCAATATTTATAAAATGATATATAAATATATATGCATATATGTGCATTTGCTTACAAAAATGTTATTTATATATATATATATACATGTATTTTAAGAGGTGCTTAGATTACCCAAAATATTACACAGAACCCACTAGGATTCCCATGTTGCCCACCTCCCACACCTCCCACCACATCCCACACAAACATCTCCCACAAGTGTGGCCCATCACCCTCAATGGACTTACACATCCTGGGGACTTGCCATCACCCATAGACCACAGTTCACATCGTAGACCACACTCTCTCCCACACAGTTATGAGTGGTGTGTGCTGATTTAAAATGGCCTACATCCATTGCCACAATGGTACTCAGGACAACCTCCAAATCCCAAAGAAGCCCCTGTATTTCAACTGCACATTCCCTCCTTGCCCCAAAAGTGTCAAGTGGCCACTGGCTCCACCTCATTGTTATAATTTCTTCCATTGCTAGAATCACCATATGTGTACAACAAAATACCATCAAGTCCATTCTAGTCCATAGTTCTTCGCCCAATCCTGAGGGGACTGGGATGGTGATGCCCACTCCACCTCCAAGTGAGAGAGGGTTTATATCCCATGGATATGGTGGGTGGGATGATCCTGCCTGCAGATGCAGGCCCTCTCCTTTCCCTGGGCTGGCTGTTGCCCATCATTGTCTCCTTGTCAGGTGACTTGGATGAGTCCATTGAGCTGTAGGGTAGGAGTTGCAGCTCCACCGAGATTCCATGCACACCTGGCACATAGGTAGGCCAGAGGCTCCAGTCTCTGGAAGTATACCTAAAAACTTCTGCATCACATATAGGTTTGAATAAAAGGGACTGATGAACCATGTGCAGGGAGGACTTACTTGAGTCTAATTCTGTCACTCTCAGGAGCACAGATTCCAAGATAGAGCCCACTGATAAGGCATCAGTCTCTGGGGCTATCCCCCCTTATATAGGACCTGGGTGTCTCCAGAGCTCTCAGGAGCCCCTCTGTGTGGGGTGATAGGCACTTAGATGTTCTATGAGCTCCTACTGAGGTGTGCATAAGAGTTACCTCTGGGATGACCTCCCGACTCTCTTTGAAGTCTCTTAGCCACTTGAACTCATTTGTCTTTACCATTTCCCCCTTTTATTCAAGGTCTTTTTCCAGTTGTGTTGCCAGTTGGCACTTGGTATTAATCCCTCATTGCCAGGGAGGCTCATCCCCGGGAGTCATGTCCCATATTGGGGGGAAGGTAATGCAATCATATGCTGAGTTTGGCTTAGAGAGAGGCCACATTTGAGCAACAAGGAGGCTCTCAGGTGGCAACCCTTAGGCACCCCACAACTGCAGGCCAAGTCTCAGTTACAAGAGCAAAGACTCACAGGGGTAGTCATCAACAAAAAGAACTCATCAGTGGGTCATCCTCTTTTGACAGACACTGTCCCTGCACTCAGAGGACTATTCTTGCTCTCTTGGAGACTGTGGCAGAGCTCTCCAGGCTAGGAGTTCAGATTCCCTCATTTATTGTGTGATTGTCTACCCATCATGACCATGCCCCATCTTTTGATCTTGTGAACGATTATGTATATCTTTCATGTATATTCGGATGAACTAATTCCCATAAAACCCCCCTCCCAGAAACCCTCCACCAATAATCCCCTGCAGTACCCATTGTAACCCTTCTGTGATCCAAATCCTCCATGAACAGGTAGCCCATAAAATAATCAAATACACTTACTAGGAAAAAGAAACAACTATGATAAGCTTATATGCAAGAGACAAACATAAGGAAACTCAGGAAAAAAAAAAACACAAAAAACAAATAATCAAACAAAAAACAAAATATAATTAGTGGATTGGGACATTCAACAAAATGGGGAAAAAAGCAAAAGAAATGTCTTTAAAAAATATATATATATATATATATATATTTATTCTTCCCCTCCCCTCCTTTTTTTTCCCTTCTTTTTATCACTGTGTTATCAGATGTCCAGTGTGCTGTGACACCTTCCCCCTCTCAATCCCCATTGTCTCCCAATTTTTCATTTAATTTTCAAAGAAGTTTTAGGTCACAGCAAAGTCACACACGGAGTGCCAGAGACTCCCAGATACCAAATCACCCCCCCTTCCCCACCCCATATTAACCCCCCCCCTTTTTTGGATGTTAGCATTGTTATAACTGTTATACAGATAGCAAAATATAGCAACTAAACATTGTCAATGATTTACAGTATAGTTTACAATTTAGATGATACAGTTTAATAATTTTGATGATATTTACCATGTCCTGTGTCCATTACTGTAAGGTAATGAAAAACCTTCCCCATGACCACCAAACACCCCACTAGATCTTGACTATTCCCTTCTCCCCAGCCCCCCAGGGCCCATGATACCACCCTATCCGGTCCCATGGAATGTCAAGATTCACAGTTACATGCCCTGGGAATTTAAACCTGCCCTTCCTAATCCACCCACCTGGCAGCAATGCACCACCAAACCCAGGAACACCACCACCCATCTGCCCCATCCCCCAACATGCAATCACACTCTATCCCTTTACCATAGATTATGTCCATATGGGTGATGGCTCAAAGCCTACTCTTCTCTTACTCTCCCTTGTTAACCTATATTTCAGACAATGGTTCTCAGAGACTGCCCACTTTCCTCAGTTCAGATCAGTGAGGTCATATTCTGTTCATCCTTCAGTGCCTGGCTTGCCTCACTCAACATAAGGTCTTCAAGATTCATCCCCGTTATTCCATGTGTTAGCACTTTGTTCCTTCTTACAGCTGAGTAATATTACATTGTATGTATGTACCACATTTTGCTTATCCATTCGTCTGTTTGTGGGCACCGGGGCTGATTCCAACTTTTGGCAATGGTGAACAATGCCGCTATGAATATTGGTGTGCATATATCTGTTTGTGTCTTTGCTTTCAGTTCTTCTGAGTATATACCCAGCAGTGGAATTGCTGGATCATACGGAAGATCTATTGTTAGATTTCTGAGGAACCGCCAAACTGTCCTCCACAGTGGCTGGACCATACCGCAGTCCCACCAGCAGTGGATGAGGGTTCCTATTCCTCCACATCCTCTCCAACATTTAGTGTCTCCTGTTTTTTTAATAGCTACCATTCTGATGGGTGTAAGATGGCATCTCCTTGTAGTTTTGATTTGCATTTCCCTGATAGCAAGCGATGATGAGCATTTCTTCATGTGCTTTTTAGCCATTTGTATTTCTTCCTTGGAGAAGTGTCTTTTCAGGTCACTTGCCCATTTTTTAAATGGGTTGTTTGTCCTTTTATTTTCAAGGTGTAGGATTTCTTTATATATGCAGGATATTAGGCTCCTGTCAGATATATGGTTGCCAAATATTTTTTCCCATTGGGTAGGCTGCCTTTTTATTTTCTTAATAACATCCTTTGAGGTACAGAAGTTTTTAATTTTGATGAGATCCAATTTATATATTTTTTCTCTTGCTGCTCGTGCTTTGGCTGTGAAGTTCATGAAACCATTTCCTATTACAAGGTCCTGTAGATGCTTCCCTCCATTATCTTCCAAGGTCTTTATGGTTTTGACTCTTATATTTAGTCTTTGATCCATCTTGAGTTGATTTTTGTATAAGGTGTGA
>JAKSZT010054569.1:280851-561425 GCA_026826555.1 Tolypeutes matacus
GCCCCTTCTGGAGCCGAGCTCGAGCGTCACCGGGTTGCTAAGTAAATCAGTTTGAGTGCAGATTCGCGTCTGCTCTCAGCCTGATGCTGCTTCAGGTCAGCTTATCTGCTCCCCAGAGCTATGGGGCGGTGCAGGCAGCCAGATCAATGTCTAAAAATAAAAAATAAAAAATACTCTTCCCTGTCCTCCAACAGAACCCTCCCTCTTTTTGGGAGTGTCCCTTCTTCCTGGCTCCGCAGCAGCCCAGGTCTTATCCCTGGGCCGCTAGGGAAATCAGCTCCGTCCCCCGACCAGAATCCCCCCTCCGGTTTACCGGGTACCGATTAGCTCGGCTGTTCTGTTCACACAAGGTCCAAGGGGCGCCAGGCAGCCAGATCCCCAGAAAATAAAACTTTCTCGCCCCGCTCGCGGCTCCAATGGCAGTTTTATTTATTTATTTTTTTCCTCCCTAACCACGGGGCTCAGCCGTCTGTGCCAACCACCACCGGCAGCCTTAAAACTCACGAATCTCTACTGTTCCGTCCACGCTGTTGATCCGCACAGATAGATGTCCCAAGCTTCTCACTCCATGCATGCACAGCACAGACCTCTGGACAGGACCCCACCCACAATCCACCTTGCTCTGGGAGCTTGCAGTGTGTGCCCTCCTACACTAAAGCCATCTTGGCCCCGTCTCTTCACACACTTTCAACCCAGAATTTTGGGAGCCGTTATTAAGTTCTACCTCTTCCTTATAATTAACACAGGGTTGCTAAAGAAGAAGAACCCTCTCTTCTAAAATCTGTCTTTTCCTTTCCAGTCCCATTAGCCTCCCTTGAGATCCTTATTAATTTTTCTCCTGGACTCCAAAACTACCAAATAAGGCTTTTTTTTTTTTCCTTTCTTGTTTTAATCCACCCTCTCCTACTTGTGCCAGATAAATCTTTCTAAATTACACAGTTGACCATCATTCCTCTCTTCCCCATAGAGTCTAGCCCAGATACCTTTTTTTTTTTAATGTCGTTTTGTGTAAGATCACACATAGTTGTAACTAGTGTGGTGATGGCTCCTAAACATAGTGTCAGAGTTAGAATAGTGGGTAACTAGTTTTACTAGTGGGTAAACTCGCACTAGTAGGAAGACTCCTGCTATCACTATAATGCTTGAGTGAAGTAAGGCTGAGATTGGTGTAGGACCTTCTATGGCCAGGGTAGTCAGGGGTGCAGTACAAAGCAGGCTAGTATTCAAGTACTATGTCCCTCACAATCTGGCACCTGGTGATTTTACCGACCTGATTTCATTCCCCTCTAGACACCCAATGTTGGGTCTAGCCTTTTCCTATATTTCTCACGAACTTACCACATACATTGTTTTATGTTTCAGTGCTTGTGAAAATGTTGTTTTTTCTGCCTGGAAAGACCACCTCCAAAGGTGGTTTCTAATTGGAAGCTAATACCTGCAGTCAAGATCCAAACCAAAAGAATCTTCCTCTGTAAGCCTTCCCTGACCTCTGTTCTTTCCTCCCCTCATTCCCTCCCCAAGCCCTGTGTTTCCATAGCATGTTCTTCACCTCTCTATTAAAGCATGGACAGTATTATGTGATCATTATTAACTTTGACCTTGGTCTCCCTACTAGAGCAGCAGCTCTCAAAAGTCTGGATTGCATCATATTCAAATGCATTTTCTCCACAGTTAGCACAGGGTCTGGGGCAAGGTTGATGGATGCATATTTTTCAATTAAAGAATACCTGAATCATATTAAATGATAATATTTGGACAAAGGGACTTCAGATGGGCTCTTGAGATGACCTTTGATGTCATGTTGTTCCCTGTGAGGATGCCCTGCTCTGCACATAAATGAGGAACTCTGAGAGGTGTTCGTATTCTTTCAGATCATTTCTTTTATTCTACATATCTGAGATTATTTAAATATGTTCTTCCTAAACTACATGAGTAAATGTTTAACCTGTGCCCAGAGACTAATTTACCAATAGGTCAGAATTTGTTTATAGTCAGGATAATAGATGACATTTCAGTATCTTATTTGCACATGTCTGTGTTCACACTTAAATATACGAGGGACTGGTTTTATAAGAATATATGCATTTAATGACTATGGACCACCAAGATTCTCTGAATGAGAAAGAAATGCTAAAGAAAGAAAATCACCCAATGTTGGTAATTCTAAGCATTCATTGCATGTTAATTTTCCCTATTTCCCCAATCAATATAACATCCTTAAGGTGCTATACACTTATTCCAATGGTACTCACGTTGAGCTGAATGCCAAAAGTTTTCTCTGGGGACACATAAATGGCTGTAATTTTAGGATCTGTCTTAAGACATCATAATTTTACTTTGGCTTTCCTTAAATATTGATATATTTCATGTCTACTTCAAATTAGATATTGGTACAGTACCTTTCTATAGTAAAGATTTTTTTTTAGCACCTACTATTAGGTGTTGAGAATATAGTGGAAATAATCAGACCAAGTCCTTGTTCTCTTGGAGCTTATGTTGCAGTGCAGATAAGGACAATAAACAAAGTAAATATAAAGTCTGCTAGATGACTACAAGAGCTGTGGAATGCAGGGAAGAGAGCGCCTGGGTAGAAGATGTTATTTCTTAGTGGGTGGTCTGAGAAGACCTTTTACTTGGGAAGAAATCTGAAGAGAAAGAAAGTTGGAGAAAATCAGCCCAGCGTGCAAAGGTGAGATGGGAGGAGCAGAAGGATGTGGTAGTGGGAGGGCAGGTAGAGCAGGTCCAGTTCTTTGGAAGGCCTCTGGCTTTTACTCTGTGATGGGCGCCACTGGAGGGTTTGGAGCAGAGGAGCGGCATGGCTGACTTACTTTGTAAAAATAAATAATTTGGCTGTTCGCAGGAGCATAAATTGCATGGAGACAAAGGCGTGAGCACGGAAAGTGGTTAGGAGGCTCTTGCAATAATCCAGGGCAAAGATGACAGCAGTTTGGACCAGAGTGGGCACAGAAGAAGGGGCTGGGCTGTGGCTATAGTTTGAAGTTAGGCTTGCAGATTTGTTGATGGATTCAAAGTCAGGTACAGAAAGAGAGGAAACAAGGATGACTCCAAGGTGTTTTGCCTGAACAACATAAAGAATGGATGACTTAGATGGGGAAGTGGTGATTTTGGAAAGTGGAAGTTGGGTAGTGAGGATATCGTGAGTTTTGCTTGAAAATGGGTTAAGATCTATAGCTAGTACTATTTCCTAGAAGAGGAATCTTTTTCTTTTTTGTCTTCCCAATATAGCAACAGACTTAAACCTGCAGATATGCCTACACAGTGGTTTGTACACCTAGATGCTTAAATACAGCAATGTAAAGTGGGATACTTGCCTCAAAGAGTGGTGAGCTTGAAGAGGGAAATTAAATCTCCCATTGCCAGGGCAGCCTATCTATATTTACAAAGAGAAGAACACTGCTGTAATTAGATAATTAGGCCTCAAGGCAGTTTGGCTTGGGTAGAACTCTGCTGAAAGAAAGCCTGCCTCTTTAACCCTTGCTTTAAAGCAAAGACTGCCTTTCCAGCTCCTGAGATTTTTACCATATAGAAGTACCACCTCTAGCTAAGAGAATTTTGCTGCTTGCTCATAAAGGATGCTAGAACTGCCTTAAAAATGAGAGGTCATAAATGTCTTTCCTTAAAACTATAGGCAATTCTGGAAGTTGAGGTAGGCATTTACAGCTTTCAGGACTATGGCACATTCAGTATTTAATTAGATGTCCTTGCGAGCAAAAACTCTATGAAGTGGGGAGGACTGGAACCATTGCTATCATTTTCAACTAAGAAATTCAAATTCTCACACATACAATAAGGTCAACTTAAATTCTAGAAGTGTTAATTCATAGTACAAGGTGCAAGGGTGATTTTATCAGAGCTGGGATGAAGAGCAAGGCGCCTTGACTTCTAGTACAGTATTCTTCCCACCATAGCAAACAAATGTAATCACTGAGCATTTAACTCTGCTTTTCTTAATCTCTTATGCAGGTATACTTTTGGAACCAGCAAAAATCCCTGAAGTCTAGTTTCTGTATGTGTGTTGAGAAATAATTCAGAGTGGCTATTGGCAAGTTGAGGAGGGACTTGCTTTTATTGAGTGATCATAAAATATCTTATATAAGGAACTGGAGACTATCCAGTTCTTTCTGGTTCCAGAGAAACTTGTCTTCCAGCTCCTGGAAACAGGAGTCTTAGACTCAACCAATGAAGCTCAAGCAAAAAAAACATTACTTCATCAGAAGAGTTTTTCATTGGCTTTTCACTTTTCAAGTAGCTTTAAGATAGTTTCTAGTACTTTAACCCCTGTGTGTATAAATCCTACATAGTATGCAATGCTGGCTAGTTCTGGATACAAAAGATATTTTATGTGATATACATACAACATACAGTTAGATTAAAGAAGCAAATGCCACTTATTTCCATTAAAAGCATATAACAATGTTTGTGGCCGATTTGATTAAAAAAGAAGTCTTAGTTTTCTTTTTTGCTAAATTGTAATACCTCTATTTGCATGTTAGAAAAATATTAGGGCTTGGGAAAACAGAACAAAGAGAAGCATAAACTGATGCATTGCTAAGTGTACCAAGTCCTGTGACTTCTAAAGTATGTAACATTTTCAATGGATTATACCTCCTTACCTCTTTTTCTTTGGCAAGTTGGGGCTTAGTGTTGGAGTTAGGTGCTGGCCAGGGAAGAAAAAATATGTGGAGAAAGATGTTGAAAACAACTAAGGGATTGAAGCAGAATTAGAGAGAGCCAAGGATCAGAAGATGCCTACAGTTCATTGTGAGCAGATAATTGCTCTTCTTTTTTATAAGAATGCTTCTCCCACTTCCTCTCATGTCAGTTATTCTGATCCTTTAAGTGAAACTTAAGTCCCATCTCTTCTATTTAAAGCATTTCCTACTAGTCCAAATTATGCCATTCTCACATTCTCACTCCTCGCATTTGTTTTCTGTCCTATTTAATTATCATTCTCTACTAGTATTTTGATGAAATTATAGTTTTCTAATAGTTTTTAAACTCATGACACTGATTCAATTTTAATTTCTTTGAGGTCAAGATTTAGAAATTAAACATTTTCACATTTTCCTCAGAACTTAGCACAATAAATATATGAATATTAGTTAGGAAGGATGGTGATTTGAGACAGAACTTGGGGTTAAGGGTCTCAAAATAGCCATACTTTTCTATAGCTGTAGAATGAGGAAATCCAATTAGGAAAGAAAGACTGGGTCTTTTTTCTCCTTTGATATTGGCAGACCTACGTTCTCAGATTCTTAAGGTAGCTGAAAGTACCATGAGCTTGGAAAGGCTCCAGGTTTGATACTTAACTGCCTCTTTCCATCCTGTAATTTTGGACAAGTGACTTAATTTACTTAAGCTTACTTTACTTAAGCTTACTTAATTTCCATGAGCTTACTTTATCTGTAGAACTGAGAGAAATGAATACTGGTTCACAGAGAGGTTGTCTTAGTTTCCAGGCTGCTAAGACAAATACCACAGAATGAGTTTACTTCACAACAGGGATTTATCGGCCCATGGCTTCAGAACTAGCAGGCTTGCTTTCTCCCTGGGTCAGTAGCATTCTCAGCCAGCAATCCTTGGGTTCATTGGATATATCACTAAATGGCAATATCCTCTCACTTCGCTTCTAGTTTCCTGCTGAATTCCTATTTCTGGCTTCTCCCCATGGCTTTCTCTTTATAAGCTCTCCAGCAAAAGGATAAAAACCTATCCTTATTCAATTGGCCACACCTTAACTAAAAGTCACATCTTCAAAAGGTCCTGTTTTCAGGGGGTTCATACTCACAGGAATGAGATTAAGGTTAAGAACATGTTTTGTTTTTATTTTCCTCTGGGTTACATAATTCAATTTACCACAGTCCACTCTCTGGACCCCAATATGACATGTTCTTCCCATAATCAAATTTCCCCTAATCAAAATACGTTCATTCCATCACAAAATCCCCAAATCCTTAAGCCATTTTTGAACAACTCTAAATCCAAAGTGTCATCAAAATCAGTTACAGGTGTGGTCCATCTTGGGGCAAAATTCCTCTGTTTGTGGACCTGTGATACCTAGAAAACAAGTTATCTGATTCTAAAATAAAATGGTGGGAAAGCCATAGGATAGACATTCCCATTCCAGAAGGGAGAATTGGAAGGAAAACAGGAGCCACAGGTCTCAAGGAAATTCAAAACCGAGCAGGGCAAACTCCATTGGATTTAAAGGTCTGAGGGTCATCTCTAAATTGATGTTTGTCCTCTGGATTTGCTGTAGCAATAGCCTCAAACTTCCCAAGTGCTTGCATGGCAGACAGACATTTCCCGAGAACTTAACTCTACCTTCTCTGAGTATCAGAATGGCAGACTCACTCTGTCCATAAACTGGGGTGTAAGCTCAACCTATTCCAAGCATTGGGGTGGTAGCGGAACTCTCTTCGGTCATTAAGGATGGAAGCCCCACTCCCTCCAAACACAGGGATGTATCCAACCTTTCTACACACATTGGTGAGCCCTCTCTCTTGGCCTGATGATATCCATTAAGTCCAGATTTCTCTTCTGTAGTTCTGTCCTTAAACACATTCTTCCTTCAGTTCATTCCTTCTTTTTTCCTTTCGGTCAGCCTGGCAGTGCTTCTGTGCATACAAATTTTACAAAACCCCTGTCAGCTTTGTGTGCAGTTCAAGGGGGTTCAAACATCAGATAAGAGGACTTTCCGCAGATCTTTACAGTTTTTGCATTTCCAATCCTGACTTGCACTGAAATGGCTGATTGACTCCATGTTCAGCCACACCCTCTTTGGCAAAGCATTGCTCAGTTAAACAACGGTCTCAAATGGGACCCTGTACTCACTGACCAGAAGCTCAGGGAGGTCCTTGATAGAGCTGCTTCTGCCCCTAGTCTCACAGCATGCTGTCTGGATAAGCTGAAAATTTTCAAATCATCATCTTGGTTTCTTTGTGCTTAAGAGTTCAATTCTCAGCTTATCCCTTTCCTCTCACATATTACTATAAGCTGCAAGAAGAAATCAGGCTGTACCTTTCCAACTTAGCTTGGAAACCTCCTCAGTTAAATATCTAAGTTCATCACTTACAAGTTCCATTTTCCATTCAACTCTAGGACATAATTCAGCCAAGTTCTCTGCTACTTTATAACATGGACCACCTTTCCTCCAGTTTGCATGAATGCATCCTTCATTTCCTTCTAAGACCTCATCAGAGGTACTTTAGCATCCGTATTTCTACCAACATTCTCATCAAAGTAATCTAGGCTTTTCCTATCAAGTGCTTCACAATTCTTCCAGACTCTAGCCATTACCTAATTCCAAAATCATTTCTCCATGTTTAGGTATTTGTAATAACAGCACCCCTGCTTTCCAGGACCAAAATTGTCTTAGTTTCCAGGCTGCTAAGCCAAATACACCCAATGGTTTGGCTTAACAACAGGCATTTATTGGCTCACAGTTTCAGAGGCTAGAAGGCTTGCATCCTCCTGGGGTTGGCAGTGTTCTGACTGGCTGGCAATCCTTGTATTCCTTGGCTTTCTGGTCACATGTGATGTCCTCTCCTTTCTCTTTGGTGTTTTACCTGGTTTCTGGCATCCAGCTACCCCTGTGGCTTTCTCTTTATAAAGCCTTCAGCAGTACAATTAAAGCCCATCCTGATTCAGATGGCCATACCTTTACTAAAAGAAAAAAAAACACCAAACAACTTCAAAAGGTCCTATTTACGGTGAGTTCATACTCAAGACTAAGATCAAGGGTACTTCTTTTTCAGGGTACAGAGTTCAACTTACCATGGTGGTGTAGGGATTCTATGCAGGTACATTTATCCACCCTTCTTGCCATCTTCTATGCTGTCTCCCCTTTCCTTTGGGTAAGATATGTTCACTTCCGATGGTAAGGAAGAATATTTTTGTACTTAACAAGAATCTCCCGATATCCCCTTCTCATTTATTCAATCCTGCTCAGTTATAGATTCTGAAACTTCTCCCTTGTGGTTTAAACTCCCCCAAATTTCTAGCCAACTCCCATCAAGAAATAAAGAAGTACATTGACAGCATCCAACTTCTGAATTTTGGGGTCTTAGATTCAACCTATTTTCCTGCTTCACTTCTCTGAATGCCCTCAGGGCTACAATATCCACCTTTACCTCTGAGGTACAGGCCTCCTTTGTTCTAACTGGTTGAGTTTTGTCTTCCTGCTCAACTCCTCAGTTCCATGGGCCATCAGAGCCTTGACTTCGGCAGATGTTTTACTAGAATAGGACATAGACATTGCTCCTGGCGTCTGCCTTTCCTCAAGACTGAGCTGTGTAATCCTTTCAAATTATTAGGGAGTTGATCATGTTATGAACTACAGGCTTGACCTGATTCTACGCTATCACTACAAAAAATCTCATTTGTGTTGACCGTTTTAGGAATTGCTTTAAATTGCTGGGAAGTCAATTAGCACACACATAATTCTAAATAACTTTACTCATGTTTTCATTCTGCCACCCATTTTTTTTTCTCATTCATGTTCTGAGCATATACTTTAATTCAGACACTGGTCTAAGTCCTAGGATATAAAGTCAAATATATTAGAGCTTGTTTCACTAGTCTTGATCTAACCATGTCTCACCTCCATCTCTTACTACACTGATTCTAGCTTACTCAAAGCTGAGACTGAATTATCCTTAAATGCTACATTATACTGTTTATAGGAAGAGAAATTCTTATGGGAAATGAAGAAAATGTTGTTAACCAATTTTAACATATTTTGCATAATTTGGATTTTCCTAGTCTTTAATTCAACTCCAAACAAATAAATAGTCTTTCCCAAGTAGAATACTTACACCGAAAATAAAGGAATTATAAGAAAAAAGAAAAAGAAAAAAATATTTAGAAGTATAGTTAAGTAATGAGCTATACTTGGTTAATGAGAGGTAGAAAACAGGGCAAAACAAATTCAATGCAGGACTCTGTCTTCTCTACACAAATGCTCTAGTTTTAAAAGACAGCTGATTTGTTATAGTTCTAATAAACAATGAAAATGATCAAAATCTTTCCTTTCTTCCTTTGACTTTAAAAATCAATCTCTCTCTTTCCACCATTACAAAAAAATTAATTTGACCAAAATGGATACTTTACAGAATCTGCCAGAAGTGTCTATTTAAAATGTCTTGGGAAGCGGATGTGGCTTAAGTGGTTGGGCATCCATCTACCATATGGAAGGACCCGGGTTTGATCCCCAGGATCTCCTGGTAAAAAAAAGAGGTGAGCAGGTGAGCCACGCAGCAAAATGATGACACAACAAAAGAGAGACACAGGAGACCAGAACTGAGGTGGCACAAATGACCAGTGCCTCTCTCCCACATCGGAGGTCCCAAGGATCAAATCTCGGTGAAGCCTGGAGGAAAAAAATGAGAAGAGAAAGCAAGAAACATACACAGAAGATCACCCAATGAATGGACACAGACAGCAAGCAGGGGGAGGGGGCGGCACTCATAGAACTACACCAACATAAAAAAATAAAGTCAATCTTAAAAAAAAAAAAAGTCCTTATTCAAAGATAAATGGCTTAATGCATTAGATTTTGTATCTTCCCAATGCTTGACCCACTAACAACCGGACTTGTGTTCTTTGAGACAACCCTAGTAAGAACAGGAACTATCAAAGACAGTCTCCTCTTGGGTAAAAATTGGGATTAAGTTATATGCTCCAGCATGAAATTCAGCAACCCCATGGGGACTCTTTTTCTGCCAGGTTGACCTTGGATCTTGTGTGTGGAGATGAGTCCATTCCAAAGCCAGAATTTCACCCTGGTCCATAGGACTCCAACCTCATTTCTCCATGTTAGATTTTTCTCTGCCTGATTCATTAGCTATCTTCTGAGTGGGATTATTTTATATGTCCCATCTAGCTGCATGATTTAGGGTCCTGATGTTCCACAAAGCTTGTTAATTCATTAATTCCTGCAACAAAGTTTATTGAACAACTACAATGTGCTGACTAGATACTGGCTTAGAGTAGGAATAAGGCTGAGATTCCCTTGTTTTCACATAATGTGCAGTCTAGTCAAGTTACAGATATTAAACTAGAAATTACTATAAAGTGTGATAAATGTAAATAGGGGATGTATAATTTCTATCTCTTCTAGGGGTTAGACCCTGAGTTCTGCTTAATGAGGAAATTTCCCAGAATCATAACAATAGTTTATCTGATTGCCAAGAAAACAGCTGCCATCTCCCAAACTTGGGATTCCCCAAAATATTTCACTACCTGATTCTGTTCCCCAGTACTGACCACTTATAAACCCATAGCTGGGGTCTATTTCACCATGCCTTGAGCTTCCTGGTCATCTCTGTGGCTGGCCTGGGTGGAAAATCAGTTTCTTACCTCAGGGTTCTGGCATCTGTGCCTCAGGCCAGCCACTGTTTCTTTGCATCCCCTCTCAACTCCAAGTTGCAGAGGTCTTGGGAAGCTATGCAAATCTGTCTATAGAGCAGTGCTTGCAAATATATCTTTGTGTAAACCTTGATTTGGAACTGACTTTCTTTGTAGCTAAACCACATTAGTGACATCTTAAGATACAGATCTGTGTTTCTTTAAGTAATTTGCAACCTCGGTAAAGACAGCTTGATTCACTTTTTTTTTTTTTTAAGATTTTATTTATTTATTCATTTATCCCCCCCTTGCTGCTTGTGCTCGCTGGGTCAGCTAACCACGAAGTGCGGGCAGGCTTGCCTTCACCAGGAGGCCCCGGGAACCGAACCCGGGGCCTCCCATATGGTAAACGGGAGCCCTACTGATTGAGCCACAGCCGCTTCCCGAAGTATTTTTACAGTTGCTTGCTGAGTAGAAATAAAGAACAGGGTAAGCATCAGGATGAGCTTGCTTATGCCTTCGAGAGTAAGATTTGGTCCTCTTTGGGTCTCATTTTACTCTTGTCCTAAATGAAAGGGTTGGGCTGGATGAAGTTCCAGTATTAACATTGTCTCCATGATGCTATTGTATTTTATTGACGTTTAAATATTTCATTAAGATCAATAAGCAATCAAATCCACTAACAACACACATTTATTACACTCACACAAAAAAGAAGTACAAACAAGCATATTGAGTGCTGGGAACATACAAGAGCTGAACATTAACAGCTGATCACTCCTGCTGAGGGACTTTACTTTGGAAGAGAAGCAACATATGTGAAAAGATATAACTGTTACCGTGAGAAAGTATACAGTTGTTAAAATGAATGAGCCTAGGGGTGAAGAAGGGGAGCAAATTGTTACTGTGAGCCAATGCTTTTACACCATCTAATCCTCTTAAAAATGTGCAAGATTTATATTGCTATCCTCATTTTATAGAGGAAAGATATATGACCAGATAACTTAAATAGTTTAATCAAGGTGAAACAGCAAGCGACTAGAACCTACGCTCAAGTCGATTTTAAAACAAAATGTAGGTTTTCCCACTGAACCAAAGACTTTGGTAGTTCAGAAAATGGAGTGTTTTTGTTTTTGTTTTTAAACCACACAATTTACTACCCAAACTGGGAAACTTTTGAGAGTGAAAAAGGGTGTTGTAAGTAATTACTAAGGGACAACAAGGCATAAAACAGAAATGACCTGGGAAGACTGGGACATTTGATCATCCTGGCTATCATATTTTATATTACTGGAAAAATAAAGGGAGATGTGGGGTTGATTTAGAGCAGGATCAAAAACAAGTATCCCAATCAACAACTTCTTGGAAAGAACCATCTCTCTGTTCTACCACATTCTTCAGCCTTGTTCCCAGATCTGTGCTTGAGTCCAATATTCTTTAGCTGCACAGTCTTGACATCTTACAATGCTTCTTCATTTATAACTCAAATACTTATCAGTGAACTCTGGGTCATGGGATGGGTCCCCAAAAGAACCTGTGAGCTTTCACGGTCAGCTCCATACCTTACTTCTAGCTTGTTACATCAGTCCCACAAGTGTTTATGAGTCACCAACTGGTCTAGTTTCACATCTTCACTCTACCTCCTAAGTGTGTGATATCTGTCAAGTTACTTAACCCATCATTGCCTGAGTTTCCTCATTTGTAAAATGGGTAGAATAATAGTCCTATGTAACGGGGCACTGCTTCCAAAAGTATTAGCTACTTTTAATATTAGTATTAGATAATTAGAATTATCGTTTAATTCTACCAAGCAGGGGAGTGGATAAGTTACTCTAAAAATGATTTACTGACACTTGGCAAAGAGACTTACTAGTAGTGTAATAGAGTGATGGATATGGAGTTAAAAGTCTTTGGTTCCTCCACTGAATGCTCTTGGGTCAGACATGTAAGCTCTTTGATTCTCAGCTCCTCATTTGTATAAATTGGGGGCAATGGCAACTCTTTCTACCTCACAGGGTCATTGTGAACATCAAACTGAAATATTGTATATTCTGCTAAGTGCTATATAAAAGTAAGTGATTCTAAATTGTAATACTAACATGTTTTATTACAAATAATTTAATAATTTACTCTTCATACAATGTGAATGGTACTTGACAACTTTCAAAGTATTTTTAAGTAGTAATACACAGCTTTTGTATCACCTGTTACATAACAGATTGATTATTACTGGCAGGGTTGGATTATGATCTAAACAAATCACAATTGTCTGTTTTTGATGAAGTAAACAGTGCTCAGGGTTTGCATGTGGGACAAAAGAGTGCTCAGTAGCACTCTTTTCTCATCACTTCCAAGTCCTTGATAAACAACAAAATGAACCCTCCTAAATATTTGGTCCAAGTTCCAAAATTAAAATATATTATACGTTACAGAATCCAGGAATTGAAATGCTACAGGATTAAGGCAAACTCTCTTGGAAGAGGCTTCTTTGGTGCATTGCAGAGAAATATAAGCAGCGATGCCAATTCCAGTTAAAGAAGTCAGCTGCTTCCTTCCCACTTGCTGCCTGGGTGAGGAAACCAAAGGAATCAGGAGCATCGGAATTCGCCGTGGGCCAGAGGGAGCCCCGGGGGCAATTTTCCAGGGAATAGTGATAAATCAGAAGAGAGGGAAAGGCTTCTGTATAGCTTTAGGTTGCTATAAAAGCCAGATTAAATGTGGAGGTTTCCCGGTGAAAATTCTGTTAAAGCCACTTGACACTTGACACTTTTGGGGTAGGGAGGGGATGAGCAGTTGAAATACAGGGGCTTCTTTGGGAGTTAGAGGTTGTCCTGAGTACTGTTGTGGCAACGGATGTAGGCCATTTTAAATCAGCACACACCACTCAGAACTGAGTGGGAGAGAGTGTGGTCTACGGTGTGAACTGTGGTCTATGGTTGGTGGCAAGGCTCCAGGATGTGTAAGTTCATTGAGGGTGGTGGGCCACACTTGTGGGAGATGTTTGTGTGGGATGTGGTGGGAGGTGTGGGAGGTGGGCAACATGGGAATCCCAGTGGGTTCCGTGTAATATTTTGGGTAATCTAAGCACCTCTTAAAATATATATATATATATATAAATAACATTTTTGTAAGCAAATACACATATAGGCATATATATTTATATATCATTTTGCAAATGTTTGTATGTATTGTGAGAATTTTGATTTTTGCCCACAATAAAAATAAATAAAAAATTAAAAAAAAAATTCTGTTAAAGCAAACATAATCAATAATCTAATTCTTATGGAGAAATCTCTTTTAAAAGGACATGCTGAGATTAATAATCGCTCACTGCAGCTGAGTCATCTGCCCTTGGAAAAGATGAGAGTGTTGCCATCAGCATTCACAGTGAACTCCGAATGCTTAATACAGAGCATTATCCTGTTCGTTATTCCCATCAGGCAGGACAGTCCCATTTTCCAATTGGAGAGACTAATTGAGGTAAACTGCCCTAAGCCTACAAACTGGCCATTTCCAGGCTTTTTCTTTCCAAGTATGTCAAGCAGAGAAATTTTATAAAATGCACTTAAAACTTAAGAAGCTGAAAGAGTGCATGGTTGCTTAGCAACAGAGCTTCCAGAGGTAAGCAATATAACACACTTAGGAGATCTCTAGAGAAGTGAGGAAACCTGGATTGTAGCCGTACTATATAAAGTGGTAAGAGAATTTTAGCACTTGGGGGACCTAAACTGTCAAATGGCATGCTTGTACTAGGTGATCCCCATAGTTCCTTCCACAACTTTGCCTGTGATGTGATGAACTGTGAAGCTCTTAGAGTTTTGACCTTAGAGACGTGGCACCTGGATTTAGATCCTGATCTTAACATTGATTATAGAATCTTTGGCCATCTCCAAGTTCTTTGCTTACCTAATTCTCTATATAAGATTGAAAAAACAAACAAACATCAATATATGGTTCTTTTGCATGATTTACTTAAAGAACAAATATTTCTCAAGCAACCATAGTGTGTTGATACAATACTTGTGCTAAGACACTGTGTTTGTGTTAAGGGAGCAAACGTGAGTAAATCACAGTTCTGCCTTCTAGGAGCTTGTAGTCATGCACAGAACAGGAAAATGTACACAAGTATCTTTAAAACATACAGACTTTCTGAAACTGTCGTGGCCTTACAGGTCATCTAGCAGATTCTTTTATTTAGCTCCCAAGGCTCCCTAGAGATCTGGAAGGCTTTTATTTTATGATCAAGATAATATTGTGGTTTGCGAATATTCTCACTGACCTGATATTGTGATAATCGGGGTAAGCTAAACATTCGCTATATTAGAAACCATGCATGTGTCCCCAGACCTAGTTTTTCTCCCTCGGCCAGGTTTTTAGAATGCTGGTGATAGACTAAGCCTGATTTATTATATGACCATCCTGCATGGGAAATGACTGTTACTCTAGGTCTCTTTGGACAACCTTAAGAGATATAGCAGGGGGGCGGATGTGGCTCAAATGTTTGGGCATCAGTCACCCATATGGAGGGACCTGGGTTCTATCCCTGGGACCTCTCGGTAAAAATTAAAAAAAAGAAAACTATGGAAGGTACATGGGCCACTAGGGCCCGTGCATGGGTGTGCCGCCAGGCCTAGTGAGCAGGTGCGCCGACAGGCCCTGCAAGCCACGCAGCAAGATATGACGTAACAGGAGAGTGACACAAGGGAGAACCAAGATGAGATGCACCAAAAACCAGGAACTAAGGTGCACAGGAGGTAGGACGCCTTTCTCCCACATCAGAGATTCTGAGGATTGAATCCCAGCTAAGACAGGAGGAGAAGGAAGAGAAGAGAGGGCAGGAAACAGACACAGAGAGTTGGCCCGGCGAATGGACACAGAAACAGCAAAAAGGGGAGGGGGAGAGCAGGTAAAAATGGATAAAAGTAAATAAATAAATAAATAAATCCTTAAAAAATATGTGTAGGGGAGGAAGATACGGACTACAGCTAGTAGTAATACTTTGACAATGCTCTTTCATAATTTGTTAACAAATGTTTCGCAACAATGCAGGGTGTTTGTGGGGGGGTGATGTGTGGGAGCCCTGTAGGATGTTATGCATGTCTGTTTTGTAAGTTCACGATGTTTACTGAACACGTATAGTTTATGTGTGTTCAAGTATGAATGATATACTTCAATAAATTGTTTTTAAAAATAAATAAAATTATCACTTAACATAAAAATAATAATAATAATAAAAATTTTAAAAAGAGATAATATTGTGGTGAGGCCAGGAAAGTCTTAGTTTGGAACCAGCCATGAAGGCCAGGTTCAGGACCTTAGATTCAATTCAGCAGGCCATTGAGAGACATTAACATTTTTGAGCAAAGGAGCGGCATCATTACATTTCTGGATTTGCCCTATTTAGCCAGGAAGGCCAAGTAGGTGGCTGTGTCACCTGCCCGAGACAAGGCATAAGGATGTGAAACAGAAGGGGAGTTGTCAGGGTGGAGACGAAAGAATGGACTCAAGTGCTTTTTGATGCAGAAAGAATGATATTGTGGGATAATGCTGCCAAAGGAGCAGAAGGTCACAAATTGATTATGTTGTATCAAGTCTGGTTGACAAGAGGACAATAATGTCAGAGCTGTAACTATAGATTTTGGCATCATCTATCCACAGAAGAGCATTATTAGAATGAAGGTGAATAAAATGACAAGTGAAAGATCATATATATATTTTTAATAAATCTATAGTCCCCAAATTAAGGTCTCAGGTCAAGGATGATATTTTTATTTTTTTAATGAGTTTTTATTTTACAGATAAAATACCTACAGAAAAGTACACAGATATTAAATGTGAAAACGTATTTTCAGAAAATGAAATAGAACATTACATGTAATGTTACATCACATGTAACCTCTCAGTCTCTTTCTCCAATTCTACCCAGAGTTAACCACTATTCCAGCTTGATTTTGCCTGCTTTTGCACTTTATTTAAACACAATCATGTAGTATACACCTTTTGTATTTGACTTCTTTCATTCTACTTTATGCCTACGAGATTCATCTGTAGTGTTGCAGATATAAATCAACTATAATTTTCACTGCTGTGTACTATTCTATTGTATTATTTCATCACAATTTTTAAATCCATTATGTTGCTCAATGATTTGCTATTAAAAATAATCCTGCTATGACATTCTTGTATGTACCATTAGATGCATGTATGCATATATTTCTATCGAATAACCTGGGAGTGTTATTTCTGTGTCTTAGAAAATGCATATACATATATCGTTAGCATACTGCTAATTTTCCAAAGTGATTGTACCAAGGTACATTCCCACCAGCAGTGTATGAATGTATGAGTTTCAGTTACCCTACATCTTTGTCAACATATTGTTTCACTGGCCCTTTAATAGTAATTGTTTTGGAGAGGGTTTAGTGACATTTCATTGTGGTTTCAATTTGCATTTATTTTATAACTAATGAGGTTGAGCACCTTTACATATATTTCTTGTTATTTTGGGTATCCTTGTTTGTGAATGACTGTTTAAGACTCTTGCCTGTTTTACTGTGACATTATCTGTCTTTCACTTATTGGTCAGTAGGAATTCTTCATTCACTTATGATACCAACTCTGCTTGGTGTTATGTTTTATCAGTATCTTCTCCCATTTTATGGCTTGTATTTAGATTCATTTAATGGTGTATTTTGATGACCAAAAGTTGCTAATTTTATTCCATTTATAGAACTTTTCCTTTATTGGTAATGTTTTATATTGTTCCCTGTAGACATCTTTCTCTATCTCAATATCATGAAGAGACTCTCCATTATCTTCTAAGGGCTTTATTATTTTAACTTTCAAAATTTGATCTACAATCCATGTGCAATTGAATTTTACACATGGAGTGAGACAGGGGTCAATATTCATTTTCCCCAGATGGATATCCAAAGGACCTAGCAGAATTTAATTAAAAGACTACCATTTCTCCACGGCTCTTACATGTGCCAATATATCTGGATCTTTTTCTGGACTTGCCATCCCTTTGTATTATTATTTTTTCTATTTTTCGTACTCTCACACTGTCCTAATTATTGTCGCTTTATAGAAAGTGTTGATGTCTGCTAACATGGTCTTAGCAGTATTACTGTGACTTTATAAAATTCTTAAAATCTGGGCCCGTACATTCTCCAATTTTGTTCTTTCCAAGTTTACTTGGGTCATTCCCAATACTTTGCATCTCTAGATAAAATTTAGAATCAGCTTGCTGTTTTCCATACTACACACCTATACACATGAGGTGGCTTGGAGTTTTGTACCCGAGGAAAACACGTTCCTTAACTAAATCCATTCCTGTGGGTGGGAACCCCTTGTAAATAGGTCCTTTGCTGAGGCTACTTCAGTTAAGGTGAGGCCCAACTGACTCAGGATGGGTCTTAGTCCCATTACTGAAGGCCTTATAGGGAAGACCACAGAGAGAAAAATCTAGAAGGAACAGCCAGAAGCCAAATGTCCACAGAACCTGAAAAAGAAGGGAGAAGCCAGGAGAGGATGCCATGTGCATTGCCATGGGAGAGAAAACTCAAGGACTGAGGCCTGCTGGCAGCCCTCTTCAGAATGTCAGTCTTCTGAAAGAAAGATTTGTCTTGATGATGTCTTGATTTTGGGCTTGCCCTACCCTCAAAACTGTGAGCCAATAAATTCTCATTGTTTAAGCCAACCCATTGAATTTTATTTGCTTCAGCAGACAGGAAACTGTAACAATGCACACACACACACACACACACACAACTTTGAGGATTTTGTATTTATCACATCACTAGATCAGGTTAGAGAGAATTCACATATTTGCAATATAAATTCTTACAAACCATGGACATAATATAACCCTCCATTTATTTGTCCTTCTATAATATCTCTCATATTTTATGGTTATCTTTGAAGGTGTTTTGTACATATTTTGTTATATTTATTCTTAAGTATTCACATTTTTGGTGGAATAAATGGTATGGTTTTTTAAAATTTCATTTCCTCATCATTTTGTTGGTATATAGAAATATGACTGTTATTTGCATATTGATGTTCTATCTTATAAACTTGCTAAATTCAGTAAGTAATTCTGTTAACCTGTACATTTTGCTTTTTATTCAACATATAAAAACACATTGACAACTCAAAATGGATCAAAGAGCTAAATATAAGAATTAAAATTATAAAACTCTTAGAAGAAAACAAGGAAACATCTTCAGGACTTTGTGTTAGGTGATGGTTTCCTAGACTTTACACCAAAAGCAGAAGCAACCAAATTGAAAATAGATAAATGGGACTACATAAAAATTAAAAACTTTTGAGCATCAAAGGACTTTACCAAGAAAGTAAATAGACAACCTACAGAATGGGAGCAAATATTTGGAAACCAGATCTTTGATAAGGTTCTAATATCCAGAACTTATAAGGAACTTCTACAACTCAACAATAAAAAGATGCATGGCCCAATTAAAAAATGGAAAAAAGACTTTAATAGACATTTCTCAAAAAAAAAAAAAAAAAAAAGGATATGTATATAGCCAATAAGCACATGAAAGATGCTTAAAGTCATCAGACATCAAGGAAATGCAAATCAAAACCACCATGCAATGCCATCTCGAACCCACTAGACCTGCTACTATTAAAAACAAAACAAAACAAAACAGAAAACAACAAGTGCTGGAGGGGTTGTGGAGAAATAAAAACACTAATCCATTGTTGGTGGGAAGTAAAATAGTGCAGCTGCAATATGATGATTCCTCAGAAAGTTAAATACAGAATTACCATATGATCCAGCAATCTCACTTCTAGATATATACCCAAAAGAATCAAAAGCAGGGCCTCAAACAGACATTTTCACACTGATTTTCTTAGTGGCACTATTTGCAATTACCAAAAGGTAGAAGCGACCCAAGTGCCCATCAACAGATGAATGGATAAACAAAATGTGGTATATACATAAAATGTGATGTTATTTGGCTGTGAAAAGGAATGAAGTTCTAATGCATGCTACAACATAGACGAACCTGGAAGACACATGTTGGGTGAAATAAGCCAGACACAAAGGGACAAATATTTTATGATCTCATTTATATGAAAAAAGTAGACTAAACATATTCATGAAGTCAGAAACTAGAATACAGGTTACTAAGGGCCAAAAGGGGGAGGGGAATAGAGAGTTAATGTTTAATTGTAAGAAATTTCTGTTTGGGGAGATGAAAAAGTTTTGGTAATGGATGGTGTTGATGGTAGTACAACATTGTGAATGTAATTAACACTACTGAATTGTATATTTGAAAAGGGAGAAAAGGGAAATTTAAGTTATATATAAATTCACACAAACACACAGAAAACATAGAAATGTGGAACACAATGTAAACAATGTGTTAAAGTTAAGAACATAATTATAATAATATTGTTTCATGAACTGTAACAAAGGTACCCCATGAATGCAAAGTGTTCATAATAGGGAAAACTGCATGTGAGAAGGGGATATATGAGAACTTTGTAATTCCTGCACGATGTTTTTGTGAACCTACAACTGCTCAAAAAAAAAGTAAATTATAAAAAAAGGGCATTTTTGGGCAATAATATTTTCCTTTTCCATCCTTATTTATATACATTTTCTCTTTTTCTCCTCCTTCTCCTTCTCCTTCTCCTTCATTTGCCTTATTTCACTGGCTAGGGCATTTGATACAATATTGAATAACAGTGGTGATAAGATATACCCTTGTCTCATTCATGATCTCAGAGGTAAAACTTCCAAATTTTCACCATTAAGTACAATTTTAGCTCTAAGATTTTTGTAGATTTAAAAAAATATATGTTAAGTAAACACCATCTACTATTGCTTTCCTAATATTTATATTTTTTAGCATGAGTGGACTTTAAATTTTATCAAATAATGTTCTGCATATATCAGGAAGTCATGTAGCTTTTCCCCTTTCATCTGTTATTATGTTGAATTATATTAATAAAAATTTTTAAGGTAAATTGACCTTTAATTCCTGGAATAAACCAGGATAATAGTTATGTGTATTATCATGTTTATATATCAATGAATTTGAATTGCTTTTGTTTTTCTTTTGACTTGTATAATTATGTTCTTGATTGACCCATAATTTTACTTTTGTTTTGGCAGCAAGGTTATTCTCACTTCATAAAATAAGTGGGGAAGTGTTTTCTTTTGGCCATTCGTTGGTGGAATGTCGAACTAATAGATTACTTAAACATTTGGTAAAATTCATGGATATAGTATCTGGACCTGTGTTTCCTTTGTGGGAAACTTTCATTTTTTAATTATAACTTCATATTTTTAAAAAACATACAATTATTCAGATTTTCTATTGCTTCTTGTATTAGACCATGTCTCCTTAGTCTTTGATTCTTCCCCTATTTCTCAACTTCTGGAATATTGTACTTGCTCAAGTAATATTTATTGAATTAAATAAATGATTTAATGACTTTGAAGTGAATTGAGACATATTAATACATGAAAGAATATCTCCCAATAACCCAGACTAGATATATGTGTATATACATATATGTGCATATGCATATACATTGCATGTGTGTGTTTCTAATTTCTAACAAAACACGGCTCTATTGTGGGGGCATGATGAACCAACCATCTGCTGCTGTTGAATGAAGAGAAGAATAAGTAGACACAGGATGGGCCATAATTAACAGACCCAAATGTAGTATTAATCTCTGAGGGCCTAAACAAATATGAACAGGAGAATCCACAGGAAACATTAATTTCCTGTGGATCAGGGATATCATTTACATATAAGGGGTTCTGAGTTGGTGGGAGCTGCAAAAATAAAAGGGTTTCTAGATAGTTCTAGAGGGCGATATGCCTAGCCAAGCAAAATCATCATCATAGATTTAGGTTGTCCATCAGTTTAGAACAAAAACAAAACCAACAAAAGAAGTAGAAAAAAAACAGAGCCCAATCTCCAAATGCCCAAGAGTCAAGTTGTGTGTCAGCATTCTATTTTGGGCTTCAGCTCCAATAGCCAATGCCATCAGGAACCTGGAGTGCAAATCAGGAAACAGAGTCAGAGGCTCAGGTGTACTGTCTGGAAAAACATGGTAGAGATTAATGCAAGACTTCAGCTCAGTAGACAAGCAGAGGCCTCCAGGTCTCTACAGACAGAACAGACATTGGGCCTAGTGAAACAAAACCAATTCTTGACCCTATCCAAGGGTAGTGTCCAATCTCCTTTTAGACTTCTTTGGTTTTTTCTAAATTGGTTTGCAGCCAAGTCTTCACATATGTCCAAGAGCTATAATCAGACATGGCTAGGGTAGGAATGGGCTCGTAATCATGATAAAAAGTGTTTCAACCACAGGTATTCAAGGTGTCCTAATTCTAAGTTTATTACCTGCGTGTTCTAAAGACAAAATTAGGAATTTTATTGCCTTATTCTCTTGCAAACAATTTCCTTTTCTCAGTGGAATGTGAAATTAAGATAGGTAAGTAGTGCTTCCCCAGTGGGAGGAAGCACCAGCAAATTAATGGTCTCAAGAAAAAAATCTTATAATGAACATCTTTTGCCCAGAGTATTCTGGTAAAATAGTGCAAACTGTAAAAATGAATCAAACAAGGGAATTAGATAACATACTTGCCCTTGGTTTCTATCTCTGTTGTGAGAGGATGACTTTCCTTTTCAAATTCCCGAGTTGGCAAGTACTGTATTGTGTTTTATGAAGGAGCCTTCTTAAAATGCTTAGACTCATTTATTCTCTAGGACATGAAAGCAATTTGGTGGATCTAGGGTTGTGTAAGTTGCTTATTCTTGCTCTTTGATTATTATTGTTTGCTATCACATTTCCCCACCCTTCTCCAGGCATTTTCAGTATTCATAATTATATTAAATAGAATATTGCCAGGAAGGGAATAACCATAAGGCATCTTATTACCATTTTAAAAAGAGTTAATGAATCTCTTTTTAACATGGTAATAAGAGCTATACACATATACTATGAACCAGGCTCTGTCCTAATTACTGTATATATATTAACTCATTTAATCATAACAACCTCCTGAGGTAGGTCCTATTATTACATTTTACATTTGAGGAAAGAGAAGCCTGCAGTGGTTAAAGAACTTGGCCATGCTTACATTCACATGAGTAAGTCGTGAAGCCAAGGCATAAACACTTGGGCCTGTTTATGTACTTCAACACCGTGCTCTGCTGCTTTTCAGTGATGTGTGAGCGCCACACATGGTAGACCAAATCTTAATTTGTGCCATGAATGTTTTTTGTATCTTCTCTAATTAAGTATTGCTATGTTCTTGGTGTAATAAATACGAATAAGACATGATATCAGTAAGATAGAGAAGTATCTGCCTCAAGCTACAGATGTGGAAACAGGCAACCAGATTCAAATTAAAGTGTCTAGGGTTATTCGAAGAATCAGCAAAATCAGTGCAGAGCTAGGAATAAGTCCAAGTTCTTCTGTCACCTGGCTTAGATTTCTGTGGTAGCCCAGAAGATTTTAGCCACAATATTTTATATAAGAAAAGGACAGATTTACATATGAAAGCCTGATGAAAGTATGCCAAGGAAATATTAGGAAAGTTTGATAAGTCACAGGTGCTTTTTTCTATTGGTGATTCTTGTTTCTAGATTTGTTCCTGCAACTATTTCATATTTGCTGGTAAAATTCCTTTATCATTTCTTTTTTTCATTCTACTAATGAGCTAAATAGGTTTCTACAGCCTATCTACCTCTGTAGGTGGAGGTAGGTGAGAAGACTAACTCCTACATTTTAGATCAATCTTGCAGCACACAAATATTGTTTAAAGATACCATTCCCAAATATTCAGTTCTCAGAAATAATAAATCGGAGTTGTGGAGAGTTGGTGTCGCAAACCAGAAGTCACGGCAGACTAACATCTATGCTGTGTTTATGTAACTTCAAACAGCATAATCGATAAGGCCAAAGGAAAAGGATGGGACATCAGTCACTGTGTTGGTTATTGTTGCAACACAATGACACAATCTCCTTCTCCTCCCAATCTCAGTAGATTTTTATTACATTATAAAATATTAGTTGGCTTAATATTGATGGGTCAACAGAGTGCATGGAATCATTGATATTTCAGTGGTAGTAATGAGACTAGTAAAGATACTAGTTTCTGTGACTTTTTTTTTTTTTTTTTTTTTTTCTGTTTCATTGGTGAGACCTGGTGTTTCAGAGAATAGTTCTCAATGACCGTGGCAATCCTGTGACAATTCTGGACTTGAAATGGCAGCTTATCAATCTAGGACATTAATGAAACTCAGAAACTGTTAGAAGTCATAATTGCTCCCTGCCTCTGAGGCCAAAGAATGTCATGGCCATCTCTGCTCAGTGCCTCAGATGCTCCCCTACTCCCTGCCTCTTTTTGATCACTGTGATTTGGAAAAATCCATTATAAAAATTTTCCTCATTGAGTGTTAAGAAACAAACAATAAAAATGAACACAAAACATTTGGCTTATACCAAATGTCATATAAATTTACGCATGTTCTGTGGATTCTAAACACAGAACTGAATACGTGATTATTTTGTAAAAAAAAAAAAAAAAAAAAATCAACATTACTTTTGCTTAATTTAGGGTCAGAGTCGGATGCTTTTGATAGGTAATCTTGATGCAATCTAAATAACAATTTTGGATTTAGAGAGGCAAGAGTCTGTTTTCAGTTTTGCCACTTACTACTTATGTATGTGACCTAGGCAAATGAGTTATCCCCCATAGAGGCTTAGTTTTCTAATCTGCAAAATAAAGACAATCACACAAACACACACTCACACTCACAAACACATGCATGCCCTTCAGAGACTTGTGAGGGCTGAATGAGATAATATAGGCAAAGTGCCCAGATGAACATTGAGCACAGTTTTCCTAAGATTTCAAATGCTAAACCAGGAAAAATGCTGTTTCCTCTGGGCAGTATTCAATATAAGAATCAGGCTACCAAATGTTCCATCTCAGGAAAAAGTGCCACAAAGGAAAAGGAAATGCTACTGGTGTCATTCTTTCTCTTCCTAGCCCCTCTTCTCGGAACAAATACACGTGGAATGCTGTTGAAAGAATAGACGGAGTCATTGAAACTTGCTCCATAGTGGGAATTAAACTGGAGAAGGTATTAAAGAAACATGAAACAGTGGAAGCAATATAGGGCAAGTGCCCGGGGATTCAGGATCCAGCTCCATCTTTGCCACTAGGTAGCAAGTCACCTGGCGTCTCTGGCTGTCACTTTCCTCATTGGAAAAATTAGGGGAAAAGGGACCTTCATATCCTTGAACACTTTGAATCTGTGAAATAAAATACCTTCATGAATGAGGGATTTCTGAAATTTAGTATGTGGGCAGCTGCTAAAGACGACCTATCAGCTTTCAGAGGTGGCCAGAAAAACTCTATCTACCATTTCAGGAATGGAATTTGGCTTAAGTAGTTTCTGGAACACTGACTATTGGCAAAACAAAGAGGAGTTAAGCACAAATGACCTTATTCCAAATGAGAATGCTGCCTGAAGATGCAGCAGCATTTTTCTCACAATGTTATTTATAGAGCTATTCAAGACCATGAGGGTTTTACAAGGCCATATAAATGTTTTATGCAACATCTATGCATTCTAATATGTCTATTGGGTATTAAGATGGCTAAATACCTTTTTCTTCTTTCCTAACACCCTGTGAATCCAAAATTATTAACAAATGCATTGATTTGCATTTCAGCCGCCCCTACAATAATGACATTCTTTTAGGGCAGGGGCTGGGTGTTCTTTTTCTTGGTGTGCCCAGCACACAGCATGGGTAATCAGGTGTTGTTTATTTGGGCAACGTGTTAATGAATGAATGATCACATAGAGCCTATGAGGTTCTTGACTTGTGAGTTAAATAAATAGACATTAAATTTCAATCTACTAAGAAATTTAAATTTAGAAAGTAGCTCTAGGGGTCGGATGTGGCTCAACTGGTTGGGCTTCCGTCTCCCACATGGAGGGACCCGGGCTCGATCCCCGGGACCTCCCGGTAAAAAACAACAACAACAAAAACAAAAAACAAAAAAAAAGAAAGTAGCTCTATTCAGGCCCTATCAGAGCCAGATAAGTAATTTTTACCTCTCTGGGCTTGTCAAATTAGGAGATGGAAAAAGATAATTTAAAAAGTATCATCCAGCTCTAAATTCTGCTTTTATTCCCCCCCCCCCCTCTCTCTATATATATATATATAGGAAATAAAGACAATCTCACAGTTGTATTTGGAAACTACACAGAATTAAGGGATATAAAATGACTTTCCCACTCAAAGATATAAAATGACTCTCTAGTGTCTTGATAAATTTCTAGTTCCTTAAATCTAACATTCAAAGTCCTTTGCAACATGTAATTTATCACATTCAACATGACACATTTTGCAGGGCTACTTTCAACATGTAATATTCAGTGTATAATATATAGCTTTAGAGGATGTATGGTATTTCTTGTCATAATTTTCCATTCCCTAACTTTATTTTAAACCCATTGAATGTATTGTAGTTTTATTTTTCTAGTATTTCTTATTAATGTTTTATGTACATGGGGTGTTAAAATATATGAAATATATGAAAATATGAATGAATACATGACTTCAGATCTTATTTTCTTTCAAACACCCACAAAGAAGGTAGCAAGGAAATATAAGGAAACACCATGAAAGAGTCAGAAAAGGAATAGACGGGATCTCCTTTAGCTCTCTAGGCTTGGTTTAGATCAAAGAGATATAGGATTGATTTTTAGCAGGCAGGGGGTTTTGCCAGCACAACTGTTGAAAATTCTTGGAGGAAAACTCAGATCTATTGGTTTGAGCACATATAAATTCAAGGAAACTATTTCTGTTCAGTCATACCAGGTGAGTAAAACGTAAAAAGCATTGATTGTTGAAGACTGTGCCCCAATTTAAAACCCTTTGTCCTGTGATTCTGAGCAATCTGCTTTAACACCCTGGATTTAATAAAGCTGTTAATAAATCAGGAAATGCAGTAAAAAAAGCATAGCACATTGTTCAGTCCTTTATAAGTGTTAAAAAAACATGTTAGTGTTTCTTCAGTTTATATTTCTTACCCTTCTCTGTGATAAAAAGAAAAAGTCACAGGCAGACAATTTAGATGATCTGAAAGCATTTTATGATGTGTAATCTTACTGGAGCTCATCTCAAATGGAATTTGCAGATGTTTCTGGTCAGTTTCTTCTACATTTTTATTATTGTTATTATTATTATTAATTTAGAGTTACCTGGGATTGAACCCAGGACTTTATAAATGGGAAGCAGGAGCTCAACAACTTGAACTACATCCTACATTATTGCTTTTTGTAGCCTGCAAATCAAACAATGTGCTACAACAGATGTAGCATGGGCCTGAAAAATTTATTATGTACTCATTTTTAAGGAATGTAAATGAGGAAAATGTCTGGACGGTATCATTTCCAGGTGAGTTCTTGAACACTTGGAAAGCTTTGCAAACTCTAAATGCAGAATAATGTCCAATGTCAATTTATCTGTCATCTCTCCTCTACTGAGTAGAGCTTTAGCAAAGTGTCATAATTCTTTGCAAGACTCCATTAACTAAAGACTTAAAGATTTCCAACATGTACCATTATGAAAGAATTGACTCAGCCTCCATTGGTTTCCACATCTTCCTGAAAGTCTAATATGGTTGTTCTGTGAATAGCTATACAACACCTCCAAGATCCTATGAAATTAACCAAAATTGCTAGGACAGAATTCCTTCCAGTGACCTGTGATTTGTATCTTCAGGGTTAGTTTATAACTTCGGTACATTGCTATTGCCAACTATATCTAATCTAAATTTTTCTACCTGGCTTTTAAGCTCTTCCATAGAGTGGCTTCATCTGCCCATTCAATCTTTTTTTAAATTATCTTTCTTTATTTTTAAATAAGCTTTAGATTACATTAATGTAACATCAAAAACATAGGGGATTCCCATATACCTCACCCCCTCCTCCTCCCACACTTTCCCCCATTAACATCTTTCATTAGTGTGGTACATTTGTTACAATTGATGAACACATATTGAAGCATTGCTACTAATTATGGTCTATAGTTTACATTTTGCACTGCACAATTTTATAAGTTTTGTCAAAATGTGTAATGACCTGTATCTGTCATTCAGTGTCATGCAGGACAATTCCAATATCCTAAAAAGGCTCCATGTTACACCCATTTTTCCCTGTCCCTCCCCTGAGAACCTCTGGTGGCCACTGCCTTTATATCGATGATACAAGTTCTTCCAATTCTAGAATAATAAGATGTCTACTTTAGTCCATAGTTGCATTCTTCCCTTATATTTGTTCATTCCTCAATCTTGAGGATTTTAGGATGGTGACTCCCATTCTGTTTCTATTTGAGAGGGGGCTTAGAGCCCCTACCCATTCCATCTTTCTTCCATTGCTCCCTATTATCTGCTGCCACCAGTCTATTAATGCCCTACTTCATTATCTTTGCACAGTATTATCTTTCATTGAAATATTATCTAAGCTCCTCAATGTGTACAAATTCCTTTTTATCTATTATCGTCAAGTCAGCCCCCTCTTGTCCACCAAACTTCAAAATTATGAGTTCCTTATCATTTTTCCCCTTCCTGTCTATTATTGGAATTGAGCTATTTTTTTTTTTGACTGCATGAGCTAATACCTTATAAGCCAAGCTATCCTTTCTCCTGCCTCCATTACTCATGCATTTCTTTGACTCCATAGACATGCAACAATATTTTTGTTTTATGCCTGAGTGGAGTTACTGTAATCAAGGAAACGGGCTGTGAGAAAGGATGATGCAAATGGTTGGAATTCTTTGTTTTTTTCTTTAACTCTTTCCTAAGATTGTACGGAACTGAGTTTCATGAGATTTTTCATGATTGTTTAACATAACTGGCTAAATGCATATCTGCTTTAGGACCCAAATGGGGAAGGAGAATGAATATTTTCCCTAATTCTGCTCTCTGCATGAAACTCAGCAGATTTTGGCATTGTAGCAGTTAGAGTTCAGCTGGGTCACAGATGTCACACTCAAAGAGGAATAATTAAAAAGAGTTAACAAAAGGAACAAGAGAAGGAGTATTGCTATTTTGTAAAAAAAAAAAAAAAAAAAAAGTGTGATTAAGGTTTCAGGAACCCCTAAAATGATGGTGAAGCACCCCAAAGCTTTCTACAGTGGTTAGCCCTGACACCTTTACCCCAAAGGGAGGGAAATGTTACTAGAACTAAGAAAGAGAGAAAAAGAGAACAGGGCAGGGAAGAGGGTGAAGAGAGAAGATAAAAGAGAGAATTGCTGCTATAGGAAAGGATTACCTGATAAAAGCAGTGGATTTAAGTAGAGGAATACAACTTCCACTGCTCTGCATGGAAGGAGTTGGGGGCATAAAAACTCTAGCAGTATGCCTCCATCTTCAAACTCTTGTCTATTTTCTCCTGTTGGAAAAACCCCAAAGGAAGCCAGAAGAAGAAAAACTCACTGATGCAGTCCATAATAGTCAGCACCCTTGGGGAGAAACAAAGGGGGTAAAAGGGTGGCAAGTGAATCTGAAGGGGCACATGGAGAGTATCTAGCAAAGGTATCTAGCAGAGGTCCCCTGATTATGGAAAGTTTCTGAATGATCTAGGGAAGGTACTTTAACATGGATAGTGCTAGTAGAAGGAATTAGACAGCAGACATGAGCCAAGTGGACATGGGGTACAAACTCCTTATGAAGAGCGCAGTCCAACCTGTGATTTGCTGAATATGTGAGTCCCTCTGGGGGCTCCCAGAAATAACCAGATACATTTAGATGAGAGGATATTATCTATGAGTCAAGGTCATGGGGATCCATGGGGGCATTGAGAGGTCAAGTATTTGCTTAAGAATATACCACTAGGATATATTAGCCTATGAGTCTAACTTGGTGGTTTTACTGAGGAGCCTGGAGTATCAGTGACTCAGCTTTTCTCTATTTTAGAAATAGCAGTATGGGAAGACTTGGAATATCTAGGCTATATAACACTTTATATTCAATACCCAACAATCTAACTCTGAAGGACACACTCTTTTGTATTATTTATTGATGCATCTTATTTTGACAATCTGAATAGAAAGCCAGTATTTTCTTTCACAGTTATCATATATATTTAATAGAATTTTCAAGGGCTGAGCACAAAGTGGGTGCCAATTAAATATTTGCTGATGGCTTAACAGTTTTTTTAAGCTAGATATTTACAAAATCAGTTATACATAAATAAAAGCAACTGGTTATGGCTCTTTTATCCACATAAAACTTACAGTGAGTGAAAGAAAAAGATGAAAACACATATCATTGCTGTAAACTGCTTTCTGTATATCCACATAGGTAAGTGTTCATACATTTAACATGGGGAAGAAAAACTGTTACATTTTCTATATTTTTGCATATTCTCACTGGTAAAGATGTTAGGATGTTATGAACAGGAGGTATTGAGAATTATCTTGGTATTTTTATATAAGATGAATTAAAGAAAATTATCACCCAAAAGCAAGAGCCAATGCTTCGCTATATATAAATCAGAGCTGGTACTGTGTTCTACAGTTGAGAGTTTGCTATATAGTTCAGTATTATAGCAGGGGAATGGACTGTTCTAAGTCATGATTAAATGATGAAAATTAAAAGAAACTAACAATTCCACCCCAATTGAAAACAGATTTCTCCCTACTCAAAATGTTCTGTGTCCTCTCAAGTTTTTCTTAAAACCAAGATTTTCTCTTTCTTACTAAATATTCAGAATGTAAGCAACATTTAAATAAACACCAGCCAGATATATTCATCTCTAGTGCCTCTTTTCCTGTAGTACACAAAGTCGTTTTGGGAATTCTGAGTAGTCTTCTGCTTAGGAAGGAGGTGGGCAGAGAGGATGAAATTTCACTTAATGATCCCCCTTCTTTGTTCAGAGGATAAAGATGGGATGCCCTTGATAAGAAAGATCATTTGTTCTGGTTCCAACTCTGTTCTAGGCTCACACCCCAGACATTTACTACTCTGAGTATGGGGCTGGCAAATCAGCCATCACTCATTTTTTTTTTCCTATCTCTACATACAGTAATTATATTTAAATAACAAAATGCACTCCCCATTGAATTTTTTTTTTTTAGGTACCGGGGCTGGGGCTTGAACCTGAGACTTCATATGTGAGAAGCTGATGCTCAACCACAAGCACAGTGGCTCCCCGAGTTGATTTTTGTTTATTTGTTTGCTTGTTGTTCATTTTTGTTTACTTGTTTGTTTGTTTGTTTTTAGGGGTCACTGGGAACAGAACCTAGAACCTCCCATTTGGGAAGGAGAAGCTCAACTGCTCTAGACATATCCTCTTCCCTCCCCACTGACTTTAACTAGTAAATTATGCAGCTGTATAAAGAGGACGTTAGCAGTCTCCTTGACTCCTTTATTTCACTCCTTAACCAATGTCTGGAACCTGAAAGCAAGTCTTCCACAAGGTTCTCCACATTCAGACATGCACATGCTTACATGTGGAGATACTTCACTCTTTGATCCTGTTCTACTGAAAGCACATACCAATTAACTTCTGGCGATTTTTACCTATGCATATGAGGCCTAATTCACAAATGCATAAAAGTTCCCTGAGAACAAGGATAATTTAAAATATCATTTGTGTCTCCTGTCAAATATAATCCTACCTTTCAAGCCATCCCAAATCCCCTGGGCTCCTAGGTAAACTGCTGAACTTGTATTAGTCCTTCTGTCCTTACTATGGTGACCTATTAAAAAGACTGAAATTCCCTTGACTAAAGTTGCCTTTATTAAAAAACAAAAAACAAAACCTTGTTTCTTCTACTTCTAATATCTTGTGAAATGCAACTGCCCTAAGGAATAACTTGGCACCCTTTTAAGAGGAGGGAAAAAAATACCTGCTTAACATATGCATAGTTGCAAAATTTAGGTGTGAAAAAGAGAAAGATTTTAACCAAATGAATGCAAAATCAGCTTAGTGGATTTTAATGTTTTCTTTGAGACGTAAATATTCTTCTTTTAAAAACCATCTCCAACTTCTCTTATACAGGCATATATCCTCTAAATTCACTAATAAAATTATTGTCCTGGAGAATTAAAGTAAAATTGCTCTGTCATCTCCTAAGACTCTAATGTAATACAAAATATTCTAATCATTGCATCTAATTAAAGTAGTAAATCATTTTTTAAAAAACTCTCCTTATTATTGAAGTCTTGATTATAATAGTCCTATATCAGCAGTGCTCTCAAAGCCACGAGGTACACTCATTGCCCAGAAAAGTGAGCCCTCATTTAGACTCCTGGGTCAAAAGCAGGATCCAGGTCTTTTTGTCAATTAATCAAATATCCAGTGCCTGGTTTCTTATCATTGCAAATGTACAAATCACTTGCAGTCTGGTATTCTCAACTAGTTCATTTATCTGGGTGGCTCCCAGAAGCCAGGGATTGAATTTTGTAATAAGAGGATAAACTTGCCTTTTGTGTGTTTATGTGCATATGAGTATGTATTTGTTCAATTTTTGAGTTCTCTCATCATATGATAATCTGAAGTTCTTTCCTGCCCTGTTCTATTTCAATGGATGAACTCATTCATTCATGAAAACATATATGGATAATCCAAAAGAGTTTAGTAATAGACATTGGATAACATTTCTGGAATTATTCTAGACTACTTCCTACATCACTCATTCCAGCTAATTCTCCCCATATTGCCTAGTTCTCCAATTCCAGTTCATTTCAATACGTGGACCTTGTGACACTCTCTGTGTTGCAGTTTAGGGCCCACCTTGGACATGCCTCTCTGGATCAGTCTCAATCCTGTCTCTTAGTCACATTTTTATATTTGCTTTTTAGCACTACATATTGGTGATGAAGAGACAGTCCTGGTGATGGCTAAACCCACCCCAAGGACTCACCCTGCTGAGTCTCTACCTGAGTTCTTCACTGAAGAAAACCAACTTGAAATAATGGAAAAACATTTAGAGTGCAGACCAGACAACTTGCACATCTTGGTGTTTGAGTGAAAGAGGTTTATTAAATTATCATCAAAATTGTCTAAGTTACTTACGTGTTTATATGAACTAGAACTCTAATTTCATAATTAGAGTATGGGGCCTCATAACGGACAGTTGCCTTTCAGCCTTTAAATTTTTTCCCTGAAAATACATATAGTTTAGATGCATTTATCAATTGCAGTGAATGTGCCACACTAATGAAGGATGTTTATGTGGGATGGTGTAGGAGGTGTGGGGAGTGGGGCATATGGGAATCCCTATATTTTTCATGTATCATTTATGTAATCTAAGTATCTTTTAAACAATTAAAAATGAAAAAAAAGAAAAATGAAAAAAAAAAACAAAACCATATAGTTCAAAAGACCAAATAATATTCAAAGATTTATAAGGAAAGACAGGAGCTTCTGCTCCACACTTCCCCTCTGGTTTACATTCTTTGTAAACTAAAAGTTCAATACTTTTAGTTATTTCCACTACCAGCTACCTTTGTATTTCTAAATAAGTTACTTTTACTGCCATTTACTATTTTGCCAGTTTTAGGAATTGCCTACTGTCCTCCAACTAAAAAAGGTAAAGATTTCTCATGCTCTTACTTCTTTCCCCTTACCACTTCTCTTTGCTCATCTTTCCAAATCAGGTGTAATGCAATTGTTTTAAACATTGTTCATATTTGAGCTACATGGTGAATGGTGATTACATTTTTCCCTTGTACATTTTTTTCTTGGATTTAAAATAGCCTCTTTTAAAATGTTTGTATTATTATTTTTTCAAACTCTCCAGTGCAACAAAAATGTCTCCAGACATTGCTAAATGTCCCCTGAAGGGCAAAATCATTCCTGTCGAGAACCACTGACCACATCTCAGAATGGTAAGGACTTCTCGTTCTTATCCCGGTCTTTTCTCTGCCCCTTGGACACATTTCTTCTGAAGGTTTTCATCACCTGCTGCTCCCTTTGCCTGCCTAGCACAGCAGTCACCCTGGGACAACCCCTCAGCCACAGCTGGGCAATTCCCCTTTGCTTCCCTTTTATGTTGGATCACATGCTTCCCAAATGCTTTGTCTCCTTCATTCTTTTAGTCTCTTATTTTTTGGAGCATATCCACCAGTAACTTTCTGAAGGTGAGTAGCATGTAAAATGTTGGGGAACTCATATGGTGAAAATATCTATTCTATTGATTGCTAAGTTTGGCTGAGTGCTGACACCTAGTTTGAAAACCATTTTCCTCCTCAACATTTGAAGATATTGTACCATAGGCTTTTACTCCCCTCTCCTCCATATTTCCCTTACTGGCTATTAATTCTTTCTTTATAACCTGTATTTTCTCTCTGGATGATTTTGGGATCTTTTCTTTTTTTTTTTAAGAAATAAATTTTATTGGCACATATTAATAAAGCATACAATTCATCCAAAGTGTACAATCAATTGTATTTGGTATAATCACATAGTTGTACATTCATTACTGCAAATCATTATTAGAGCATTTTCATTATTTCAATAATAATAATAAACAAAAAACAGACAAATAAACAAGAAAATTCTTCACCTCTCAATCTCTCTGTGTTTCCCCTGCTGTACATAGCTGCTATTTCTGACTATTCTTGCACAATTATTTATTTATTATGCAGTTTTATTGAGATATATTCACATACCATGCAATCTATCCAAAGTGTATAATCATTGGTTTTTAGTATAATCACAATGTTGTGCATTCATCACCACAGAAAATTTTAGAACTATTTCATTACTCCAAACGAAAAACTCCACATCCCTTAGCATGCTTTCCCCAGCCCTACATAACCACGAATCCAATTTCATCTTTATAAATTGATTTATATTTACATTTTATATTAATGGAATCATATAATATGTTACATAATATATTTAGTTCATAGTAGCGCAATCATACAGTATTTGTCCTTTTTTGTCTGACTTGCTTCAGTCAACATAATGTCCTCCAGGTTCATCCGTGTTGTCATATGCTTTATGGCTTCATTTCTTCTTACAGCTGCACAATGTTCCATTGTGTGAATACAGTACAGTTTGTTTATCCATTCATCTGTTGATGGACACCTGGGTTGTTTCCAACTTTTGGCAATGGTGAATAATGTGGCTATGAACATGGTGGGCAGGTATCTGTTTGTGTCACTGCTCTCAGTTCTTCTGGATATATACCCAGTGTGGTACTGCAGGGTAATGTGGCAAATCTATATTAAACTTCTTAGGAAATGCCAAACGGTCCTCCACAGTGGCTGTACCATTCTACATTCCCACCAACAGTGAAAAAATATTCCTATCTCTCCACATCCTCTCCAACACTTGTAGTTCTCTGTCTTTTTAATAGTGGCCATTCTGATCGGTGTGAAATGATATCTCATTGTAATTTAGATTTGCATTTCCTAATCATTCGTGATGTTGAACATTTTTTTCATGTGTTTTTTTGCCATTTGTATTTCTTCTTTGGACAAATGCCCATTTTTCAATCAAGTCATTTGTCTTTTTATTGTTGAGTTGTAACATCTCTTTATATATCATGGATATTAAACCGTTATAGATAAATGGGACCTCCTCAAAATCAAACACTTTTGCAACTCACAGGATTTTGTCAAAAGGATGAAGGGCTCTTTTCTTTAAACCTAGTGTTTTGAAATTTCAATATAGGTAGGTACTTTCTATCTAGAAACTCATATCCTATAGTTTCAGCTTGTTTGCCTTCTATTCTTTGTTTCTTTCTCTTTTCTCTTTCTAAATCTCCTAATAGTCAAATATGGGATTTCCTTAATATGTCCACTAATACTCTTATCTTTCTATCTTGATTTTCCATTTCCTTTTTCTCACTTTCTGAAGTCTTTATTCAATCATGTTGCTCAACTGTCTAATTTGATTTTTGTTTAGTTTGTTTCAAGTATCATATTTGTGATTCCCAAGAACTTTCTTATTATATGGTTGTTCCTTACAGTATTCTACTTTTGCTTTATGGATTCAATATCTTATCTTATATTTTATGTTTCAGAATATCAGTTTTAGTAATTCTGAATTTCTTTTCTACTATATGTATTGTCTCTATTTCCCCAGCTTTTATCCTTCCCACTTTTGTTTCACTTGCTTGTTGTGAGCTTGTTTTCCATGCTGGAGATGTTCCTCAGATGTGTAGTGATTTTTATTGTCTACTTCTACTTGTGAGTAAGGTCTAAATTACTGAATGCTTGTTGTCAGGCTCTTCATTTCATAGAGAGTGTGTGCGGACCCAGTTGTTTCATTGGGCCACACCAACTGTCAGTGCCTTTTGCCTTTTTTTCTTGCTCGTGTCAGTTTCTCCAGAGCATCTTTGTTCACCAGTCTCTTGTCAGGAGAAATTAAAACTATTGCCTTTCTTGGATCCAAGTTAGTATAAGTAGAAGACCTCGCCATACAATGTGCAGATATTTGCTTAATTCTCCTGATTGCAATTTGAATTCTCACCCCTGCCCTCTGCTATGTAAGTTGTCTATAGTCTAAAGTCTCTCTGATTCAATCTATCCTGGAGAATAAATGTTCAGCTTTCGGCTGGTATAGGTGAGGCAGTCACTTGGCCACCTGCGATCAGAGGTTAGGAAATCTAACAGCTTCTTACAAAACATTCAGCTGATCCTCCTGCTTTCGGGCCCATTCCTCACCCTTCCGTTTTGAGATATTTGTGGCTCCAATTCCTGAAACTAGAGAGGTCGTGTTTCAGCTTGTTTCTTATTGGTATCCTCTTCAATAGACACTCAGTTAAGTTTTTAGTTTTCTCTTCTGCTAATTCAGGTAGGAGTCATACACCTGCTTTCTATTTCCAAAAAATTGTTGAATTTTTTTGTTTCTTGTTTTCTCCTTTCCTACTCTTTCTTGCCAATGTTAATTTATATTATAAAAAAAATAAAACAATCAAAAACAAGACAATAAAAACAACACAGAAAAATGCTACTCACATGACAATGAAGTTTAAAGAAGGAGTAAAGATTAAACCTATGCTAAATCAACCCTTTATAAGAAGTCTGTCCCTACCATATTAATGAAAGTAAACATATTTATGCTTTGATATCACATGGCCCTAAAATCTCAGTGCATTAACATAGCACACAACTTTTTCTTGCTCACAAAGACCTCTCCAAACTTAGGAGATTCCCCATAGCACTTGACCTTCAAGTAGTGGTTCAATGGTCCAAATTGCTTCAATCTTGTGCCGCTTTATATCAGCAAGTGCTTCCAAGGGTTAGGAGAGGAGAGTGCTGAAGAATCTTCCACTAGCAACTAAGTGTTGCGGCCCAGAAGAAACCCTTGCACTTCTGGTAAAGACCCACCGGCCTGAACTAGTCAGATGACCCTACTTAACTTCAAGGAAGTGGGAAAATATGGTCCATTTCTGTGCCTGGAAGGATGAGAAAATTGGACATTGGGGAGCACTGTACACCCACATTCTTTAAGCATTTTACCCATTAAAAACTATTTTTTTAAATAATTACTTTTACTTATAAGCTTTTCCAACAAAATGTCAAATGTCTTACTTGTGGACTGTTGTAACTTTGCCCCCAATTTATTTTGTTAAACATACCGTTTTCTCTCTACATCTACCGGAATACCATTGACTAAGATACCAAATACCCCAGTGCTGCTGGTCAACCAACTTAAGATTACAACTTGAGTTTCATTCCTTCCTGGTCCTTTAATATCCCCATGAAAATGACAAAATAAACATGAAAGCATGGAGAAATCAGTATTTGTGACAGAAAATATTCACAGATGCCACCCCAGACATTCTATAGAATTTTTTAAAAATTTAATGAAGGTAAGATTAAATTGAAATGGGGCCATCAGCCAGCAGTTTAGCACACATAGAGGGAATACATTCTAGGAAAGAAAGTAGAGGAAACCCTTCCCAACATATACCCACTTACCTTCCTCAAGTTTTGGAGTCATAGAGATAGGAGATAATGTTGAGCACTTGGGAGGAAAATGACATTAGATTGGAAATGTGGCTGAGAATTCATTTTGAAGATGGGGTACTGAATTTCACAGTGTCCAGAAGGTGATATTTTCAGCAAAGAGATATATTAAACTACCAAGGCAGCATTAACAAGATTGAATGAATTGATTGATTCTCTTCTGAATTGCTTGGCAGTGCCTCAATGTTGAGGCATCATATTTACTCAATGTGATACCTGGCAGATGGTTTCTTCTTCCCTCAGCCAGGTCAAAGACTGCAGCGGACGATCATATCTTAAACTTTGGAAATGTCTTCCTTCAAAGAGAGCTCCAGAGGCATTTCAGAGATCAAATTAATCTCCAGTTACTTACCCTGGTGGACCTGAGGAGACATGTCCCCAGGTCAGGACGTTAGGAATCTCAGAGTGTTATTGAAACCATTATTCCACAATCCCTGACTCCTTGACGAAATCTTTTATATCAAGGGGCCGATGCTAATAATGGGAGACAAATGAATAGCGTAAATATAGGTTGAGAATGATTTTAAATGTGGAGGATTTGTCTGAATTCAATTTTATTTCTCAAATCCTGCCAGAATGGCATTAGAACTTCAAAAATTTTTCTTCATTTGTCATCATTACTTTGGGGAACCTGCAGAAGATACAAAAATGAAATTGACACCTTGCTGCTTTATCTCAAAAACCTAAGCTAGTATGGTGGAGGAAGCACTCACTTCTCTCTGCTGGGCATCCCCTTTCTAGATCAACACCGCCTTTTCCAGGAATGAACTCTCAGATCATTGATTTGCCACCTATGATACCATTATTATCTTGGTGCATGATAGGTCAGCTTCAAAACTTTTGAGGGGCGTGCTTTGGTATGAAGCCTGTGTTCAGATTCTTGCTTTGCCACTCATCAGTTGTGCATTTGGCGGCCTAGCATCCCTTAGTTTCTGCGTCTGTAAAAGAATGCTCACCACAGAGCTTTGCAGTAAGGATCAAATGAACAATGTAAAAGAGTCTGGTAGGTGCCTGGAGTCTGAAAGCTGCTCTGCAGATGTGCTCCCATGTCAAAGATAGAAAGTGACTACTCATTGGTGCATTCTTCAATAACTAGTTGCCTTATTCAATAACTAGGATTCAATAACCTGTAGCCTTTTCCTTTTATTATTTATGACGGCTTCATCTGAATGCTGTATCTCTTTATTGTCACCTGCCTTCCTTTGGCCCTCAGGTTTCTACCTACGGGCAACAATTCATTTGGCTTCTCTTCCCGTCCCTTCACAGAGATCTCCTCCTCTGGAGAGCAATAAAAAGCCTGCCTAGCCTCACTAAGCTGAATTAAAACATCTCCTGGGGTAAAGGCCTGTTCTGTTGGGAAAGCATCTTCCAGAATCTAAGGTTATTGTAAAACAAAGAAATGATTCCAGGATCTCAAAGTACCTCCTAGGGAGTGGCCTAGGAGAGATGCAGAAGATGTTAACGTCTCAGATCCATCCTCAAATAAAGCTCTGCCTTGGACAATAGCATCTCAGCTACAGCCTGGCTAAATTAAGAAATGATTGCTACTTGGCTTCCCTTTTCCTTCCTTGATGTGTAAACCCATATATCATTTGTTTATATGGCTGATTACCTCTCACAAGTTCTGATAGTTGGTGTCTGGGGAATGAGAATGGGAGCGAGATAAGTTAATTTTCCTCACACAATCCTGAATTTGGGGTTTTCTATGCTTTTATCCCTATTAAAACTATTTACAGTAGTAGCATACAAGAGGTTAATAGCATACTCTTTGAAGTCAGACTGCTTGGGTTGTTATTTTGACTATACTACTTATCAGCTGCATCTTTTTTGGCAAATTATTTAGCATTTGTTGACCTCAATTTTCTCAAACTGTGAAATGAAGATAATAATAGTAATTAACACAGAATTGTCTTAAGTTAAATGAAATAATGTTCGTGAAGTACCTTGAAGAGTGTTTGAGAGTGTGCACTCAATAAAATGCTATGTTTGCCCTCGTTGTAGCAAATTTCCGGTATCCTCGAGTAAGAAGCACTGGTTTTTGAATTCACTTTTCTAAGACTCTCTGAGATAGCACTAAATATAATCTCTGCTCAACAAATGCTCCTGTGATACTGAAGACCCTCCTTTCCTATAACTTTTGTCCCTGGAGACCCTTGACTCTTAAAGTTATATGTATCTTCTTTTTTTAAGCCATCAATATCCATTACATATAGTGCCACAATTATAGCTTTTCCTGTAGAAAGATGCTAATGGATTCTGTCAAGCCCACCAAACAGCCACTTTCCTACATAACAGCTCTTTGGTTTCCTAAAAGACTGACCTTCAGTTACACAGTGATCAGAAAGCTTCTGATAAACTCGGGAATTAAATCAATATTTCTCACTCTTTGGTGATGATTAGCAGAGGAACATCAATTTTCATCCATGGTCCCACCACAAAGTCAGATCAGTCATACAGGGCCCTGGTTTCTCCTGACATTTATTATTCATTATTCATCCCTGGGGAAGAGGGGGGAGCTCTTCAGGTTTCCATGGCAGCAGTCAGCCATGTTAATTTGCTGGTCTTCAAGAAAATAAACAGAAAAGATAACTTTTTTTTTTTTTTTAAGTAACAGAAAATCTAGACACTCTCAGTAGTGGGCTTATTTGAGTCTGTTGACACATCAGCTCCAAGAAGACTGGCTTCCAGAGCTGTTGGTAAATATGATTTATCTTTCCAATTTAAAATATCCAGTCAAAGCTTTCAGGATGTCAAATCAGTTCTCTTCTGTGTTGGAGTACTGTCCCTATTTGCCTAACCCACAATCCTGGCAGAGAATGAAGTGTTGTCCAGGCAAATTCACCTGATTTCCATCTTTAATAACAAGGAAATGAGTCTAATAAATTTCTTAATAAGTTTCTTTTCAGGCATGATTTTGAAGACCTAGTGATTTCTACAAAGTCCTTGAGCAGTTTTCCAGCCAACATGAAATTTAGTTTGCTATGTGGCCACCTAGCGATCATTCTGTGAACTTAACTGATGGGTCGAGTCAGAGTCCATGCTGAAGGGCTGCATGTTAACACCTTTCTTTAGAATATGAATTCTTGGTTTTTGTACATCCCAGGTGGGTTTTTGAATTCCATTACCATCTGGCAGGAAAGGTGCCTTGAGAAAAAGGCAGAGTGGTCATGTGGAGATGGTTGACATTTGAGAATAATTGATGTTATATTGGGAAAAACTGTGGTTGGATCACATGTCTGTGAGGGTTTTTGTTTTGTTTTGTTTTGGATTACCATCACTGCATTCCTGGCAGAACCAATGAGAAAATATAGTCAAGATCCCTTGTCACAATAGCATTTATTTTTATTTTTGCTTTTAAAATTCATAATAAACTTTCTTTTTAGAGAAGTTTTAGATTACAGAAAAGTTACATAGAAAGTATAGGAGATTCCTATATAACCCCTCCACCCATATACACATTTTCCCTTTTATTAACACCTTACAATAATGAGGTGCATTTGTTACAACTGATGAACCAAATTGAAGCATTGCTACGAATCAAGGTCTATAAATTATGGTTTATACTTTTATAGACTTTGACAAATATATCATGTTATGTATTCATCATTGCATTATCATACAGAACAATTCCAATACCCCATGTCACACCTATTCATCCCTCCCCTACCCCTCTGAACCTCTCCTAACCACTATCTTTATATCACCGTTTCAAGTCTTCCCTTACCCCATGATAACACCTACATAACAATAAATCTACATTGGTCACGGTTACACTCCCCTCTTATGTTTGTCCATTCCATTGAGGAATTTGGGAAGGTGTCCACTCTTACTGCTTTGGATTGAGAGGGGTCTTAGATATTATGGAGCAGATGGAAGGAACTGTTTTGCTTGAAGCTGTAGATATTCTTTGTTTTTGTGGATGGGACTTGTCCATCATGACCATTTTGTTAGTTGTCCTGGGCAAGTCTGAAGAACTGGAGAGGCAGTATCGGCCGGAGAGTAGGTCTGCTGGGATTCAGGGTTCAACCAGCTTACGAACAGCCCAAAGAGTTAAGTCTCAGGGACATATATTTAACGGGTATAGTGATAATTATAGAATCCAATAAAAGGTGTAGCAGAATCATGAGTAGGGGATCTATGAATGAGTCTATCTATTGTTATATTTGGAAACTAGATCATCATGTATTTCTGAATAGGGCCTGCTAAAGGGGCGTTGGTTTCCTGAAGATGTAAACCTGGCCTGTAGTGTCCAGATGTCCCTAGTGCCCTCAGAAGCAGTTTTGTTTGAGGCTTTGGATACTGTGGCAGTTAGACAATATATTGGGGACAAGTATGGATTATGGTTTCTTCTTCTGAATGGTTTTAAAAGTGACTTGCCTGACTTAAACTGCGGAATCTCATCTCGGCCTAACAAGCGGAGACAGCAGGGACGGTACCCTCCGTGGGCTCCTCTCACACTGACCCCAGCTGCTTCCTTGCAGAGCTGTCATTTTAAAGAAAAGTAATCAAGTGCCCTGACCCTTTTAAGGCCCCAAGGAACACAAAGCTTTAGGATCCTGAGCTGTCTTTGGTCCCCTTGGGCCCCCCAGCCCTGAATCTTCCTGTGGGAAACAGGCCCCTCTCCCTGTGCCTGCAGGTCTGCTTTGTGCCCTGGAGGGGCGGAGGGTGGGGGTGGGGTGGGGGAAGGGCGTGCCTGACCCTTGGCAACTCTATGAAGCATAAACATCCCCACCTGTCTCCAAAAAAAAAAATTATTTGGATTCTCTCTCCCCACCCCAAATAGAGTCCACTGAAGTGTAAATACAAAATCAGTTTAAAAGTCTGAGAAGGGACAGTACATGTGATGGACCCTGAAGCTTAAGCTGCATTAGCTTCCTGATAAATCGACCTCTGTCTAGGGTTGGGACCCAGAGGGGAAGTGACCCAGCTGCAGAAGATAGCTCAGTATCCCAAGACCCACATTCCAAGGATGTAACAAACTCAGTTCAGGCAAGTACCAACATCAGGAAGAGTTCTGAATCCCTGTGAAGGGCAGGGCAGCAAGTTCACAGGGGCAGAGTGGAAGGTACAGGTAGTTACTCTGCAGGCCTGTTCATTCAGTACAATACTCTCCTGTCAGTGGTTGTGGGCTTAAGGGGAAAGATCTAACCCTTTGAGTGGGCAAGGGCCAGAAAGTATCAGGGCTGCAGCTAAGTAGCTGGAGCTCAGGACAGGTTCCATTCTGAGATCAAAGAGCTACGTGACTGGGGTGAGATACTATATTCTAGGACCAGGAACGCAGCGGTAGGACTGCAGTAAAATTTGGGATTAGAGCCCATGGAGGCTTTTGGGAGGCTATGGCAACATCTACAGCTCATCTCTGAAAAAATTATTATGGGTCTGATTGAGCAGAATGACTTAATTCCAACTCTTCACATACCCTCATATCAAAGGATAGAGCTAGGAGTTCTGATGTGTTTTCCTATAGAATCATATCGGGTTCTATCACCTGGGCCTACAAGGGGACAACACAATAGAGAAGCTGTGAAGACTGTCTCATAATCTATAGACAATATGTGGAGAAGAGGATCCTTAAGAAACGGGAGAAGGTAGCAGCAGCATTCAAAAGGAATGTGGATAAAGCCCCTAAGGCCCAGGATAAGTAGTGTGGGAAAGCTTGGAGACTCTACCTAAAATAAAAAAGCTTTGCTGTCAGAAGACCACCGGCATTACTGAAGAAAAGGGAAGCAGATTAGAAGCCTAGAAAGATTATTCAGACAGGAAGAAGCGAGGCAGGTGGACTCGGGGGATACCAGACATATTAATAATTAGAGGGAGAGAAAAGGAACTTGAAAATAAAAAATCACAAGAAATTAGTAAAACACGTACTGTTCGTCACCATGAGCATGGTTCAAAGAGGAGATGAAATAGGCTGTGTGTGTGTCTCTTCAGTTTGGTCATTAGTTTGTTGTTTGCTTTAACGAGAACCAGTCTACATTAGATGTGTAGTTTTTCTTTTTCTCCACAAATTTACATAATATACTTACTTTGTATTTTTGCTCTAAGCCTATATTTGTCTATATATTTTTTTCCTTAAAGTAATGGTTTTAATTAGCACAACAGATGCTTATTGAAAGATGACTAGGTATAAAGTGCCGAGTCATGGCCATACTTTGCTGATTTCTCTCTCCCTCTCTCCTCTAAGGACCCAGAAACAAGTCAGCATAGCACCAAAAATTCCACCAAGGACAATCAGCTTTCTTTTTTCCTTTGCAGCCTTTATTTAACTGAGTCAGAAAAATGTGCATGTAGCACTAGAAGACTATATCTCAGTAAATGAAAAAATAATTGCACATAGCTTTAACAGTTAACAAAAGACCAAAACATGAAGAATCTAAAGAAATAGCTGAAATCATCTGCAGGACAACCCCACACACCATAATAAACTGACAGGAATGGGAGCAGCGAAGGCACAAAAATTGTGTAATCAGTTAAGTGCTGAAATCCATATATGCTAAGGATCTCGAAAGCCATGGAAATTGTATTTCCTTTCAGCCGGAGCAAATTTTCTGAAATCTGCATAAACCCTCTGACTTCTCTGGCAGGTTCTTAAGGACTTCTAGAAAGGCAAACCTAGGATTTTAGAATTACCAGGAGCATTTAATGCCCTCCTTTGCTGTCACTATGATGTTAAGGACCACTCTGTCACCATGGTGACTCTTCTAGAATGCATGACGACTTCACGCCTCCCTCCTTGTTAGGAAGTGAGCAGAGATGGCCATCTACTTTTTATTTAACTAATGGAATCAGATTCCTTCCTGTACTAGCTTCCATGGCATTTCTGCAGGAGATAATTTCATTTATACCAAAATTAGAAGTATGTAATGCTACAATTTAAGGTAAGTACTTTTATGCTCCCAAAGAAATAACCTTTTATAAGTGATTTTTACTTCTTAGACTCAGGGTCATAATATACTATCCCAAATGTTTTGACTCTTTAAAGTAACTAGATTAACATTTTATAGGAAAATACTAGAGGAAGGAGATTGCTTCTTTATATATTTAGCTAAAGAACATTTCAAAGACCCTAGGAAAATTTTGTAGCATATGTCTATGGAGGCTGTGAATTTTACAGGTAAATATTATAGAAGGAAGTTATTTCTCTTAAACATTTTCCATCTGGATAAAGAACATCTTGGAGAAACTATAAGAAATGTGTGTAGTATATATCTATGGAAGGTTGTAAAGCTGTTCAATCCAGAATTCTTAACCTAGCCTTGCACAGCCAGTTTTGATATCCAACTTCAAGCTCTGAATAGAAACAGATAGTTAAAATAAGTTATTTTTGTAAAATCTATAAACATGTTGTATTTCACTACTCACTTATATCTACAAATTAGAACAAGCATTCTGAGTTACTTTGTACAACACTTATTCATACTTTTCTTGATCCCCTTAGCTATGACTAAATTAAACAGCAATTATAAAATGAATAGAAAATCCTGTTGTTTTCCATGTACAGGATGCCAAACTGCTTGCTTAAAGGAGCGTCTTCACTCTCTATTCTCTCCAGTGCTAGAAGAGTATTTATCATTATGGAATGGGAGGACCATTTTAAAACATCCTTCTTTCTCAGTCCCCACTAGGACAATGTGTCTTTTACGCTATAGAATTCCTTGTAGCAATACTTTGTGGGGAAAGGTTTATATTAATCTACTACCTCAGACATGACAGGAAGTCAACAAAAATCAATTAATGAATCAAAACAAAAACTGAAAATGTAACCAAGCAATTCTCATTTTGTTTCTCTTTTACAAAAACCACAATTACTTTGACAATTTTTTAAAACGTGGACATAGTAACTCAAGTGTGAAATCAGCTCTCAGGTATAATCATTAATTGATTTGGCAAGTGAAAACATTGGCAAAGTAATTATGAAGGGAACAGTTCCATTATGAATTATACTTTCTCTGTGATTACCGATTCTATCATGCCTTTTAAAATACTGAGAGCAGATCCTTGGGAGAAAAACAGTTTTAATTTTGTTTTTATTTCTGAAATCTAACAATGCTCCAACACTGTTGAATTCTAGCTTGCTCATTTGATCAGGTTGAAACATGCTCTGCAGAATTTTCTGTTAGAAATGTTAGGATATCATTGAAAACAATTTCGGTGATCCTAATCTATTGATAAAGCAAGAAAATGTCCCTAGTCAATCAATGAAAGGGTAAAGAACAAAAGAGGATGAAAGAAAAAAATCCCATCTGTCATGGGAACCTACCATTTTAGTACTTTGATTGGGATCTGTGATTCCTCTTGAATCTTTATTTGCAGATTTCTATAATAAATAATGTTGTATCAGGAACTGTACCAGATACACACACACAAACACCCCACCTCTGCTTGCTACTTGGAAAACCTGAGACAATTTGTAAACTGCTATAGGATAGGGTAGGGGATAGGGATAGTTTTTGTTAAATGAAGAAACCATTTTTCCTTGTAAAGCTTGTTGCAAATTTTTACAATAATATATTTGAAACACTTTTTAGGTTTTAGAGCTTTCATTCAAATAATATATATTTTTTTCCTACTATGCTAATTAGAATCTTCAAATGGCTTGCACTGGTTGAGTGGGAAATGGGCAGCCATGTTTTCTCAGTTCCACCCTTTGCCATGCAGCATTTTCTAATATCCTCTTCTGGAATGGGAGGATTCTCTGGGACCACAGACTGAAAACGACGTAAATGACTCCCTTTTATTCATTAATAAAGCAAGCTTAATGAAAATTGCTGATTTTAAAAAATAGCCAGTTGAGGACCGTGGTGCTTTCAGAGCTTGACTCTGACTAAGAAGTGCTCTACCGTGTGATACCTGGGTGCAGAAAGAGCAACTATCCCCATTTGGTTGATCGGGAGTGATCCTATGATGCTTCTTTTTTTAACTGAGTCTCTGATGAAATGTCTATGACAATTGTTTCTGTATCATAAATTTTAACATGGAAATGTAGCACATCAGTTAATGGAGGGTTCTGGTGGAAAGCCTTCAGGCCGATTAAGGTCATTGTGTTTTAACCTCAAGAAGCAGGGTCAGGGCTAAATTGCAGCAAGGAAGGCACGTGCTTCAGGGGCAAAATTTCAGGCAACGCCCAAAAACTCGATGATTAAGATAAATACTATGTTAATGCATTGTTTTGAAAACTCTGAATTAATGGACACTGATTCATGATGAACAGAATAACATTTAAATAAAGTCAGGATCTGACCGTCCACTTACTTGCCTCACCCTAAACCCGGCTGGACCTGGGGAGCAGTAGGTCCCTGCGCCAGAGTGCCCTATTTCTGCCTCAAATCAGGAAACTGTTAGAACATGGTACATCTTCAAGGAACCAATAAACGGTTGAGAATGATCAAGGTTGTTAATTAAATGGACACAACCAACATAAAAGGGCAGGGAACATACCAGTGTGATATAGTGTGGACTTGAAAACCCAGTTGGAAGGCTCTCAAAGGGCTCTGCAGGTCTTTGCTAGTGAAAAGAGATACTATTAAATTGCAATTATTATTCAAACAAATGTGCATAGTTCCCAAGCCCACAAAATAAATGTTCTAGCCATCCTTGCAATGTATTCCTCAGAAAGGTAGAAACACTAGAACACATGGAAGACTATTCTTCCCTTGGTCGTTACATTCTGGTAGAATACCTCTAAGAATCTATTTATAAAGCAAACTTACATATGAAAGGAGTGGGCATTCCTTTATAGATATAGTGTGCCATAAGAAGAACCAAGCAGGTCTTTTAGCCTCCAAATCTCTAACTGTCTTACTGCCTGATGGTCCACGACCAGCTAATTTCCTTTGAACCGTGAAGGTCTCTGAGGACCTCCAGAACTTCCTATGAAAATGGAAGCATATACCTGGCTGCGGTCACACTTTTAAGTGTTTTTTCTTAACCCCACAGCAGACACTAGTGCCACTAGAAAGTATGGTCCACCAGAAACAGGACCTGGGAGAAGCACTGGGTGCCAGAGGGAAAAAGCGAGCAGCATTAAAGAAAGAGGAAGAGGAAACCAAAGGCAGACTTTCCCCAAATCACAATTTTGCTAATGACTGGCCTTTGATGCATGTCTAAAGTGTCAAACAAGCATAAGTTAAAACATTCTTAATTATAAAACTGTATGAGAAATAATACAAAGCATGTAAACATGGGATTTGAGGGCCCAAACTGTCCTATAACAATCTGCTTATAATATATCATAGTGCATACGCCATCACTAGTGAATTGAATTTAATCTTACGTTCAGTATTCAATAAATATTTAATAAGTCCCTCTTCTAAGTGTTGGGGAGCTATTTAACCAAAAAGACAAAAGCCTCTAAGGAGTTTATGTTCTAGAAATGCAACAAACATTCCCTCCAGGCTCTATTTGAACCTCTGGTTGGCTTCTGTGACTATTCCTAACTGATCACACACTCACGCCATCTTCACCTGACTCCCTTCTCTTGGAGTAAACTGGCTTTACATTTTAATTTAAGTAAAATGTAATCAGCCAAGTAACTGCAAGAGCACATGAGACACAGCAGATAACCTATATTAAGTGCTAATTATATACCAAATACTGCTAAGTACATTTACATACATTTTCTCATTTAATCTTCCGTGCAAATATATGAGGTTGATATGATATTAGCATTATGTGATTTCATACCAGAAAATCTCAGTATAAGCTTAAGTAATTATCCATACTGTATTTTATTTCCATTAGAGTGAACAAATGAGTTGTTTTTACCAACCTGGGGTCATCACTGGCATAATAAAAAGTGCAAATACATAAAAATGATAAACCATATATAACTAGATAAAGATATACTAACATTCCATCCTCTAAAGATCCCAGTGAAGTTCAGTAGAGTCATTTCTATTCTAATATTATGTATGTGTTCCTGAGGGTTGGGATGCAGCATGTTCTATAATATTATGCAGTAAAAAAACATGGGTCTTACGGGACATATAGATTGAGGCAGAGCATTTAAAACCTATGAAATTGTGTAACCAGAGCACACCAGCAACCAAAAGCAATCCTAGTTATAAATACTAGCACCGTTATATTTCCACTGGCATTTACATTTAGCAACAGTCAATTGACAGCCTTAAAATTTGAAGCTAATGCTCCCTCCTTCAAGCTTTATGCCCTAGAGGACAAGTTGCATCAAAATAATCTTATCAAGAGTATTGTTTTCTTCATCAGGTAATCTTTTCAAGGGGAATGCCTTTGTATCTTCTTAATTTGGACTCTCGATTTTGTCAGTGAGCTGAAAGTATTTGAAAATCATAGCTCATCTTGAAGCTACTAAACAAGGCACTACTTGCAAGGACTTTTGAGAGATTTTCAGGTTTTTTTCCTCCAGTCTTCATACATTGCTAAGGCTGCTATTATAATAACCTTTTTGTTTTGGTGGTAAAATGCACATATACTAAGAGTAGAGATGGATGGATTTTTCAGAAATGAACACATTTGTGTAACCAAACACCGCCCTGATCAAGAAATAAAACTTTATAAGCTCCCCAGAAGATTCCTCCTCCCCTAGAGTAACTGCTATCCTGACTTGTAACACCATCGATTAGCTTTGTAAATTTTTGAACTTGATATAAATAGAATCACACAGTTTGCTTTGGATTTGGCTTCGTTGGCTTAACATTATGTTTGTGAGTTTTATCTATGCTATTGTACAAATAAGTAGTTCATTCGTTATCATTTCTTTGTACTGTCCCATTGTATGAATGTAATACAATTTGTTCACCCTTTTTACTATTATTGCGCATTTGGATGTTTTCAGCTTTTTCAGCTCTGCACATAATGCTGCTTGAATATTACTGTAAATGTTTTCTGATATACACATGTACATATTTCTATTGGGTGCATTTGCATAGCAGGAATTTTGGGGTGTTTTGGTGTGCCAGAGCTTCTAGGATAGATATCACACAATGGGTTGGCTTAAAAAACAAGAATTTATTGGCTTGCAGTTTGAGCAGCCAGAGTCCCAAATCAAGTGAATGCAGCCTGTTCTTCAGTTTTGAAAACTAACCCAGGTACTGGTTTTGTTGATAGCTATGTAGTGGTTTTTGATGCCAAAAAAAAAAGGCATCAGCAAGGCCACGCTTTCTCCCTGAAGTCTGTAGTGTTCTGATACTGGCGTGACGCAAACCTCGGGGTTCCTCGACTTGCATCTCTGTCTCCATCACATGGTGTCCTTTCTCTTCTTGTGTCTGTGTGCTCTTCTAGTTCCCACTGACTTCTGGTTTTTCCCTGTATTTTTCTCTGACTTCTGGTTTCCCTTGATAAGGCCTCGAATAATATGGATTAAAGCCCATGCTGATTCGGTTTGGCCATACCCAAACAGGATCTTAGAGGATCCTATTCACATCGAGTCCACACTTTAACAGATAACACAACTTTAAAGGGTCCTATATACAGGTTCACACCTACAGGAACTTAGAAAAAGATTAAGAGCATGACTTTTGTTGGGGACATGATACAAGATACTATACTGGGTCACAGGGTATCATAGTGTTAGGGCATAATCCCAATTTTCTCCATTGGTTATATCATTTATACTCTTATTAGCTTTGGTCCTTGTCTGCATCCCTACCAGTATTTTGGAATTTTGGTCTTTATTTTTAACCTTTACATGATAAAATAAAATAGATTTTTTTAAAAAGGCGAGGAGGAGCCGATATGGCTCAAGTGGTTGAGTGCCTGCCTCCCACATGGGAGGTACTGGGTTTGTTCCCTCGTGCCTCCTAAAAACAACAACAACAACAACACACAAAACAAATGCATGTCTTAATCAACTGCATTGGCCAAGAACTAGAACTTTGCTACTTCAAGTGCTGCATTCTGATCACAAATCTCCCTGCCTTCCCCCAAATTTGACACTTTCCTGACTATTCAAATAAAGACTTCCTTGCATGTCTTTATAGTTTTATTCCCAAATGTTTATCCTTAAACGCTATAGTTTAGTCTTGTACATGTTTAAATTTTTTTTTTCAGGAAAAAGATACATATAATTGTGTCTCTGTTGCATTTCGGGTTAATTCTGCATATGGTTTGAGGAATGGGTCAAAGTTAATCTTTCCACATAGGGATATCCAGTTGTTCCAGCACCATGTCTTATAAAGACTGTCCTTTACCAATGAATTGCATTTGCACCTTGGTAAAAAATCAGTTGAGGACAAATATGGCGGTGTCATAACCTGCTCCAGGGTGCTGTTCTCCCACAGAATCTTTGTATAACAACCAAAAACTGGCAAAGCCATATTCCTCAGAACTCCTGTAAGTAGCTAAAGGCTTACAGTAACTGGAAAAGTGCCAAGTAAAGAAAATGTAGCTTAAAAATTGATAGGAGAAGCTCATGGCACCCTTGCTGGACCCTCTCCATCCTCTTCATCAGTGTGGTGTGGAGCCACCTTGTACTTTGAGTGTGGATCCCTCACCCTGTTCCACTATGTATATACTGTAGTGCCTGCAGGTCAATGTCAGTTTATCAGGTGTCAGCATGAAAGACTGAACTAGGAAACTCCATTCCAGCTCAGCCTCCCAGAACTTGCCCTGCAGGCAGAAGCAGCTTGTGGACAGCTAAGGTAGTGTCAAATAATTAAGTCAAAGCAGCCTGGGGCAATGGCTTACCTGCTTTAAGTTATACAATAGCACCCAGGCAGGCAGAAAGTCTATTTCTTAGGAAAGAGAGTAGGCAATTGAATTCCTATAAATAGGAGAGCACCAGCAAGCACAGCCCAGGACAAGACATTGGCTCAGAAAAGAATAAGAGGATCCTGTATTACACATTTGGCTTGGGCTTATCTTTGTGCTGGGAGGGCTGAACTGGGAAGGAGAGCACCAGTCAGTGCAAAACCAATTTGCAAAGACTGTGAAAGGTGTTTTTAGAATTGGTGTATTTTTTGTTAGCTCCTGCCCCTCAAGGAAATCTCTGTGATATCAGCAGCCAGATAAAAACTTAAGGAACAGCAAGATTAGGGACTAAATCCCAGAGTCAACACTAGAAAATATTAAAATGCACAGTGTACAACAAAATATTACAAGATAAAGAAACAGGAAATGATGACACATCAAAGGAACAAAATAAAAATCTAGAAACCATCAATGAAGAAGATGAGACTTTGGTCATACTGAACCAAAGACAAAAAAAAAAAAAAAAGAAAATAGATCCTCAGTATGTTCAAGGAGATGAAGTAAAGGATATCATGAAAACAATGAATGAACAACATGAGAATCTCAATAAAGAGAGAGAATTTAAATAAACAAACAGAAATATTGGAGTTTAAGACCACATACTTGAAACGGAAGTTTCCCCCAGAGTGTTTCAAAATCAGATTGGAGCTGACAAAAGGAAAAAATAGGTGAACTCAAAGACAAGATAATTGAAATAATTCAGGCTGAGGAGCAGAAATAAAAATGAGTGAAAAAATATGAACACAGCCCAAGAGACCTGGGTCACAATCAAGCGTATCAATAAATGCATTATATTCTTCTAGAGAGAGAACAGAGTGTAAAAGGGACAGAAGGAATATTCAAAGAAATACTGGCAGAAAACTTCCCAAATTTAAAGAAAGACGTGGATATGCATCTTCAAGACATCCAATCAACACCACACAGGATAAACATGAAAAGAACCATTCCCGAACACATAATAGTCAAACTGTCAAATGCCAAAAATCAGGACAGAGTTCTCAAAGCTACAAGAGAAAAGCAACATGCTATGTACAAGGGAGTCCCAACATGCTATGTACAAGGGAGTCCCAATAAGATTAAGTGCCAATTTCCCATTAGAAACATGAAGATAAGAAGGCAATGTGATGAAATATTTAAAGTGCTGAAAGAAAACAATTGCCAATTAAGAATTTTATATCCTATGGGACTTTCTTTCAAAAGTGAGGGAGAGATTAAGATATTCCCAGATTTAAAAAAAAAATGAGAGAGTTCATCTTCACTAAACCTGCCCTACAAATAATTCTAAAGGGAGTTCTTTGGACTAAAAGGAAAGGACACCAGACAGTGGATTGAAGCAGCAAAAAGAAATAAAGTTTTGCACTAATCAGTAGTTACTTTAAAAATAAATGTATTAAACTCTCCAGTCAAAAGGCAGAGATTGGCAGAGTATATAAAAAAGCATGGCCAAACTATATACTGTTTACAAGAGACCCACCTTAAATTCAAAGACACAAACAGTTCGAAAGCAAAAGGTTAGAACAAAATATATACCTTGCAAATAATAACCAAAAGAGAACTGAGGTAGCTATACTAACGTCAGATAAAATAGATTTTAAGTCAAAAACTGTTAGGAGAAACCAAGGTCACTATATACTGATAAAGGGGTCAATTCAACATGAAGACGTAACAATTATAAATATATATATATGCTCCTAATGGTAAAGCCAAAATATATGAAGCAGATATTGACAAATTTAAGGGAGAAATATATGGTCCTACATTAATAGTAGGAGACTTGAGTATTATTGGTGAAACATCTAGAGAGAGGATTAAAAAGGAAAGAGAAAACTTGACTAATAGTATAAGCCACCTAGACCTAACAGAAATATATAGATCACTCCACCCAGCAGCATCAGAATACACATTATTCTTTAATGCACATGGATCATTCTCCAAGATGGACCACACGTTAGGTCACAAAATGAGTCTCAAAAAATTAAAAAGTGGGAGCGGATATAGCTCAAGTGGTTGAGTGCCTGCTTCCCATGTATGGGGTCCCAGGTTTGATCCTTGGTACCTCCTAAAAAACAAACAGACAAACTAAAAGCTAGCTCTCACTGGGAAGTAGATGTAGCTCAGTGGTTGAGCACCCACCTCCCATGTGTGAGGTGCTGGGTTCAACCCCCAGTTCCTCCTTAAAAAAAAAAGTTAAATTAAATTAAAAGTATTGAAATCATACAATGTATCTTCTTTGACTACAATGGAATGAAGCTAGAAATCAAATAACAGAGGGAGAACTGTAAAATTCATAACTATGTGGAAATTAAGCAATGCACTAAAAAATAACCAATGGGTCAAAGGAAGAAAATCATATGCAAAATTAGGAAACATCTTCAGCAAATGAAAACAAAAAACAAAACATACCAAAACTGTATGTGTATAGGTAGTTATCAGAGAAATAGTGGCCTCATAAAATGAGTTGGAAACTGTATCTCCCCTCCCATTTTCCGGAAGAATTTACGTAAAATTGATATTATTTCTTTATTCAATGGTTGGGAGAACTCATCAATAAAGACATATGACCATAGTGTTTATTTTGTGGAATATTTCTAACTACAGATTCAATTTCTTTAATACATATAGGGCTACTGAGGTTATTTATTTTTTCATGAATAAAATTTTGTAATTTGTATTTTTCATTTTTTTTCCATTTTATCAACATGGTGGCATCTATTGAATAACATTTTTCTTATTCTCTAATTATCAATTTAATATTTGTAGAATCTCTAGTGATGTCACTTTTTAGATTCTTGATATTGACAATCTGTGTCAATGCACTTATTTTTTTTTTTCTTCTGATCATCTGGCTAGAGGTTTGTAAGTGTTGTTGATTACTTTTAAAAACTAGCTTTTGTTTACATTGATTTTCTCTATTGTTTTTCTGTTCTCTGTTTCAGTAGTTACAAAGCTGATCTTTATTTTTTCCTGTCCTCTGCTTAACATTGTTTCATTTGCTTTTCTTTTTCTAGTTTCTTAAAGTGAAAACTGAAGTTATTGATCTGTTACCTTTCTTCTTTTCTAAAATAAGGATTTAGTGCTATAAATTTCTTCCTGACTGCTGCTTTAGCTCTACCCCACAAACTTTAACATGTTATGTTTCATTTTCATTCAGTTCAAAGTACTCTCTAATTTCCCTTTTGATTTTTTTCTTTGACTCATTGGTTCCTTAAAATTTGTTATCTAATTTCCAGTTGGGGATTTTCTCCATATCATTTTATTCCTGATTTCTATGAATTACTTATAGACAGAGAACATATTTTATATTACTTGAATTCTTTTAAATTTGTTAAGACTTGTTTTATGGCCCAGAATATTGTCTATGTTTATAGATTTTTCCAATACTACACAAAATTAATATCTTATTTAATACATGTATTCTGCTCTGAATTAAATAGTGTTTTGGTTTTGGTTTCATATTTATTTTAGTCCTGCCCTCTTCCCCATGTTTAGATTGATATCTTCATTTGTTTGGAACCATGTCAAATCATTCTTCTGTATCTCCCATGTCTCTAAGTTTAGTAATAATTCCAGATTAAACACAGATGTAATTACTTTTTTAATGATTAATTAACTGTTGCACATCAAAGTTTCCTACTTGTAAAGGATGAAAATCTGGCAACACCAGCTCGTTCCTCGTCTGCTGCTCATCGCCCAAGTATCCTTTATTCTCCACTCCCAGTGTATCTTCGGGTGAGCTATCAAGAAGGAAATTGAACATTGATAAGAGCTGTAGGATAAGCCCAGGGTTAACATTATATCACTTAGAAGCTTATAAAAATACTGATGCCCTTGTTGCACTTTATAAAAAATCACAGTGTCTGGGGGTGGAATAACATCAGTATGTTTCTTAATATCTCAGTTGATTCCAATATGTTTTAGAACTACTGATTAACTACAATCCTTGCCTGGTTTCAGTAAGAGGCTTAGAGTTCCCTCTCCCCCTCCCTCCATCAAGCATCCTACATGGCCACAAAGCTTATTTTCTGTAATTGGCCCCTTCCAATACGTAAGGAATGTAGACTTACCTCTGAATTTGCTTCAACTTAATACATTTTTTGTGACGAATTAAAAATATGACAGCTCCGATTCCGAAAAAAATAAGCATAAACACCACAACCAGGGTGGCGATATCTGCAACATTAAAAAACACGGGCCTTGGCCAGGGTGTCACCTTCAGGACAGTGGAATATTAGCATCTCCTTTTTAATTGAGCTGCGATAATCTTGCTTACTCTTTCCAAAAGGACTTTAATTTTCCTCCAAATGTTTTTCTTAGATAAAGTGAGAAGGCAAAACATGCAAGTCATCTGTATTAGCAATTGACACCACCTAAGGCTGCCTTATGTTTAAAGAAACCACAGTAGGAAAAAATTTGTTGTCAGTTATTAGCTGAATATAGAAAATACCTTGTTGGGTTATAGGTTCTTGGAAGAAGTAAGCCAAATGTAGCTAGAAGAAGATACAGTACATTCAATCTAAGACAATTGTAGTATATTCTAATCTGGGCATCAAATATGCAAAATAATTTTAAAAATACAGACATACAGAAGCTCAACAAAGAAATAACGAACCTACAAAATAAGAAAACAGCTAATCACTGATTGGGCTTTTGCTACAGAAAAAATATATATAATTTGACGTAATTTGAATAATTCTATCCTAGAATGCTTACTGGTTACATTTAAGGTATCTTCCCAGGCTAGAGGTGCCTGTTCTTCCTCGCACTGACACTCGAGTTCACGGTCATCCTGAAAGAGCAGTGAATATAATTTTGTCAGACAAATGACATAGCTTGCATTTTCACCTCACTTAGCTTAGTGCTAGTTATATAGCAAACAAATGTACACATACCCACAGGCACAGAAACCTTTGATTGAGTAACTAAACTGCACCAAAAAAATCAACATTGCACAAAAGTAAGCAAATCAAATGCATAAAAGCAACCACCTTTAAAGAAAATCTTTGAGCAAGGGAATGATTCTGACAAACACAAAGACAGATTAACACAACAGCATAATTTATCCAGAAAGCATCAATCTCTTTAAATGAACAGCCCCTGCTAGAGTTGGATATATGACAGCCAAAGACCAGAATTTGAATGGGCTTAATTAAAAAAGTGATCATATTGCCATGGAAAAATGGTGGCACAATGTTTAGTTTATTGAAGAGTAATGTATAATGGCTAAGAGCACAGACTCTGCAGCAGGTTTTTCTGGATTTAAATCCCATTTTTTTCCACTCATAAATTATACAACATCACTGCACCTTTGTTTCCCCATCTGTAAAAGTGGGGATGGGATTAAGTCAGTTTTTAAGGTTGGTATGAAGATTTTAAAAATTAGTATGTATGTAAAGCACTTGGGAGAGTACCTGATACATATATAACTTGTAGTAATTTGATATTAATTATGAATTCCAAAAATAGATATTGGATTATGATCTTTTCCTCTGGGCATATTAGATTATATTGGATTCAGAAGTTTCACTTTCACTTGATTGGCTATGTCAGTAGGACGTTGAGTTTCTGCCCCCTTGGTGGGTGGGGACACACAGAGAAACCACACCGCAGAGAAGGGAGTTTGGAGTTTTGATGCTGGAGCCAGGGAAGTAAGCACACAGGGGAGCAGAGTAGCTGAGCTCGGAGAGAATCGAGCTGTGGGGAGAGAGACAGAGCTGGTCTCCTGAGAGTCTACAGCTGGCCTTGTGGAGAGAGCAGAGGAGCTGAGCCTGGAGAGAAACAAGCCCCGGGAAGAGAAGAACCCAAGAAGCCTGAACTCTTGGCAGGCATTGGCAGCCATCTTGCTCTAATACGAGGCAACAGACTTTGGTGAGGGAAGTAACTTATGCTTTATGACCTGGTAACTGTAAGCTTCTACCCCAAATAAATACCCTTTATAAAAGCCAACAGATTTCTGGTATTTTGCATCAGCACCCTTTGGCTGACTAATACACAACTCTATATAAGTGTTACTGATTAAACAGAAAGATGGTACCTGCAAACTCAAATTGCTAGTAACTGCTAGCACAAAACAGTGTTAATTGAGTAAGAAAAAATATATAATTTTTGTTGTCTTGAGAACATTAAAGTAATATTTATACTGCTGTAATTAAACTATAAGTGATGCTATGATAGATCCAACCTTCAGGTTTAAAGCTCATATATCTTTATATATATATAAATTGCTATATTTCTAAATTACCAGTCTAATTTTATAATAAAATATATATTTACAATACTGGCAATATCTATGTGTAATCCTGCATTTGTCTGTTCAGACCAATTTTATTGATGATGTGTATAAAATGAATCCCAAATGTATATTGGATTAAAAAACAAGCATACATATATGCACACATACATACATACATACATGCACTATGTAAATAAATGGTTGGTAAGACTATAAAAAAAGCAGCCAAATCTTACAGCTTTTTCATCACATTGAGGAGAGCAATTGGTTGTATTGTGGAATCTTTTGATATTCACACACTCTCCATTGCTGCATACCTAGAAATGAAGTAAACAGTATGAATTAGAATTACTTGCATTTATAATTTACATGTCTATTTCTATTATGAAACTTTACATGCATAGTCTTCCATGGAAGGAGAAATCCTCTGTAAATGTTTATTGGATATTTGAAAAGGATATACTGTACATTAAATATTATATATAAATTTATCAATGATTATTTATCAAGTTTTCCTTTTGATTTGATATACGGAGCCATGTTATGTCACAATTGCTGGTTGGGTATTTTATTGCTATAAATTAATCTTATTTATAATTAATACACTTTATTCTTCTGTGTTACGAAGCTTAACTTCTAATTTAGTGATATTTTGTAGCATGTACTCTATGGTTTATTACCCAAATTACATGTAAACTAACAATCATGATTTATTTTGTAATTTAAAGTAATGCTTGCTGATCTTAAATTATTCCATTTTTTAGGTATAATATCTTTTTAATATCCTTTTATATTTTATTAAGAATATACATTTGGCTTTTTCTAAAGGAAGTTTTAAATGTATGTCTTTCATGGGGACTGTTGTCTATGATTTTTCAAATTGGTCTCCTTTTTTAACACTTGTCCATTTGTGTTCTTCTTCTTTGCTTATCTTTATAGAATGGTCTTTCTATGTACATGATTGAGCACTGGTATGGGTTGTTTTAAAACCCATGTAGATCTCTTTTCAACTCTTATCATGTCAGCTAAAGAGAATTATAGCTATGTGCTTTATTTTCCATTTTTATTTTATTTAGTGGAGAGATAAGTATAGAGACAGTTTTGCAGCAACTCTTCTGTGCTAGAGAACAAAGGAACTAACTAGTTAAATTCCTCCCTCTTTCTCCCTTTCCTTGTCTTCTCTCCTCTTCTTTTCTTATCTCCCCTCCCTTCCTCTCTTCTGCCCTCCCCTCTCCTCCTCACTCCTTCCTTTCCCTTCCCTTCTTTTTTCCTTTCCTTTCCTTCTTATTTTCTATGCAGCCAGTATGGTAGCATAACTAAGGAAAAGGGCTCCTGGGGGCATTGGAATTTGTTTGTGCTCTCTCTTCCAATGCCAAAGTAAAATTTACCTAGAGAGAATAAATACTTAGAGAAACTAGAATGCTTTTATGCATTTTTAAGTTCAACGTGTCTAAAAATAGTGTTTCAATGCAAAAAATGAAATACAAAATATTTTAACTAGTGCCTTTGGAATATTCCCATAGACTGACACTTGTTATTCATGAATGCCTTCATTAGGAATCAGCTAAAGACCTGCCTGCACTGTGATTGTTGTGCTTCTGTATTAAGCCTTCTTTTGAAGGAATAGGTGCTAGTACTTGCTCATGATGTATTTATAAGATCAGGATTTGTTCTTAACAACTCCTACCCTATCAGAGTCTTTCTTCAGTCCCTGCCACTCTTAGTGGAGCTTGATCAAGGGGAGTACATCCTGCCACTGAGTTTACTTACCTGATGTGACTAGCGAATTTTTTGGTATTTCTTCAACCCTTGCCCCATACACTCTATCTTGTTCAAAGTCCTTGAGCTTTCTACCTTGTGGTTGGTATTCATATCTAAATGTTCACAAGTGCATATTTCTTACTATTTTTTATATTCTTTCAATCACTTTAATTGGAAAATTTACAGTTAAATATGGATTCAAAATGTAAATCTCCATTAAATCATTAAACTCTTATTCCTTTTTTTCCATCCTGAATTTTTGTTTCCCAATTTATTTCTTTGTCACATTACATGAATATTCCTGTAATGTTGGTGGGTGGTAGTATAGGGAGAAAGGGAAAGAGAAATCATTCCATTTCAAATGGCTGATTTTTTGTAAAGTATTCTATGCTGTCCATATATTTTTGTGTATATAAGCCTTGATGAGCTGCCTATTGTATATAGGTACAAATTCTAAAGTTCTTATTTTGGTATTGTAAATACTTTCCCATTTGGACTCATTCAACCTATTCAATCTCATCTCTTACCATTTCACCCAAGCTTCTGCCATGGTGAAATTGTCATATTTACGGAATATGCCACACACTTTGAACCTTTGCATATTATGAGGATGTTTCTTTCTAAAAAGTCTTTTCCCGTTTTCCATATATGGAAAACTGTTTATCAGATCAAAGCTGAAATGTCACCTCATTTATGATGCCAGTCAGTATTCTATAAACAAAGTCAGCCACTTCTTCCTCTGGATTCCAAATGCACATTGCTTGTGCTACTCTGTAAGCACCTTTATTGAATTGCAATGATCTATTTAATTTAATCTGTAAAATTCCAGGTGAACCCATCTTTACATCCCCTGTGTCACTGGTACCATAGTACATGCTCATTAAATATAGTTGAATGAATGAAAAATGAAGAATGTATGACTACTGCATAGTTATATTAATTAGAAAAAAAAAGTATACCTAAATATAATTAGATATCTACTATGAGACCCTAATTAAGCACATTTATAACAGTTACATATCATTTGATATAACTAAGATTAGGCTAAATGAATATTTATTATAGTGTCATTGCTACTCTGCTCAATTTTAAAATGCCATTTTTTTCGTGCTTTGTACCAGTAATAGGGTCCGCGTTTTTTTGAAGTGGCTGAACTAAGAAATTTTAATAAAACAAAAGGCTTTTCATCTTACCATTCCATCTCCACATTTTGTTCCAGAATCAACCAAGCCAAGATCACTGGAATTGTGAGACAAATAAAACGTTTTGCATTCCACAGTGGCATTCTGCTTTGCAACATTAAGGTAGATGATTTTGTCTTCTCCAAAGAGAGAGGAGTGCTGTCCTCCGGCACAGTAAATCTTTCCACATTTGACATCCCTGAAGAAAAGTGAGAGTATTCTCAGACTTAGGACCAGAGATAGGACTTTAGAGGCTAAAGCTGGCAGTGGAATAGCCTGGCCACATTTTCCTACATCCAGGCTCGGCAGCAGGTTGCAAAGGGGCTGGGAGAGGGAGCAAAGTGCTGACTCTGGGAACTGAGATGGATACAGATTATAAAATGATATTTATTTTTGATTTAGCTGCGATTCTCAGAAATCAACAATAGCGCCATTTACAAAAAATACTTACTATTATTTTGAATTAGCATACCTTTAATCACAACACTAAGACTTCCTTATTCTTTTTGCACAGAGCACATGACAACAAATATGTGAGGTTGCTATGATTGTAACACACATTTTTTTTTAAGGGAAACTAAGTAGATTGGTCATTTTCACAATGTATTTAGGAGCAGAGTTGAACTTGAACACAGTTTTTCTGGCATATAAAACCCGGGAAGTACGGCTTAGCTCATGCTTTCCTAATTCAGGCCTTAACTTCCCATTCTCTCACTCTCTCTTCCAATTTCAACTTCCACCTTTCTTTTTCTGGCTTCCCCCCTTGCCTCCTCTGTTCCTCGCTTCCCTGTTTCCGCTTTTGGGGCCCCCCCCCCCTTTGCTCTTTTCTCCTCTTTGTAACATCTTCAATGCCAGTTAGCATTGTCCAGGATGTGTGCTCACTCCATTCCTACTTTCCTCTCTTCCCAATCTCCTCAGTCAAAAGAGGTCAGCTCCTGTCAGAACAGGAGCCAGTATGTGTGTTTTCTTCAAAAGACACTTACTTCTCTTCACAGGGAATGAATCTGTTTGCCATGTTTTTGCAGTATCCGAATTTATTTCCTTTTTTATTCAACTTGTAGCAGATGTCTTGACTCCCTTTTGCCTCTGGGGTTCAGAGTGTTATGATAAGAATAGAAGAATGAAAGCATGGATATCATGAGTCACAAAAGACCTTATTTTTCTAATACGGTTGGACTTTCTGCATCATTTAGTGATAAAGCAGAATGGCATAAATAAAGAACTACCCTATAGCTTCAAGATATTTTAGGAAGGAGTACACACGTAAGAAAGTAACAAACGTAACTTATCCCACATACTGAACTAGCCGATTACTAGCAGAGGTAAGATTAAGGTGGTGAAACCTACATCTAGAAAAATGCTTGGTAATAGCTTAGAAACATTACCTCCAATCTTGCCCCCAAATTCCTAAGAACAATAAGAAATAAATAAAGGCTATTCTCTTTATCATTCACTATGATTGCCTCTCACCATCATCAAACAGTTCAGAGCACTGATCATCTCGGGTGGGACATTTCCCCATGAAACAGTAGCCTCCTGCGTTCTTACAAGGAAAGCCATTTACTTGGAATTGGTCCTTAGGACATCTAGGGGAGTGGCCAGAACATACTTCAGGGAAATCACATTCGTTTTGTGCTGGTCTGCACATGGACCCTGCTTTTTTCATCTGTCGAAGAAAAACAAAGAGAATGAACCTGGGATACATCTAAGTAGGCAAAGTTCAGGTTGTTAAAAGTTCAAGTTGTTATCTAGAAAAGACTTTAAGGTTGGATCATAACCTCCTTCCCCATTCAACTTAGAATTATTGTCATTCTTTAAATGCCTTGACTTGTATGTACTTTTAGGATTGGATAGATGGTGCTTTTAAAGATTTGTGTCTTCAAACAGCCCTGGGTTAAATTGGAATAGACATAAAATGGAGAAATAGGCAGATGTTCTCCTTTATCTTATCTTTTCTTCATTCCTTGCTCCAGTATACTCTCTCCCTCCTCACCCCCCACAAAACTGGGAAGCCTTGAATATAGTGTAGAGTTTCCAGTCGTAGGAAATCAGCTCTCTCCCAATTAACTGCAAAAAATATCATGGCTCTCCTTGCTGTTGGGAAATGCATGGCAGCATTCGCTCCTTCAGCCATTCAATACACATTTAATTGTGCTGGGTTCTGGAGAGAATTACAGATAAGACATGCTTCTTTTCCTTTGTGAGTTCACATTACAGTGGAGTAAAAGAAGTGTCAATGAACCTTTGGCCAAAGTCATTTAGATACCTGTTCATCTTCCCTAGGAATATTTCCGCTACCTACTAGCCTCTATCACCTTGCAATCACCAAATAATACCTCTCCCTTCTAGCTCACCACTGTTGGAATATGAATTTTCCTCCCCGCTGAGGTTTTACAAAGGACCAAAATGGTGTTGGTCAGGTGACTTCACTTTTGAAGAGTGAAGTTAACTCTTGCTCACCAGCTTCTCCACTTGCCAAAACACAGCACTTCCCAATTTATGCTCAGAAGTTAGGAGCATCTCAGAAGACACTCTCTTGGGTGTTTGGAAGCCTGGTACAATTTGGGGATCAGTGGTGTAAGATCCAGTGGTCAGAGAACTCTTTAGTCCTGTATACTCTTAACAAACTGAAAACAGAGAAACTCCGTCACGGCAGAGGACCTTACCTGACAAGATTCGCAACATTCTCCTTCTGCACAAGTAAATCCTGGCTTCAACATACATTTGTCTGCATCACAGCAATAATTAGTGCACTCCTTGGTAATAATAATAAAAAAAAAAAGATCAGGAATTAGTTTGTAGTTTGACGTCTGTTTGAACAGTTAGCTGTGTTTCTGTGTAATCTAGCATTACTTTTCTCTAGAAGTTAAATATAAATGCATGATCTTTGCCTATGCTACATATAAGAAGGTTACTGTTTGGGACCTTTTCCCTGTTTTCTGCCATGGAGGCTACCACTATTCCACAGCTAATAAATTCTCATTAGCAGAATTAGAGAGTCCAAAATTCGTGACCTTGCATTCGAAGGGTACCGCTGCTTCCCTATAAAAAGGTTTGATGTGAGATAATATAACTTCTGAAGATCTGACTTTAACTTTTAAGAGCTCAAGTATTTGGGTCTGAACTTTTATTTTTTTTGTAATGCATCACTGACTACTGCAGTCTAGTCACTTAGGTACTGTCTGCTCTAACAAAATTAAAACTGCAAAGAAAATTGTCTGAGTCTGGTCAGGTAAGGTACCTTATATATTAGAATGAAATTGTAGAAACACACTAAAGAATGTGTATGGACAAAAGGCTGAGTGCCCAAATTTAAAAACCCTTTTGCATTTGTTTAATCTGAGACATTTAAAGACTAGATCTTGGAACTCCTGAAAATGTTACTGCCTTTATATGAAGCTTCTTATCACCACAGAGATCCTGATCATGGAGTTTCTTAATCACCATCATATCAGACCTCTCTAGGACTATGCAGTGTCGAGAGGGTGGATAAGAAAAATATGGTCCTAGACCAGCAGCAAACCTTGGCATTTGCTAGGAATGCAGGATTTCTGTCCCACCCAGACCTACTAAATCAGAATCCACATTTCACAACATCCCCAGGTGATTCACATGAGCGGTATAAGTTGAGAAGTTTGTTTTCTAAGAATCATACCAAATGATCAGCTGTTGAAAGTCGTGTTTATCTTGGAGAAAAACAGATTAAAAGTCACCTTAAAATTTGCCTCAAAGGTTTATTCTAAATGTTCCAGAGATCAAGACTGCAATGAATATGTGAAAGCTTAGAAGGTTTCAGCTCTATTAGGAAAGAATTTCCAAATAACTTGAACTTGTCCAACTGTGATATACACTAGCCTCACTAGGTCCTGAGTAAAAGTTGAAAGGCTGAGAGATTTTGTGGAACAGATTCCTACTGGGCGTGTGAGATTAGTTAATGAAACCCACGGGGCCTTCTCACCAGAAGAGCCAATTAATACATAAACCAGGCAAATGTGATGCTGCCCAATTCCAGCAAGATCATATACCTGATGCATGCCTTAGCAAATTGCCTTGCAGTGAGGTTACACCAACAGCTTGATGCCAAATGGAAAAAAATATATACGGTTTATAAAACTTTACAAGAAACGTCAAGATTGATTAATGACTAAATCTCTGCCTGTGTTCTAACTGAATGCAAAATTTCTAATTAAAAGACAACATTATTTGCAAATACCTGGGCAGGACCACAATCACACTCTTCTCCCTCATCCAAATTCTTGTTTCCACAACGTGGATTATCAGTTAATGTCTCAGAAAATGGAATATTGAGCAGGCACATTGGCTTATAATCCTTCAGGTATTGAAAGTATTGGGTTCTGCTGCATTTACTGAATTTTAGTGCAGGAATGCTAGAGATAGGATGAATTAAAAACAAAGATTAATAATATCAGTGCATAGTAGAGCAATTGTGAAAGTTTTAGGAAGAACTGAGAAATTATTATAAATGATGAACTCTGAAAGTCCATTTACTTCTCTTACTCTTGCTACCCTTTTTCTTGCCTTTACTCTTACTGTTATAGCAGAGCAATATCTGGGGCTCTTTATTTTATTAAATGTCTTATTTAAACACAGCCAGCACATGCTATTTTAGTGAAAATATTCTGGCCAAATATCCTCTACCAAACCCTTTCTGAAACCACAGTTTGGACTGATTGTCTGTGTTTTCTGCTCTTTTATTTGTCTCTCTTGAAATAACCTATTAACTTGTGTTTATCACCGTGCAAGATGATAGGCTTCTCCAGGCAGGGACTGTATGAAGGTCAACTTTTAAAAAAAGTCACCACTAATTACAACACATCTTGGCAGAGAGCAGGTCTCTGTACAGATTTTTGAAACAAGCTATTTATTTAATGATGTCTTACACATGACAGGAATGTGATTCGCTTCTTTTCTAACTGAAATTCAACACCCTTCCAATTTCCTTTAGTTTTGATTCTCTTACCATCATTATTGGCAAAATGATTGAACACATATTTTTGATTACATTAGATTGGGATGATGGAAGCCATCAATTGGGATATAAAATTAGATACTAGTTTGAGTTCTTACTCTGTGCTGGTCACTTATGTAAGTGTTTAAACCAATTTATCTCATTTAATTGATATATGGGAACTCTGATCATCAGCAGACACTCTGCTTCTATATACAATGCACAATATTTGACCCTCTGTGAATGGGTACAAAGATGTATAAGACTTAGGATCTGATCAAGAGACTTCACAGTTTATGGGGGAATTCTGGGCATTCATTCTGTGGACTACCTAACACAGGAGATTTCTACTCAATGCTGATATAACAACAAAACAAACAAAACCTCTGATTTCACGGATCTTATATTCTAATGGGAAAGGAAAAGGACAAATGAGGTAAAAAGTTAAACATATTATATGTCAGATAGTGATAAATGCTAAGGAGAAAAAGAAATGGGAGGGGTGGTGGTAGTGGTGGTGATGGTAGCGGGAAAGAGCTAGGATATGTGTATGGTGGGCAGGATTGTAAAGTTGCATCAGGTCACCAGGGAAGGCCTTGCTAAGAAGGTCTGAGATGCAAAGATATGAAGGAGGAAATCATAGCTTATGGCAAAGATGATAAAACAGGGCACATGAAGTGTAATCCTCCTATAAGTGCCTTGGTATGGATATTACTAATTGATAACAGTGTACTTTTCTATATGCCCAGGTAAGTGGAGTGTTAGAAGTTCTCTCATCAAGTCATTGAAGAGAGACACTACCAATTGATAAGAGTAGCCCCTAAAAGGGGAATCCTTGCTTTCTTGCCATACTTAGTCTTGTTTTTTGTTTTGGAGGTACTGGGGGTTGAACCTGGGACCTCATACATGAGAAGCAGGCACTCAAACCACTGAGCTACACCTTCTCCCCATGCCTAGTTTTATAATGGAACGTCTGTGGTATATTAGGGGAAAATTCTACAGAATAACAATATATCCCTACAACATGAAATTTTACTCAAAGCCACTCCCAAAATATTTAAAAGTATTCTCTATATTGTTCAAGTCTTACCTTCCACTGCTATCCATCACGCATCTTTCAAAGGTACAGGTGCATGGAAAATTGTCATGCTGCATCCCGAGGCTATGCCCCAACTGATGTGCCATTCTGTTTGCAACTATATTTATGTCAGGCAAGAGATCCTGATTCAAAAAATATGTGCATTAGAAATTTCTAAAAGACTGCACAATGTAATACATATGCTTTCAACTAGTGGTTGAGAGACTTGGGCTCTAGCTCTTGGTTAACTAGGAGCTAAATAAGAGATCTTGGACTTAGCTACCTCCCTGTCCTGCACCTGTTTCTTTAGTTATATAATGAGGTTGGACAAATGACCTTTCAAGTGTCTGTAGCTCTAAACATTTTGAATTTCTATTTTGTGGTTCAATTATAATAATTGTTAGATTTATATAGACTCATTCTTAAAAATAGCTAAAAATTATTAGCTAATATCTTACAAGAAAATAAATATTGAGTTTTTTTCTCTATACTGAATATTCAAAGAGGATAACATTTTAAATATCCCTGGCTCTTGTTTTCAATTTGTAGTGTTATATTTTACAATTATGTTATGCAATAATGGAGAGGAATTTTTTACTATGGGGAAAACTTGAAGGTAAGAAAGGTAAAATCCATGGCAGAGTTGGCTTTTACCTTGGTTAGTACTTCTATTTTATGTTTTGACCTCTATATTAATGAAACAATTTTAATTTCCAAAGAAGAGTGGGATATCAGGTTACTGTAAAGACACCATAAGTGGTCATTTCATCTTACTCTTATGAAATTTGAAATGTGTCCTAACTGCTTATATTACCATAATCGGAGTAGTAACCACATATTTTAGATTAAATTGACTCCATTATGCTCCATTATGCTCAAATGATGTTACTGAAATAGCATACGCAAAGTCATAGGCACAGAAAGAACTATAGAATCAACCAGCCATGCAGTTATTTTTTATTTTAATAAGTACTAGTTTCTTAAGCTCAAGGACTTAAGGAGACCGAGCTGGGCATAGCAACAACTAGGCAGAACCACTAAAGGAAATGAATCCAAAACCTTTGATGCTTTCAAGGGTCTTTCCGATAGGGTTGTTTGGACAGCACTTTCTAGAAGCCTAGTGATTTGGGAAAGAATCAGATAAACAAGGGGTGGCAACAATGTATAGGTCTGATGCTCTCTGAAAATGAATTGCAAGGTTGTCTTGATATGATGTATTAAGTTGTTTATGTACTTTCTTAAGAGTAAAAGAATAATTATCCTCATTTGCTAAATTAGCCATCAAGTTTTGTGTATATTACATTCCTGATAAATAACTACATTTAATGTGCAAAAGAACTTTCTTAATTTTTATATATTAATCTGTACATGATGTTCTTTTAAACTCTAAACACTGGTGGACCTTCATGACTCATCTGTGGCTTTTAGAAAACATTTATTTTATCTTATTTACTAAAGGAAACACGACTGTCACTTTGCGGCATATCTTAGTGGTGAATATATGGCAAAAATCATACATGGTCTCTTTCAATAGGACACAGGAAATTACAGAAATTTAATTCAAACTTTTTGATTAAGTAACATAAAAGAAATAAAATGTAGCCCACCTTAACAACACTGGAGGAGTAATAGGGCAGGCACATACCCCTTGGATAAGAAGTTCCTTGTGTATGCGTGTAGAGCCACTTCCCACTATAAACAAGATGCAAATACACCTTTCAACCTGAGTTAGTAGCTTAATTAATATAAAGATTGGGTTGCAGTGAATGACCACAATGCTAATGAATTGGGTGTTGGCAAAAGTGCCTTCATTTATCTTGATTTCTGGACCTGAGGATGACCTTAGTTGATAATGGAAAATGGGTTCATTTATAATCCTGTGGTATATTATTGGCATTGAAAGGGACAATGTAATTTTAGGATGAAAGTATAAAAAGCATTCTAAAAAAACCAATAAGATTAGAGTCTAGCCTGCACTCAGCTCTGCTTAAAACATTTTAAAAGGAAAAAAAAAAAAAAATGTTCAGAGGAGGTGGGAAGCAACACAGTAAATGGACTCAACACCATGGTTAATTAGGCATGGTGGAAAATTTTTTGAATTTTTTTTTATCAACCATAGAAACTCATAGAAGATTTGACAGCTATACTCAAACATTGGAAAGAGCCATCAAGAAAACATGACTATATCTGCATTACCTAAAGACAGGTAGGAGCCAAATTTTGTTTGTTTTCAAAGGAGAATATTTAGAGTTGGACCATTTTAAAGAGAGCTGATCACGGGCTGGATAACCACAATTAGAAAATTATAAAGAGGCTAGATGACTTGTTTCAGCCCTTAAATATTTTGATCAACAAGATAAGATCTATTTCTTTCTTTTACATTGAAATGTTTTAAAATATCAGTATTTAAAACTCTGCATTTGACTCTGCATTTTAGAAGAACTTAGAATCCTGGTCATCCTAGATTTTGGAGATTTTGGGAAAACACCATCTTTGGAGGCAAAGCACCAGGGAAGGCAAAATCTCTAGGCTAACTTCTCTCATGTTCTCCAAAAACCCAAAGTAACACCATGATAATGGCAAATATACAGTCTCACCATTTCCTAATCTATATGAATAAGAAGAGAAGGTGCATAAGAACCCAATACAAATGAAGGTCTAAATATCATGCCAAGTAGACATTTTGGTAACATTTCCCCATCCTCCTATCACAGGTATCCTGTCTGTTTAAGAAGCTACTGTTCAGGAAAAATGACATTCTCTGAAAGTAAAAGTTTTCCACTTGGACCAACTTAAGTATTTCTGAACTTATTTATCATTTAAGCATACATGTATAAGGAGTGGTTAAGGGACTATTTTTGCTCAGATAAATGAAGATTATGGTGATATTTTACTACCCTTCAAACTCACGCATGTATATACAAACCCAAGCTATGGATAAATCCAGATATGCACATCAGAAATATTACTTTGGAGGTCTGGTTCAGTCTCATCAATCTGCCAAAGTGCTAGACCTGACTTCTGAGTACAAGCTTTGGAAGTTTCATCAGTTCTGAGTTCGGACTGAAAGCTAACATCTAGGAAATGTGAGAAAGAAAATTTGCAGGCTGCATTTGCAGACCTCATAAGAAGCACTGATATTATAGTTAGATGAAGCAGATAAATTGTGTACCACTCTAATATAGTCGCTTTAAGAGTATCAGAAAAGAGGTAAAATACTTCATTGCTCCAAAGTAGTCTTTCCACAATTAAACATTCCTTGGGCTAATGGAATATGGCTGAAGATAAGGTTATAGTCAGTCAGCTCCACAATTATTTGTCGTATCGCCATGGGCTAAGTACTGTGTTAGGTGTTTTGAACAACAAAATGATAAAAATGGCCATTTCTTTGAAAAAATTTACAATCTAGTAGTCAAGATAACTCCAAAACTGTTAGTCAAGAAGCTGAAGGAAATGGTAGGACTTAATTAATCAGATTAGTTATCTGTCAACTTGGCTAGTCAAGAAGAGGCTCTTGAATTATTAGGCATTGGTTAGGCACTCTTGGCTGAGAGGAAATGTGCAGACAGTGAGGTTATTCCCAGAAAGGTAGACTTTGGTGGAACATTGCAATGGGGATAGTAGAGTGCCAGGACCTGGAATAGCACTGCATGGGAAAATTATATCACTGGCTGATATGTGAAGTAAATAGATTTTAAAAGTATTCCGCTTACTCGTGAACACTCTTAACCCAGGAATATGAATATATCAGATTTTTCCTTTTGAGTATTATCTAATAGTAAAAAGAAAAACCATTATTTAGTGTATTTATAAATTTTCTGTATAGCTAGACATAATATTTTGCCCCAGTCATCTATTCAAAACCAATTGATTTAAAAATTTGTTTGTTTTTTAAATAATTCACCCAAGCTGTGGAGGAAAATAGAGTAGGCCCATACCTGAGTAACAGAGCATGATCAAATTTCTTCCCTTTTTTAAGGAGTGTTTCTTGCCAAGCTGAAAAACGCAATAATGTAGTTTCTATGTCTGAATCTATTTCTATTTTATCTCCATTTGTCCAAAGTTCAAGGCCAACCAACGTCACATGAATGTTTAAGGTTTTATAAATCTGTCCAAAGAAGAAATCATTTTTCACAAAGTCAGGTTTCTACAGGAATCCTTTATCACTCCTATATTTTTTACATTAAAAATACACAAAAAGTAATTTTACCTTGTGAGGTAAATAAGCAAAAAGTGCAGGCCTCATTTTACAAGCAGTTTTATTGAAACAGAACACAGGGGACTCACTAAGAATACTGGGTGAATTGCCATGGCTGACAAAGAAACTTGAACGAAAAGGTCTGATTTCTGTGGCATCATTTTAAGCTGTACAGACACTGGGTTCAGAAATAATTGATTAAAGCTCTAAGGATATACCTGGCTTAGAAATGTGAATTTGCTAACAGTGGCACACTTGGAATACATGCTCTTTATTCATTTATCTACTTTAGGTCATGAGTTAATTTAGTGGGATGTTAGAAAGGTGGCACTGATTTTCAAAAACTCAACTTAGCTTCTGTGGTTTTTCTCCATGTTTGATATCTAGAACTACTTTTTTTGTTCGAGAAATTGTTCAAAGTAGGCAGAAATAGTTGCAGCCTATAAGCCTTCTCATTCCAATTCTCATCTGCTTTTGTAAACACTTAATTGATAATACTTTGATGCCAGGACAAAAAAGACAGAAATTAGGCAATTATTATGAGGATTTTGAGACAAAGGACTATGTCATACCCATTTTATATTCCATATCAGCCAGTACAAAGTAAGTTGAAAGCCATAGTGAATGATAAACTATGAACATCTAAATTGAGAACAGAAATAGAAAGGTCACTCATATAATGCTAATAGAGTACATAACTGGTTATTAAGAAGTTTAATGCTCACTCATTTCTATTATGATAACATTGCATTGATTTGTCACTTTCTTAACCAGCAGAAAATGAATATACTGAACTTCATGTGTAAACATAATGACCCAACAAGATCATTTCATAACCATGAGAACTAGGCTTCTTCTAACCTTTCATTAAGTTAGATCTGATCTTTCATCAAATCATGATCTCAAATCCACAATAAGACCTGCAATATCCAGCCTGTCTCTTCTTGGCCCTGATCTTATCAAGAGATAAACTTGTATGAGATGGTTCTTGCAGAGCAAGAGATAAACTGCCATGCTGTGAGATGGCCTATGAGAGGGAAACATGACAAGGAATTATGTGGGCTTCTAAGAACAGAGACAGCTCCAGCTAATAGAGAGCAAGAACCACATGGAATTGAATTCTGCCAACAATCTGAATAAGCTTGGAAGAAGATACCAAACCTCAGATAAGACCCCATCCTCTGAGCAGGAAACCCAGCCATGCCATGCCCAGACTTCAGACCTCCAGAAACTATGAGATAATTAATAGGTGTTGTTTTATACTGCTAAGTTTGTGATAATTTGTTATATAGCAATAGATCACTAATATAGTGAAAAGCATGCTTGAAGAGAAATTTTAGCAAAGAGATGCAAACCATAGGAATGAATGGAAATGCTAGAAAAATAATATATGATAACAGAGATAAATAATGTCTTTGAATACTAGCAACTGAATCCAAAAACATATATAAAAACGATTATACATCACAAGCAAGTAGGGTTTATTCCAGGAATGCAAGGATGGTTAAATATATGAAAATAAGTAGATGTATAACACCACACAAACAGAATGAACCAAAAAAAGCATGTTTATCTCAATATAAGCAAAAAAGGCATTTGACAAAATCCAGTGTCTTTTCTTGATAAAACACGCAGAAAACTAGCAATAGAAGGTTTCCCAACATGATGAAGGCCATTAATACCTAAGGGTGACATCACACTTAATGGTGAAAGACTAAAGCTTCCCCCTAGGATCAGGAAGAATGCTTACTTTCACGACTGCTATTCAGTACTGTACTAGACACGATAGCCAGTGCAATGAGGCAACAAAATGAAATAAAAGGCATTCACATTGGAAAGGAAGAAGTACGTCAATACTACCCAGAGTTAGATAACCCAGATTCAATGCAGTCCATTTCAAAATTCCAGTGGTCTTTTGTGCAGAAGTGGAAAAGTTTATTCTCAGATTTATATGGACCTGCCAGAAGCCCCAAATAGCCAAACTAAATTTGAAAAAGAAGAAAGTTGGAGAACTCACACTTGCCGATTTCAAAATGTACTACACAGCTCTTGGCATAGGGATAGGCGAATGTAATCAAATTGGAGGTCCAGAATTAGGTCCGATTCTGTATCGCCAACTGATTTTTTAAAAGATGCTAAGTCCATGCAATGGGGAAAGAATAGAATGTTTAACACATGATGCTGGGAAAACTGGATAGTAACATGCAAAAGAATGAAGTTGGACCCTTACCTCACACCATACACAAAATTAATTCAAACTCAATCAAGGGTCTTCTGCTTATAAAAATTCCATATAATTTATGTTGATACTCCACCTTCAAGAAGGAGAAGCATAAATCCCCACTCCTAACATGTGGGCTGTGCATGGTAATTTCCTTCCAAAGAGTACAGTATAGAAAGGGGGAATAAAATGAATAACTTCATAGTGAAAAAGCCTAACAAACATTGATCATCCAGGTGATCAAGGTCTGTACCAACAATGATAAATAATACTAATAGTATATACCCTTTTTTTTTTTTTTTTAAAGATTTTATTTATTTATTCATTTATCCCCCCCTTGCTGCTTGTGCTCGCTGGGTCAGCTAACCACGCCGTGCAGGCGGGCTTGCCTTCACCAGGAGGCCCCGGGAACCGAACCCAGGGCCTCCCATATGGTAAACAGGAGCCCTACTGATTGAGCCACAGCCGCTTCCCTATATCCTTTTATTATGTGTTGAAAATTGCACTTGACCTCTGTGGTTTTCTCCCCAAATCCCATAACCCTAGTCTAATCATGATAAAAGACATCAGGCAAGTTTCAATAAAGGTGTATCCAATAAAATATCTGACCATTACTCCTCAAAATTCTCCAGGTCATTAAAAACAAGGAAAGCTTAAGAATCTCTCACAGCGAAGACCAGCTTAAGGAGGTATAACAACTGTATGTAATGTCCATATCATGAATGGGATTTTGGAATAGGAAAGGAGCATTAGGTGAAAACGAAGGAAACATTTTAGAGCATGGATTTTAGCTAATAACAATGTACCCATATTGGTTCATTAATTGTTACAAATATACCATATAAAAGTAAGATTTAATGATAGGGGCAATCTATTTAGGGTATATGAAAGCTCTCTGTACCATCTTCTCAAATTTTTTGTAAATACAAAACTGCTCTAAACAATAAAGCCTGTTTTTAAAAATGGAGGACAGTATAAGCACCAACGCTGGGCAAGACACACTGGAGTATACTGTTATCAGGGTGTACTATTTTATGTGGTCTGGTGTTACTCTAAGGTAAACTGAGTTTTATTAAACAGATATGTTGTAAAACCATGGGCAACCACTAAGTATTTTCAAAGAGGTAAAAATAATAAGCCAATAGAAGAGATAAAATGGAATCATAAAAATACTCAATTAATGCAAAAGTAGGCAGAAAAAGGATAAAAGGAACATAGAACGTATAGAATAAATAACAAATGACTAGCAGAATGATAATTTTAATCCAACCATCTCAATAATTACATTAAATTGATAAAGATACCAATTAAACAACAGAAACTGTCAGGCTGGATAAAAATTCAATCTACAAGAAATCCATTTCAAAGAAAAAGATATAGACAAATAAAAAGTAAAGTGGTAGTAGAGCAGGTGTAGCTCAGTGGTTGAGTGCCTGCTTCGCATCTATGAGGACTTTTCTTAAAAAAAGTAAAATGGTAGCAAAAGATAACACCATGAAAATCTAATCTAATGGAAGCTGGAGTGGCTCTATTAATATCACACAAAGTTTAATTCCCACAGTAAAGAAAGATAGTACATAATGGTAAAAATTATCAATTCACCAAGGAGACATATCAATCGTAAATGAGTTTTCATCTAGCAAAGAGCTTCAAAATACATGAAGCAGAAATTGATAACATGGAAAGGAGAAATAGACAAATCCGTGATTGTAGCTGAGTATTTCAATACTTTTCTACCGGTCATTGTTAGAACAAGTAGACTGAAAATCAGGAAAGATATAGAAGACCTGAAAAGCACTTTCGACCAACTTGCCATAATCGACATTTATAGAGCACTCATCCCAATAGCAGAACACTCATTTCTTTTTTTCAAGTACACATGAACATTCACCATGATTGAGCATATTCTGGGCCATGAAACAAACTTTAATAGATTTAAAATAACTGAACTCAAACAAAGCATATTCTTTAAGTCTAATGGAATAGAAATTTAAAAATCAATAACATAAAGACATGCAAAAAGTTCACAAATATTTGGAAATTAAATTACACACGTATATTAATCATGGATCAAAGAGGAAGTCACAATGGGCATTAGAAATATTTTCAAATGAATGAAAATTGAAACAAAACATATCAACAAATGTGAGAACCAGCTAAAGAAGCAGACACTTTATGAACCAGCATTCCCACTCCTTAGGTATTTATACAAAATAAATGAAAGTTTATGTTCAGACATAATACTGTACGAAAATGTTTAAAGTGGTTGTATTCATTATAGTAAAAAATGAGAAACAGATCAAATGTCTTTCAAGTGATGAGTGAGTAACTACCGAAATAGAAGGGCCATTCCCTACTGCATCTTCTTGGGGCCTCTTTAACCTAGTAGTAGAGCTGGGGTAGCTTAGAAGGAGTCAGCATAAGAAAGATATGTACAATTAACAATATTGTTTTTTGAAAAGAGTTACAGTTCTTTTGTTTCAGACAAATTAATCGTTTCAGTGCATTTTACTCAAATATTAACCTTGAATTCTGTGCCAAAGTATGAGCAATAAAGGATTGAATGCCTTTTTGTTACACAAGGTCACAAAGGAGTGATTTAAAGTAACTGGATTTGGTTTATACATGATTGGTTTTCAGATTATTTGTACATTTTTGAAATAAAGTTTGTGATTAGAGACCAATATTTGACACTTATTTAAATATTAAATGTACTTAGGAAAAAAAAATTATGCTTCATTTGTTGCTGTGAATGTTTTCAATGGATTTTTTCCTAATTAGTCTATTTGGTGAATTTTTGCTGATTGGGCTGTCTCAATATCAGAGATACCAAAAAAACCAATAGGTCTACCCTAACAGTTTCTCTCCATTTGCATTTTCAGCTTGATTGAAACTATATCAAACTTACCATGTTGACAAAATTGACCATTCCCCAAATTCGGTTCCTTAGTTTTTTGTGAGGATGACTATTCCTGCGATACTGGAAATATGAACATCAGATCAAAATTCATTAATAACAGGAATAGAACAAAAGGTCAAAAATAAGTCATCTATTATGAAATATTTTGATGAGAAAATTCATTGACATAATGACAAAAGAGGTGCTCTATTCAACTGAACATCTTGGCAGAAATAAATTTTTGATATACAATAACTAGATATAGCAGTTTCTAAAACATGCTTAGGCTTAGCACTACTTGAAGTTTCTATTTTTCCAACTTTGTTTTTCCCGTCCTTTATATTACCTTAATTTATTAAACAAACCGAGGTATTCTTTAGAGTCCGTTTTCATTATATCAATGAAAAAAAACTTAATGTTCCACAGCAAGCCTTTTGTTGTTATGGCTTTGAGTTTGGTTGCAGTAAATTTTTAAAAAATTATATTTATCCTTTTCTTATTTCTTCCTATTTCTTTTCTGGCTAATAACAGTTAAAGTTTTGCAAATGATTTTGGTACTTAAAAAAAAATTGTCTATGTTGGGGGTACATGGTTTTCTATCAATTGATTAGACCAAACTTATATTTACATGGTGCAAATCCTTATTTTTGCTGAATTTTTTTCTGATTGACTTAAAAGTGTCTGGTAGCAAGAGGTTAAAAAACGCCTACTTTCTCTGTAAACTTATTTTGGATGTAAATATTTTTAAACTGTGTTATAAGGAATATACATATTTTTGAATAGTCCAGTGAATTGGTCTTTTATAATTAATTATCTACAATTATTAATGCTCTCTAACAATTTTTTAAATCCAAATGCTATTTTGTATGATATTAAAGTTATGACACATGCTTTCTTGGGGGAAATAACCTGCCTGCCATCTGATTTTCAGTCCATTTACAGATTTAAAAGTGTTTCTCTTAATATTATATAGCTTGATTTTGTATTATATCCAGTTTCAGAATTCTGACTTCTAGAGGGTGGTTGCAGTTATTATATTTACTCTAGTCACTGATATATTTGGAATGACCTCTTACATATTATTTTCTATTTTTCATTCACTTTCATTTTTTAAAATTTGTTTATCCTTTCTGGCTTTCCATTGGCTTGGTCTTGTTTTCTTTATGTCTTTATCCCTCTCTATTCTTTTGGGAGAGGTACATTCTAATTGCTACCTTTTTGTGGTTACAATTAAAATGTTAACAATCTTACTGAATTAACAAGATTAAAATGGTAAATATCTTTACATTCCTACATTCCGTAAGCTCTCTTTAAGTATGATTTTTCTACTCCCAGCCCCTCTTATATACTTGCCTAATATTTTAGCTCCAAAGTGAAGTTTTAAAATTATTTTCTATTAGCATTTTCAATATATTATTCTAAACATATGTAAGCATCTCTCATTGCTTACAAAATGTATGTTGTCAGTTTAATTGTGATTCACTTATAGGTAATCTATCTCTTCTTTGGGGTTGATTTTTAACAAGTTTTTCCTTTATCTTTGATATTCAGAAATTTCACTACAAAATTATCTGAATGGTTTTATCATTCCTTTATTTCTGGAAAATTCTCAAGAATTGTCTCTCAAATTTTATCTCTCATCCAAGCACCCACATTCCCTTTCTTTTATTTTTTTTCCTAAAGGTTTTTTTTTTTTTTTTTTCATTGTCTTGTGCTCGCTGTCTGCTCTGTGTCTGTTGTGTGCTTGTCTTCTTTTTAGAAGTTACCAGGAACCGAACCTGTTTCCTCTCTTGTGGGAAGGAGATGCCCAATGGCTTGAGCCACCTCTGCTTCCAACACATTCCGTTTCTATGAACTTCTTTGTTCTACATTTCTTGTCTCTTATGTTTTGTTTTGTTTTTTTCATATTTTTCAACTCTGTATCTCAGTACTCCAAACACGGTAAATTCCACAACTAAATATCTCATCGTGTGTATCAACTCTTCTGTTTAATTCTTTCAAGAATAAATATTTATGTATAAATTTTTATCCTATAGGTGTTAAATTAGATATTATTTCATGTACATCTATCCTTCTATTCCAGTTTCTACTAGTTTTTCCATTGTGATTTCTATTCCTTCTTATATCTTTAATGATGTTAAACATTTACTTTTATTTTCTAGAAGGATCTGAAATATCATTGGATGATTTCTAGTACTTGAAGAGCTTACTATCCTTTTCCTTATGTTGGTTGACTGTGCCTCATGTGATTCAATTTATCTTGGATTGTTAAGAGCATCCTTATAGGGCATTTTTTTACTTGAACCCTAGCAATTTCCCAGGTCTCTAATCAGTTTTTATGTGCAAGGGTTTGCTTGACATTTCTTCATCTCAATAAAAATATAAGATCATGTTACACATCTGTGCCTGGGCCAGGCTTAGGATTTTTCTTTTCCCTTGGGTAATATTTTCCCTGACCATGGCTACAGGAGGTCAGAAAATTTCCCTACACTTCTGCAAGTTTCAGTGGACAGACCTTTCCTAGTTCCCTTTTCAGAGACGGGGTAGCCCTTTATGGCTCTGGGCATTAAGTAGAGGACTCATTTCCAAATCTCAGCCTTGTGGAAGCTTGAAGTCCCTTCTTTTGTTCCTAAGAAGGTTTAATGTCCCAAATCCTAAGCAACCATATCTGTTTTCTCTATAATGTGGGCCAACAGAAAAAAAAAATAAAATAAAGCCTTTGCCTTTTTTTTTACTATTATGGCAGATTTTCTTCTTAATTTTTACATGGAGACTTCCTCTGCTTTCTTTTGAGCTTGGCAATAAATTATACACATTTTAATTTTTTCACATATTTTGCTTAGCATTTCTATATGTTTATAGTGGGAGGATTCTATCACAGCTTGGTCTGCTATACCATCAAAAGACCCTCTAGTGTCTCATATAAGTCTGTTTTGGGAAACTAAAAACAGAGCCCTGAGTCCAGGAGCCAGCTCCAATTAGAATACTGCTCTCTTTTAGAATCACAAAAATGTTTTAATAAGGATGAATGTGGAGTAAAATGTTTATCTGAAAACTTACCACATTATCATCAGCAACAAGGAACAGTTCAACATATTTTTCTCTATGGATATTCTGGAAATTCATGGAAAATTTCATGAAGTGTGGTTAACATTTCTCATTTTCAAACATTTAAAAATCTTTTTATTATTCTTTATTAGAGAAGTTGTGGGTTTACGGAACAATCAAACATAACACAGAGGATTCCCATATACCACTTTGCGTTGCTGTGGTATATTTATTACAATTCATGAAAGCACGTTTTTTATATTTGTGCTATTAACCCTAGATGATGGTTTAACTTAAGGTTCACTGTTTGTGTAGTGTAGTTCCATGGATGTTTTTTAAAAAAGATTTTACTCTATTAGCATATATACAAGTGATACATGCAACGACATGTTCCTATTTGGAATGATGGAAATGATTTGATAAAGGATGATGATAATGGTAACACAACATTATGAATGTAATTAACAGCATTGAAATATATATCATCTTAACATTTTAAGTTTAAAAAATATAACACTTTCAAGGTAAGAAAGAATGATGTTATTGATACAGGGAGTTGAGATATATTAGTATATCTAATAATTCTATGAATTTATCTAAACAAGATCTACTTTGTTATTAAAATATACGGCCGTTTACATCAGATTTTAATAAACCTGAGACAACATGCCATATTTGACCATCCTTTGTTTTGTCTTTCATGTCAGATAATAGTTATAAAGAACTATAAATCCAGTTTTCAGAATTTAGTTTTTTCATTTACTAAGTAAAACAAGCTCAAGTTAAAAGCAGCCATTTATCAGTGGGCTCTTTTTTGGAATCTGTGCTCCTGAGAGTGACAGAATTGGACTCAAGTAAGCCCTCCCTGCACATGGTTCATCAGTCCCTTCTATTCAAACCTATATGTGATGCTGAAGTTTTTAGGTATACTTCCAGAGACTGGAGCCTCTGGCCTACCTATGTGCCAGGTGTGCGTGGAATCTCGGTGGAGCTGCAACTCCTACCCTACAGCTCAATGGACTCATCCAAGTCACCTGGTGAGGAGACAACGATGGGAAATGGCCATCCCAGGGAATGGAGAGGGCCTGCATCTGCAGGCAGGATCATCCCACCCACCATATCCATGGGATATAAGCCCTCTCTCACTTGGAGGTGGAGTGGACATCACCATCCCAGTCCCCTCAGGATTGGGGGAAGAACTATGGACTAGAGTGGACTTGATGGTATTCTGTTGTACACATATGGTGATTCTAGCAATGGAAGAAATTATAACAGTGAGGTGGAGCCTCACTTTTGGGGCAGGGAGGGGACAAGCAGTTGAAATACAGGGGTTTCTTTGGGATTTGGAGGTTTTCCTGAGTACCGTTGTGGCAATGGATGTAGGCCATTTTAAATCAGCACACAACACTCAGAACTGTGTGGGAGAGAGTGTGGTCTACAGTGTGAACTGTGGTCTATGGTTGGTGGCAAGGCTCCAGGATGTGTAAGTTCATTGAGGTTGGTGGGCCACACTGTGGGAGATGTTTGTGTAGGATGTGGTGGGAGGTGTGGGAGGTGGGCAACATGGGAATCCTAGTGGGTTCTGTGTAATATTTTAGGTAATCTAAGCACCTCTTAAAATATATTTATATATATACAAATAACATTTTTGTAAGCAAATGCAAAAAAAAAAAAAGCAGCCATTTATACCTGAGAGTTAAAACAGGACTGAGTAATAGGACTGACTATAGTCCTTGTACTCCTCTTCTTTCCTCCCAACTTTATACCTTTCAGTAGTCTCAACTCCAAGGTAATGTATAGATAATGTATAGTAAAGTTGTTGATTTTTATACATTTTTTTTTCTATCTGGTTGCGTTATCATCTTTTTGGGTTGCCTCTCTGTGCCGCGCAGGTCTGGGATGCATTTTTTCTTTTTTTTTTTTTTAACCAGGAGGTCATGGGGATCGAACCTGGGTCCTCCATATGGTAAAAGGGAGCTCAATTGCTTGAGCAACAGCCACTTGCCTATTGATTTTTATAAAACACCAAATACTAGGAAATTCTTCTGGTTTTCAGCTTTTAGTGTACATGCATTGAGGTAATTAACATTCTCTGAATACACACCAGAGGGATTGTGGCAGTTTGATGTAATTATGAATTCCAAAAGTATAACTGGATCATGCTTGTAAACTGATCTGTTAATCTGGGCATGATTAGGTTAGGATTAGGGCATTGAGCCCCACCCCTTGGTGGGTGGGGACTCAAATATAAAAGGCAAGGCAAAGGACAGTTGAAGCAGTCTTTTGAGAAGCAGTTTTGATATTGGAAAAAAGGCCCCAGGAGAAGAGAAGCAAGCTGTTCACCTGATGGTCTACAGCTAACCTTGTGGAGGAAACAGGAGCTAAGCCCGGAGAGAAACACAGCCCCGGGAAGAGAGGAACCCCAGAAGCCTGAACCCTGGCAAATGCCGGCAACGGTCTTGCTCTAACATGTGGCAATGGACTGTGGTGAGAGAAGAAACTTAACTCTTTATGGCCTGGTATCTGTGGACTTCTACCCCAAATAAACACCCTTTATAAAGACCAACCCATTTTTGGTATTTCACATTAGCACCCCTTTGGCTGACTAACACAGAATTTGGTACCGAGAGTGGGGTAGTGCTTTTGTAATTACCAAAATGTTGGAAGGGTTTTATAAATGGGTAAGGGGTATTTTTTGGAGGAATTGTGAAATGCTTGATGGAAAAGGCCCAGACCACTTTGAAGAGACTGTTGATAGTAATATGGACGCTAAAGAGACTTTCTATGATGCCTTAGAAGTAAATGATGAAACTTTTATTGGAAACTGGAGGAAAGGTGATCCATGTTTTAAAGTTGCAGAGAACTTAATGCTTTATGGCCTGGTATCTGTGGACTTCTACCCCAAATAAATACCCTTTGTAAAGACCAACCCATTTTTGGTATTTTACATTAGCACCCCTTTGGCTGACTAAAACAGGCATTACCACAAAATCTGACTTAAGTCATAGGTCAGTGTTTTGTTGACTAAATAATTCTTTTTCCATTGAGCTATTCACTCAACAAACATCCACTGCCATCTAGTATGTTTCAAGCATTGTCTTGACCATGGAGTGTTTCATTGTGAGGAAGATGAACACTCATGAAGACTTCAGGCTAACGTCTGGGGTAGTCTTAGTTATATTTTTAAAAAGTAATTTGCAAGGGGCTCTCATTGTGCAACCAAGCAACAAGAAACTTACCTTGTCCTTAAAAATTAGAACATTTGGCCTGATGTCAGGGGAGAATGTGGCTTATCATCAATATCAACTCAGGAAAATGTCAGAAAGACAATCACTAGGATGGATTTCAGAATATTTCAGATTACATTCTCTCTACCAATGCTAGCCCTAAAAGAGCTGTAAATCTATATGTAGCGTTCCAGGCATCCCCCTCTTCCTTAAATTGATGGAACAAACTGGGATTTACTGTAGGGAATGAACACTATCAATAGAGAGAAAAGAATTCACATTTCATATTTCACACAATGATGAGTCAGATGTGAGATAACAAGTTAGCTGGGCTCATAATATCTCTTCCCAGATCATAAAGGAAATAATTTTCCCTGGGGAAAATTATTTAAAAATAAAGCACTTACTTCTATTTTGATGTCTTTTGTGAATTTAATGTTATTACTAGGAACAGCTGTCCAGGTAAAATTTTGCACTGCACAGGAATAATTGGCAGCATACTGCTTCTTCGGGTTATATCTGAACACCAAATGTTCTCCCTCATCTGAGTATTTCACTGGCTCAATGATGTACCTTTGGTCAAATATCCTGAAGAACCCCCTGTAGAAATTGAAAACACAAAGTGTTCAAGATCTATAATTAATCCATTCTGTCTTAATTCAGTTCATTTTTTCAAGAAAGGGAAGGAACAAGGTCAAGACTTCATGAGTACGTAACAACAGAAATGAGATGTTAAGTTGCCTTTGATTGGATTAGAAACTTTATGAGTCAACTCATTTGAAGAAGTTTGACAGGCATATCTCTGTTTTCAAGTAGGTAGAGTAGAAAATACCAGCCTGTAGCTATGAACCCTGGGCATGCCTCTACCTTATTGCAAGAAATGTCTGCGTTTTTGTGTCTATCATGCATTAATTGTACACTAGATATATGAAAGTACACATACTATTATTTGGTAATTTTGTCATTAAATGGGTTCTTATTCTTGGAAAGAATGAGAACTACTCATGTCCTCCTAAAGGAAGACATAATAAGTTTCTTGTTCTTCTGTCCCATGCCACCCCAAAATTTCCTCCTTCATCCTTGAGCCCAAGATCCATGGAAAAATATAGACTTGCCTCTGATCTTTAGTTTACAGATACCGAACACCTGCCTAGTTTAGTAAAAAGCTATGAAATGCTGTAGTTTAGTAGAAATTCATAGGACTAAAAGTCAAAGGGCCTGGCTTTTGGACTCAGTTCTAATACAAGCAAATTTTTGTTCAGGAACAATTCTTTGATTTCAGTGCCCTGATCTATAACATGAGAAGACCAGCTAGATGATTTCTAGTTTTCCAACTCTGAATCTCTTGACTACATACTTCAAACTTCCCTGGCTTATAAATCAATGAGACAAAGCTGATACTCATTGCTGAAAATATACAGGAGCTCTTTTCCCATTAATTTTTCTATTTACCAGAGTTGCTAAAAAGAAAGAAGTGAGATGGATGTCTTTGAAAATTCACAGAAAAACTCAAAAAGAAAATAAAAAGATACTCTGTATTACCTCAAACCATTACATGTGCTTATACTAGCAGCAGAATCAAGTTCATGTATGATGGATCCTTGGTAAAAACAGTGATCCTAAAATGGACGAAGAGGTTATTAATATAAGTATAAATATTGACATCTATAATTTAATATAAAAATGAATATATGACTATTTTCTGTACAGAGTATATCAGTATTTCATTTTAACAAATCGTGCTTAAATTCATTCAAGCATTCAGTTATTGCATTCGTTCATTTGGAAATGCTGAGCATTAGAATGCTTTTAGAAACACTTTTATCTTTCTTGCATGCTTATTTTGTGTACATCAGTATAAGGATTCTTCCCTCAAAATTTTAACAGGCTAGTGGTGAGGACACCAGCCTCAGAAATGTGACTCTTTTCCTTAGAAATATTATTACTCTAATCCTTCCTAATATCTCTACCAAACTAATCTTCCTGTGTTAATATTACAATTTTCCCAATTGCCTGTGAAATAAAGCCCAAGCTCTTGATGATATCTATAATTATGTTTCACTATCCACACATGTCTCCTCATGCTTTTCTATCCTGTCTGCATCAATCAAGTTGGGATGTTTTTTATTCTGCACTTGGTTCTTTGCCCATGGTGACCTCATTAGGTAATTACTCTTCCCATCATTTCCATCTCTGCAACTATAGCCTATGGGTTACAATTCCCATGGATCTCCAAAGACCTCAGACCTTCTTCACCCCCTGCAAAAAAAAATGTTAGTTATCTTCCTGTCCTATTTTACAAAGATTGCATGATGGCTTATATTTATAGAAATTGACAGCTGCCTTAAATAGAGGAAATAGGTTAAAAATGAAAGTGTAATTTAGATAAGAGAGAATAACATTGGCCTTAGAGAGCTGCAGAGGGCATGATCTGGGAAGGCAAATGAGGGTATAAATATAGAACTGTATCCACTGAAATAATAGTAATGATCAATGAACAAAGATTCATTTAGAGAATGAAGGCAAGACCTCAGTGTTTAGGGCATTAGAAAGACTGAACAAAAAGATGAGAATCAAATCAGGGCCAATTAGATGGAAGTTATCTTTTAAAATTATTTCATATCTTTAGGTTTTATCCATTGAGCTTGATTACAATCTCATAAACTTCTTTGATATACTGCTTCACCCTTCACCCTGTCTTAGCACCATACCCAGTGCCTAGAAGTCAGTTTATTGCTGAAAAAAAGTACAATAGGCTTCACTGAAGGTCTTATGAAGCAGTGATCAGTTGCCTTCTGTTTTAAAAGGTCCTGTTTTCTATTCTGGGATCATTAAGTTACAGTAGTTAATACCGGATACATTTCTGATGTAGCATATTCTGAAGGTGCTTGTAAAGCTAGAATGGGGTTTCAAACTTACACCAGTAAATAATATGTTCAAAGAAGAGACATAAGAAATTCCAAAAGATACCGTGATCTGAGGATGTCTGGTGATTTCCTGCCCATTTGCGGAGTAGTATGTTTCACTGTAATTTGAGGATAGTAACTCCCTGGAAAAGAGATAGGATGAGGAGTTAGATTTACTCAGTCTAAAAGCCTCACAGATAAAACCAATTTGTGATGGGTGTATCTCCAGTCTGCTTTTGAATCTCAGCAAGGCTGTCTTCTGCTAAAAATATATATATATATACCAAAATTGAGTCAACTTACTACCTAGATTTCATGGTTTGATGAAAACTGTAGAAGAGACCAAAACAAATTCAGGCAATTTTATCAAGGCATCATCTTAGGAAGAACTCTGAACAAATTGCATCTAAGTGAAAATATTTTGCATTAAGAGCCAAATTAATGCGAAAATCTGTGAGATATATTCATATATTTACACAAATGTACATACTAACTCAACAGTTATATTTTTAGATTAAAGACAAGATATATTAGCTACAGTGAATTTAGAAAATATAGAAAAGAACAGAAAAAAATTTACTGATCCCACCATCAAGAGATAACCACTGCAATTATTTCCATATAATTCTTTATAGTATTTTCTCTGAACAAGTAAAAGAATGATGTTCTGAGTTATTACAATTATTCTGCTTCCCCAATGTTTTATTTTCCTAGGCTGCTCCAGCAAATACCATGAAATAGGTTAGCTTAAACAATAATAATTTATTAGCTTACAGTTTTAATAAAATGCCCAAATCAAGGTATCATCAAGGTGATGTTTTCTTCCCAAAGACTGGCTATCAGCGATCCTTGGCTCTTCTGTCACATGGCAAGACACATGGCAGGATCGGCTAGTCTCTCTTCTCTGTTTCAGTTTTCTTTGCTTTCACCTTCTTACTTCTTTGGCTTTCTTTCTTTGCCTTGCTCCCATTTATAAAGGACTCCAGTAATAGTGAAAGGCAAAAGCTGAGCTTTGTAAGTTTCCAAAGTTTAATACTGAAGAGCTCAAGACAGTCTTGTATGAATAGTAGACCAAAAAAAGTAAAAAAAGAGCCAGTCTAGACTATCACCAATACAGTCAGAGATTCTATCCTGGTGGAAAAGAAGTCTGGGAGAATGTAATGGATAGTGGACATATGATGAAGGAAGGAGATTTGTGGTACCTGGAATGAAGGCAACTATATATAGAGGAAGGTATCACATAGACAAGAGTAAGGTCAAATGAAGATATTGCCTGTTCTGCCCAAATAAGCACTTTCTGGCCCCAGGAAATAGATAGGGACCTAATCATTTCCTCCCAGACTCTCAACATTCATGCAGTGGCATATTATCAGTTGCTACTGAATATAAGCTCAGTTATTGTTCTTATCCATGCTCTCTGGTGAAGTACCTGAAAACAGTCAGGGACTGTTCAGCAAACATGGCACACATGTGTGCTCTACCATTTTACTTAACTCTAGCTGAATTATCCCATGTGGATAATACCCATTTTAACATTCATGAGTCCCCATATAAACACTTTTATGATTTGTCCTTGTCTTTCCAAAGTGTTCTTTGGACTCCTGAGCAAGGACAATAATATCCTGGGAACTGAGGCTATATTTCTGAAGTAGCACACTTCCTGATGTTCTAAATTTCTTTCTTTTATCATTTCTTTAATTTTTAGATAATTTCCTTTATCTTGTATTTTAGTATAGTTCAATTGGCAACACATTCTCTTAACTTTCCTACATCTGGGAATAACTTAACTTCTCCTTTATTCCTAAAGGATATTTTTGCTGTATATTGAATTCTTGGTTGACAATTTTTTGCTTTCAGCACGTGAAAAATGCTGTACCATTTCCTTCTGGATTTCATGGTTTCTGATGGGAAAAACCACTCTTATTTTAATTAGTTTCTACTTATGTGTCTTTCTCACTGCTTTTCAATATTTTTTCTTTGTCTCTGGTTTGTAAAAGTTTAACTATGATGTCTGTTGGCATGGATTGTTTAGGTTTATCCTATTATGAATTTTGTACTTCTTGAGTCTGTAATTTTATGGATATTTTTTTAAACCAAATTTAAGAATTTTCAGACATTATTTCTTTGAAATACTTTTTTGGCCCCACCCTTTTTCTCTTCTTCTAGGGGCTTGATGATGTAAATTTTATATGTTATTATAGTCCCTCATGTCCCATAGGGTCTGTTCATTCTTTTTCCAGCCTATTTTCTCTGTTTCTCAGATTATGTAATTACTAATGTTCTATCTTCAAGTTGACTAATTCTTTCTTCTAGCCTCACCATTCTGACGTTGAGCCCATCACTTGAAATTTTGCTTTGTTATTTTTCTCAGAATTTTATTTTCCAGTTCTAAGATTTCCATTTCGTTTTTCTGTTTGTTTTTTTTTTCCCCTATTTCTTTGCTGATACTTCCTATTCCTTTTCTGAGATTTTCTACTTTTTTTCATGTGTTTTAAATATTATGATGGCTGCTTTACAATCCTTGCTAGATAAATATAACATCTCTTTCATACCAGCATTTATACCTGTTGATTGCCTTTTCTTATTTGGATTGAGATCTTCTTGGTTCTTGGTCAGACTTGTGATTTTCAATTGAAACTCTGGGTATTTTGGGTATTGTTTTTATAAGACTCTGGGTCTTATTTAAATCTTATGTTTTAAGAGAGCTCTTCTGACATGTTCCAGTGGTTAAAGACTGGGGTAAATAGGGGGAATGGAACCTCATTCCTATCAGGTAGGAATGGAAATCCATGTTCTCCACTCAGCCTACATAGGTACCTCCTTACTGCTTCTTAGGTGGGGAGTTTCCTCACTAAGCCTCTGTTAATAACAGCCTGGCTGAGAAGGGAAAGGATACTTTCTCACTGATCCTTATATGGCTTCCATTTACACCATTGGAGATGGTCTTATTATTGCTGAAGAGTGGTGAAAGTCCTTATCCTCCATTAGGCCTCTTCTAGCACTACTCTACTGGGGAGTGGGAAGGGTGCATTGCTGCTGCTGAGTGATGGAAATTTAGGTACCCCACCCAGTCTTCGCTGGCACCAAGAGAAGAGAGGTGGCAAAGATAGTTTCAATTGTGAATTCTATCAAACATATTAAAAAGAAATAACATCAATTGTATGCAAATATAAAATAATTTGAGTAGAAGTGGTGAGAGTTGGAAATCTTACAAAATATATGAGGAAGGAACATTTTCCCACTCATTTTATGAGGCCAATATAATCTAATACCAAAACCTGACAAAAACATCTCAAAATTCAAAAAATGCAATCATAAGCATATTTGCAAAAATATACAATGGAAATACATAGAAATACAAACTAGCTGCAATAATTCAAGAAGAAATAACTTTCAACAAACAAATAACAAGTAAAGAGAGTGAATCAATAATCAACAACCTCCTAATGAAGAAAAGTCCAGGACCAGATGGCTTCACTGGTAAATTTCACCAAACATTCCAAGGAAAATTAACCTCATTCTGACTCAAACTCTTCTAAATAATTGAAAGGAGGGAAACTTCCTATGTCATTCCTTGGGGCCAGTATCACCCTATTGCCAGAGTCAGATAAAGAAACCAAAGAAAAGAAAATTACAGATGAATATCGCTTATGAATATAGATGCTAAGGTCCTCAACAAAATTCTAGCAAACTGCATCCAACAGCACCTTAAAAGAATTTACACCATGATCAAGTGGGATGTATCCCAGATATGAACGGGTGGTTTGACGAAAGAAAATCAATTCATGTCATACACCACACTAATAGATTGAGGGAAAGAAACCATATGATGATCTCAGCTGATGAAGAAATGACATTTGACAAAACCTAACATGATTTCTCAAAAAAATAAAACACTCAGAAAACTAGGAAGAGAAGGGAACTTTATCAATATGACAAAGGCCATTTATGAAAAATCCACAGCTAACATACTCAAAAGTGAAAGACAAAAGGCTTTCTCTCTAGCATTATGACGAGACAAGATTGCCCACTGTGACCCCTTTATTCAACATTGTACTGGAAGTTCTAGCCAGAGGAATAAGTCAAGAAAAAGAAATAAAAGGCACACCAACTGGAAAGAAAGAAGTAAAACTTTCCTTATTTGCATATGACATGATTTTATATAGAGAAAATGCAGAAATATCAACAAAAGGGTGCCTAGAGCTATGCAGAATGGAAAATTGAATCATTAAATTTATATGGAAGCCCTGAATAGCCAGAAACATTTTTAAAAATTAGAATGAAGTTGGAGGGCGCACACTTCCTGATTATGAAACTTACTATAAAGCTACAGGAATCAAAACAGCATGATCTTGGCATGAGGACAGGCATATAGACCAATGGAATTTAATTGAAAGTTGCAAAGTAAACTCTCACATCTGTGGCCAAGTGATTTTCAACAAGGGTGCCAAGTCCATTCAGTGGGGAAAGGGTGCCAAGTCCATTCAACAAATGCTGTTTGGAAAACTGGAAATCTATGTGCAAAAGAATGATGGTGGACCCCTACCTAACAACATATAAAAAAATCAACTCAAAATTCATCAATGACTTTAATGTAAGGATTGAAACTATAAAAGTCATAGAATAAAACATTGGGTCGCATCTTCAGGAACTTGTGTTAGGCAATGTCTTCTTAGACCTTAACCAAAAGTACAAGCAAGAAAAAAAAAACAACTGATCACTAGGATCTCATCAGAATTAAGAAAAAAAAAACCTTTTGTGTATCAAATAGAACTTCAGCAAGATTGAAAATACAACCTGAAGAATGGGAGAATATATTTGGAAACTACATATCTGATAAGGATTTAGTATCCAGAATAATAAAGAAATCCTACAAGTCAGCAATAAAAACACATACAACCTAATTCAAAAAATGGGCTAAAGACTTGAATAGATATTTCTACAAAGAAGATACATAAACGGCAAATTGCACATCATAAATGTCCAACATCATTAGCCATTCGGGAAATGCACATCAAATGCACAATGAAATAATATTTCACACCCAGTAAAATGGCTGCTATAAAAAAAAAAAAAAAAACACAACTCCAGAAAATAACAAATGTTGGCGAAGAGGTGGAGAAATAGGAACTCATTTTTGCTAATAGCAATGTAAAATGATGCAGCTGCTGTGGGAAAAAGTTTGGTGGTTCCTCAGAAAGTTAAGTGTAGAGCTACCATATGACCCGGCAATCTTACTAGTGGGTATATATCCAAAAGAATTAAAAACAGGGGCTCAAAGAGTTATTTGCACACCAATGTTCATAGTAGCATTATTCACAATTGCCAAACCCAAGAGTCCATCAAGTGATGAATGGGTAAATAAAATGTGGTATATACATGCAATGGAATATTATTCAGGCATAAAAAAGAATGAAGTCCTGAAATATGCCACAATGTGGATGAATTTTGAAAACATCATTTTGAATGAAATAATCCAGACATAAAAGAACAGATATTGTATGACCTCACTGATATGAAATAATTATAATAAACAAATTAATATAGACAGTAAGTAGAATACAGGTGATCAGTGCCAGAATGTGGATGGAGAATGGAGAGGTAAATGCTTAGTTGGTGCCGAGTTTCTGCTTGGGGTGATGGGAAACTTTTTAAATCATTGCTGGGGATGATAGCACAATATTGTTTATGTAATTAATTCCAACTGGATTATATAGTAGAATGTGGCTAGCTAAAAAGGAGATTTTAGATTGTATATATCTTACATTAATACAATATTTTAAATTGGCAAAAGCTTGTCTCCAAGTTGAATAAGGTTCTCCAGCTAAATAATAGGAAGACAAATAACCCAATTGAAAATGGGGAGAGATTTCAATAGGAAGTTTACAAAAGAAGATACAAAAAAAGAAGACAGAAAAAAAGAGAACTCATGAAAAAGTTTTCAAAAGGAAATGAAATTTAAATCTCTAGAAATACTAACACAAAACCACGAGTAAAAATATTTTTTTTAAAAAAATTGACAACAATAAGTTATGAAGAAGATATGGAGCAAGTAGAATTCTCATATATTATTAGCAGTTAGGTAAAATTGTACTTTGGAGAAGGTTCTGACAGTTTCTTTTACAGATACCTATTACCCAGGAAATTCTACTCCTTGGTATTCACCAAAGAAAAATGAAAATAGATGTTTATAAAAAACACTTGTGCATTAATACTCTTAAAAGCTATATTCATAGTCAAACACTGGAACCAGCCCAGTTGCCCATTAGTAGAGAACTAGGATAAATGGATTGTAAGTATGTTTATACAATGGAATACTACTCACAAAATAAAAGAACCATACTTCTGACACTTGAAATATCATGGGTGAATCTAAATAATATTATACTGAATTAAAGAAGTCTTACACGAAAGCATACATTGCATTCTATTCATAAGAATTTCCATAACAGGACAAATTAATCTACATTAAGAAAAAAATAGACATATGATTTTCTCTGTGAGCACAGTTTGAGGGAAGTTGACTAGGAAGGAGCATGAGGAAAATTTCCGGAGCAATGGTTTTATACTTTTACCAGAGTTTAGCTAACACAGATTTATGCATAAGTCAAAATTCAATGAATGTACACTCATAATTTGTACATTTCATTGTATAGAAATTTTACATCAAAAGGAAAAACCTGTAGTCAAATATTAAACTCTAATGTTATGCTTGTTGAAAGATTTAGTAGGAAATACAATGATATCTGCAATATAATTTGAAAAACATTAAATATAACAGATGGATGGATGGATGGATGGTGGGAAGAATGGAAAAATGGAGAAATATTTTTTAAAACAAATATAGTAAAATGTTAATGGGTTTATGTATATATGTATATCTTAATGGACCTATGGATCTAGGTGAATGTTAATAAATATATGAATGTCCACTCTAAAATTCTTTCAACTTTAATGTATGTCTAAATTTTTTAAAATAAATTATTGAAAAAATGAATTGCATATATCATGTAAGTAGAGTAGAATAAAATAATTTTTGAGACTATTTTGAGATAGCATATATAAAATCTAATAAAGTGCTTTGCTCTGTAATAAATTTTAAATGTATGTCTATGCTGCCTCATACACAGAACAGATGCAACTTTTCACCTCCCACTGGGTTTAACTACTTTGCGTGAACACAAGTCTGTAATATACCACTCTCGGATGATAAGCAGCATAAAAGAATTATTCATGTAATAAGACTGGCTATTTGAGGCATAAGCAGTATGGAAACTTTGAAAGAAGGCACAACAGTGTGTCAGCAGCAGACAAATTATTATTCCAGTGAACCTATGATTCTTCCTCAGTAAAATGGAAATTAAAGAACATCTACTTTAGAGGGATATTGTAGGGATTAAGAGAGAACTTTGACAAAAAACACATAGAACCTGCTCAATAAATGTCAGCTTCCTTCCATCCTTAGAGTATCAGGATATGCAGAGTCTGTGTAAAGGATCAATATGGTTATATCACAGGAAGCGGCTGTGGCTCAATCAGTAGGGCTCCCGTTTACCATATGGGAGGCCCCGGGTTCGGTTCCCGGGGCCTCCTGGTGAAGGCGAGCCTGCCCGCACGGCGTGGTTGGCTGACCCAGCGAGCGCAAGCAGCAAGGGGGGGATAAATGAATAAATAAATAAAATCTTTAAAAAAAAAATATATATATATGGTTATATCACTAGGTTTGTTGTATTTCTGTACATTTGTTTGGTGGTAGACAGAGCTGAGGGGTAGTTTTATTGTATTTTCTGTGTGTTTGTTTTTAACAAACAGGGCAGAGTGCTGATTCTTCAGTAGAGTTACCATCCTACTCCACATTTGGCAAAGGCCCAAGATTTTAATGTTTGAGACTCTGAGGCCCTATGTTGTGTAGGAATGACCCCAAAGAAAACAAAGAAAAAAAAAATTTTTTTTAAGTTGTGAAGAGGGTTAGTGAAGACAGTTAAGGGCATTAGAATTATTTAGCTTACATAAGGTGACTTGCTGAAGCTAGTTCTTCCCAGTTCTCTGTTTAATCTCCAATAAAACTTGGTTTGATATGTAATTTAAATAATTTGAGGAGTCACTTTAAATACCATGATTTTCAAATTCCACTGATTCTAAAAGGAGTAATACTTTAATCTTCTTGGAGTGATTACATGGAATAAGTCACTAAGACTTCTTAGAAGGCTAGAAATTCTGATACTATATAGGTGATAATGACTTGAAGAATTCACTTCACTGGTGGTGTTTAGGATACTGAGATAATGAATCCTAAAGATAATATAAAGAATCACAATAGAACTTACCTTGTCATTAAAAGGTGAAGTATTAAGGTTTTTCTATTTACTCTGATTTCATACAACAATTCTTCTTCATAAGCTTCCTGCAAAACAATATTCATTACATGACTTAAATGCGTTGTGGTAGTTTGAAACTGTATGTACCCCAGAAAATCAGGTCCTTAAAACGAATCCATTCCTGTAAACAGAACCTTTGGATGAGGTCACTTCAGTTAAGGAGTGACCCAGGGTGCCTCTTAATGGAATCCTTTGTAAGAGAATGTAATTCAGACAAAGAAGACAGAAAGCCACAGAAGTAAGAAGCTGAAATCAATGAAAACCCAAAAGAGAAGAGTGAGACCAGCAGATGCCACCATTGCCTTGCCATGTGACAGAGGATTGCTGTCAGCTTGTCTTATGAAGAAAGCATTGCCTTGATGCCTTAATTTGGACATTTTTTTTCGGCCTCAAAACTGTAAGCTTGTAAGTTAATAGATTCCCATTGGTAAAAGCTAACCCATTTTATGGTATCTGCGTTCAACAGCCTAACAAACTAAAACATGCCTTAAGGGTGGTGGGAAGCTAGTGGGGGTAGTGGGGGTAGCTCTCCCACAGCCTACCCAGCAGTCCTTTCATGCAAAATGATAAATATTAATAAAGCTGAATTTCTAAGAGAGCCAAAATTATAAGGAGAAGTTTTACTTTCAAGTTACTCTTTAATTAAAATTTTCAAAAGGCTTTTTCTCTAGTTATAAAAGAAAAAAAAAATGGAAAAATACAAATCCTTCTCTCATCCAGAGACGTACAGTTTACTCTACATCTTTGTCGTCCTCTCATGTATCTTTTGTTTACATATTTTAACAATTTTTATATACTGCTTTACATTCTATTTTTTGACTTAGCAACGAATCATGACCATTTTTCTATTCCAATAAATGTTAATTATAGCTTATTTTTTTATGGCTGCAAAGCCTTGTACCATGTGAATGAAACTTCATTTACTTAATTTGTATCTATTGTCCAAAATTTGGTTTGAGGTGTTCCCACTGCAGTTATACAGAATTGCATTGTCAACAACATGGGAGGAAAATGGAAAACTGTTGATAAATATTGCCAAATTACCCTACAGAAAGGAAGTACAAGTTCAGGACAGCACCGGCAATTTATACTGGTTCTTATTTCCTTGCATTCTTTCTAGTAATAGATATTATCATTAATAAAAGGCTTTCAAATAATGAAATACTGTTTGTGACTCGTTTTCCATGATGACCATTGAGATGGCTAAGTTTTTTTCTTTGTGTTTATTCAGTTATTTATGCTTTGTATATGAATTTCTCATTCATGTGTGACCTTTCACTATTGTCTTGTGTGGTATTTTATTTCTTTATGACTCATAAGAATTCCTTATAATTTAAGGTTCATAGTTTTTGGTCAGATATGCTGCCCATTCCTCTTCGTTTATTGTTCATCCATTTATTCAATAGCGATTACTTCGGGCACAGTGATAATATGGAAAATATGATGAGACATGAATCAGAGGTCGCTGACCTCATGGAAGCCACAGCTTGACAAAGAACACCAGTTAAGAAAGCAAATGTAATTCAACATGTGAAGCATAGGAATACAAGAAATCCAAGGGCTGTGCCAGGACCATTGAAAGACCAGTCAGAGCTACGGCTAAACTTTGCTGCTTTGAGAGGTCTGCACTCCCAAAATTGGTTGGAGCAAAGCACCCATCATTATTCTCCAAGACCAAGTTAAAGACTTAAGGCTTAACATGCAAATGCCTAATGATAAATATTTAAAGATATTCATCTATTGTCTTTTATAAAGTAGTGGGACATTGAAAAATTATCTAATGTTAAAGCTTGTGATAACCATTCATTCCTTTTAAAAATGTAAAAAAAAAAAAAAAAAAGTAAATATTTTTAAATGTTAAAAGCTGAATAAACACTCTTCTAAGTGACAAGTCCCCTATTTTTTAATTTTTTTATTTTTCCCGGTGGTACCTGGGATTCAACCTGGGACCTTGTACATGGGCAGCAGGTCCTCAAACCACTGAGCTGCACCCCATCCCACGCAGACCCTTTTGTTTCTGTGAAAGTTGTCCAGTTTTGCTGCCGAATCACTAAGGCAGACAAACCTGCAAAAAAGATCGCTGGGAAAGCAAAATGCTCAGAGACTGAATTCCAAGGGCACCAGGTCAGAACAAATGAGGTTGCCTTAAAATCAGTCTTGAAAGATGGTCCACGTTGTTGGCGGAACTCCTCACGTAAATTGGAAAATTTAAAATGTCATCCCCTAAAACCTGAATGTTGTTCCTTTCCATTTCCCAATTGGTTGAAGAGTTGCTCTCCATACCCACTACCCCCATCCCCAAGCACATGCTATAAGCTGAGTGTGAGTTTTCATGTTTGTTTCTGAGCTGGAGTCAGAGGTAGCTTTCTTAATTGCCTTGTGAAAGCAATCAATTGTATTTACTAAATCAAAAGCTGTACCTAGTTTGTCTTTTCAGTAACTATTAGGTTAATAAAGCCTTTTTATTTTTTAAATTCAGGCCATCGTTGTTGAAAATAAAAGGCAATAAAAAAGGCAATTTACCCATGAATAAAATTTGTACCTGTTTGTCAGCACCATGTGTGTTCTCCACATTTCTCTTATGCATCAGAGGAAGCTTTTTAGGATAAACCACTTCTTGTCCCTTAACTCCAAGGATTACCTTTTCTAAAAGAAAAAATAAAGGAGAACTACATCTCTCTTTAATATTCATCTGGAGTGAATGAAAACTGGAATTGTTCTCATAGAGTTCACTGATTCACAATTACAAAACCACTATGAACTATTACTCTCACTTTACAGAGAAGGAAATTGAGACTAATATTTACAGATTAGGAAAATATAATCAAAATCGGAAAGCAGGCAAAGAAGTATCAGTGTCCCTGAGTTTTTTCCATAGTTGCACCTTGCTCTGCAGTTATCATCTTTGTTATCTTATTCTCCTCCTCATGCTACCTCTGGATTCTTCCTTGTATGACAGCCTACCAATTGGAATGGCCTGTTTCAATGTAAATTGCTGAAGTTTTTATCTCCCAGACATATTGCGTTTGAAGTCTCTTAGCTACCATGGTTGAACAAAAGGTGTTCACACATTGACAGAACCCTAGGTACTCTTGAGTCAGTCATTGTTAAAAACATAATATCCTAAAAAACAAAACAAAACAAAAAAAAACATAATATCCTCAACTCCTACAAGTGTCACCTGCTAGGTGAGCCCTGCTTAATTACCATGTGGCAGTTAAGACATGGTTAAGGCATATGTTTTTGGAGTCTGCTCTGAGTTTGAATCAAGATTTTACCAACTGATTAGCAGTTTGACCAGGAGTAGCATAGGCAATCTCTCTGGTGTGTAAATATTAGTCTCAATTTTCTCATCCGTAGAGTGGGAACTTTAAACAATTCGAATATACAAAATGGAGCCTGCTGCATTTTAGGTACTCAGGAAATGTCCCTTCTTCCTTCTCATAGTGAGTCAGAGTGTTTAAGAGTGGTATGGCATTTCATACACTCACAGAATCTCATGCTTAGCAATAATCTAGTCCAAATCTTTTTTTTTTTTAATTAACTTTTTTATTATGAGATAACAGTCCAAATCTCATGCTATGTTTAGTGCCTTGACAAAGGCCATCAATCACACTCACAAGACAGTATCACGTTTTATTTCTGTATTTCTTTGTACCAGAGATTGTTCCACAATCTTATTAGGTTCAGCTGAAAACTTTCTCTTTGTCTCTTCTCTTTCCTCTACCTTCTGGAGCTACAAAGAATAAATCTAATCTTGCTTCTTTTTTGATAGTTTTTCAAATATTTAGGGATAGCTCTTGTCCACCTCTCTCTCAAATTATGGCCTTCCAAGCTGCTTCAAATGCTCTTTGAACTGTGGAATCTTATTTTTGGAGATGCATGAAAAATCCTTTGAAGGTAAATGATGGGCAATCACTGACGTTTAGATTAGTAGGCCTCCAATAAAGGTATTGCAATTCTTGGTATAATCTAGCGTCTTAATGTTGATGCAAAACTGAGCCCTAAATATATGGTAAGTGCTTTGGTGAGGGTTACCTAACTATTTGTTAGCAGACAGGCTTTTATATTGGGATGTTTTGCAGACAACATGATATCCCTGTAAGGAAAATCATTTTGTACCGTTAGTTATTAAACAACTTTAATTCTTTCTTTCTTTCTTTTTCTTTTTTTTTTTTTTTTTTTTTTGGACATTCTGTAGTTATGAAATGAGTAACATTTTATTTCTAGGCCACTGGTTCTTGGGTATCTCAGTGTAGGCAGGATGAGTACAGATTATTCTCTCCTTACTTAGCCCTGAAATATGTATCCAAAAGTCAGGTAGGCAGCCTAAAAACAAGCTAAATTATAACCCCTTTGATCCTGGCAGGTTGTTAAACCAGTCCTCCTAACAAGTAAAGTTGGTTTGGCTTAATAAATATGTTTTATTATGATAATCAGCATAAAAGAAATTCATGGTGATTAGAGGAAAAGACAGAAAATGCAGTCAAGTGAGAAAACCATCCAGTGTACTTCTGTATATTAAACTGTATCTCTTGAAAACTGTATTAAGGTATGTCGATTATATATTTGACGAGATGGTCACTAAAGTTCCTTCTGATTCTAAACTCTACTTTTTAAGCTACACTACTACTCAGAATACCATTTTAATTAATTAGCACCATATCCATTAGAACGTAATTCTTTCCATTCTTATTTCTGAACCTCCAAACCAAAAAGAATTAGAAATCTCATTCTGGACACCTACAGTTTTCCAGAGTAATTTTTAAATAGGGAAGGTATTTATACCTGCTTTTTTTTTTCAGAGTGGGGATATAAATTTCAAATACCTAAATTTTCAAAATGAGAAGAGTGCTGTCTCCAGCCTTTGTACTATATCAGATTTATAGAAGTATAACCCAAATATCTACTCCCAGCGTCCTCTGAATCACATACAGCTTGATCATAAGACAGAATTTTTTTGCTTAGATGCTGCAGAGAAAAAAATATATATGTATATATAGTCTTTGCATATACTAAGACTAGGATTATTTTTAAATGAAATACATTGTAAAGCATTAGCCAGAGCCCTTTCCTAAAGGATTCATACTGTGTTTTTAGAGAGAAAAAGTAAGTCATAAAGAAACAAGCTGATCACATATATTTGGCCCAAAGAAAGTAACTTTAAAATGTACTGGGTTTTTCATAGTTTTAGTCCAATCAAGCACAACTTTTACCCCTATAGTTCTTAAAATAATAACACACATTGTACTGTAGCTAATTACCTTTTTCTAATTACCTTCAAAGGCAATGGATTTGGAAGACAAGAAAACAGAAACTTTCTTCTACATCTCTCAAACCAAACAAAAACTTAAATCAGTCTGCCCTCTTGTAAATCAAAATTTGAATGGACAAGTCTCTACCATGTCTCTGCAGGTATATTAGTGCATCAGTTATGAATTCAACATAGCATTAATGTGGAATTAGTTACTGATGAAGATGAAAGCTTGTATTTCTTCTGCTGTCTGTATTTCCTTTTTTAAGTTCAGCCAACTATGAAGACCCCACCAGAACAATTAAGAGTGAGCTGACACAAGAGCCACTCTCACCAGGACGTTCTCAGCAAAAGCATCAGTGAACATTTAAGTTTTTATCATTTACAAATTTAAACTTTGCAGCTAAAGAGACATTATCCCATAACATCATAAGGAAACACTGATAAAAGATTAAATATACCTTTAAACTGAGAAATGAGTAAAATCATCAAAAATTTGCACCCAGGAAACATTCTTAATGATTCTGGTAGAAAAGAGGCACATGTGCTTGAGAAAAGATGTGTGCAGTTCTTCGAACTTACTTCCACTGCAAAGATGAAGAAATTAACGAAATAGTAGGCAGTTTTGATCCAGCACACGGAAGTGCTCCTGGATCACATGACACAATTTGTTAGGTGCTTTAGGCTAAAACCTGGAGAGTGAACATCCTGTACTAATTAAGTTCAACCACTGAGGTCGTGGTGGTGGAGGTGGGCCTGGAGTAGATTCCTACTTCGTGCCTCACATAAATGTGACTTCCTGATGTATTAAAATCCAAAAGTGAAAAAAACTTGACTGTCAGAAAAAAAAGTAATGAGGGGTATTTATATAAACTTTGCTTTTTAGAAAGTCTTTCCACTCAGAATACAACATGTGGAAAACATAATGGAAAATTTGATAAAAGAAGCTAGATAGAAATAATAAAAACTCATATATGTGATAAATCATAAGTTAATAAAAATTGAGACAAACATTCAGAAATAGATGCAATATATATAATAAAAGTTGAGGATCAGTATCCTTGTGATAGCTCTTCAAATCACTACAAAAAAGAAAATGCCAATAGACAAATATGCAAAGGACCTATACAAATCTAGGTACTTGTCCATGTTATCTTGTAATATTAGAGAAGATATTGATATGGATTAGTGCAGGGGTTCTCTGCCCATGTGCATAGAAGAACCAATTATGTGGCCAGGGTTTCAAAGACAGAGTTTATTTCCATAGGTCTTTCTGTTATAAGTTTAGAGGATAATTTGCTTTCTAAACAGAGTGGATCTTAAATTTAGACCTTGTAAAGTTTTTTTTTTTTTAATTATTATTATAATTTCAGTAAACGAGAGAATAGCAGGAATTCCTCAGGTGGAGAGATTTACAGTTCTGAGCTTTTTTTCCCCTAGTCCCTCAAACGACTTTACAAATATTTTTTTTCATTTTATGCCCAAACCACTCTGAAATGCATTAAGGAATTGCATCAATCTGTATAGAATACTAAGATCTCATTACTTATTTTAGGTTCTATGTTAAATAAAGTGAGTTAGGTTGTTCAACGAAACTGATTAGACTGTAAAATTAGACAATGTGGCATAGAAAATTCAGATTTTGGAAAAAATAAGTCACTCCTCCTTGGTTTCACATAGAAATTAAAAATTAAAAATACAGGTAAATACCTTGTATTTTAATTCACCCTAGCCTTAATTAAATCAGTCTCATTCATTTTCTTAGTTGAAGTCTGATTTCTTTTTCAGCTTGTTTGATAGGTGCTGCATGGAGTCATCTTTTAGAATTAATGCAGCTATTTCAGTACTTCCAGAGCTAGAGAACTTTAGCTCTGAGTCTTAGGTGTCACAGAGATATTTAAAGTTCCAGGGAGTTATTAGGTTACACATGAAAAGTAAAGCACTTGAAAATTTAGCAATAGCAACTAAAGCCCAGAAACAACAAATGTGCCTGCTGCAAAATCTTTACAATCTATGAGCATTTTCTAAATGAAGTTATTTCCAGAAACAAAACATTTGACAATTAACTTATATATTTTTAATATATTTTTTATTTATTTTTAAGAGATACTTAGATTACATAAAATGTTATATTAAAAAAATATAAGGGATTCCCATATGCCCCACTCTCCACACCTCCCACTTTTCCCCACATTTACAACTTCTTTCATTAGTGTGGTTCATTCATTGCAATTGATGAACACATTTTGGAGCATTGCCACTAAGCATGGATTATAGTTTACATTGTAGTTTACACTCTCTCCCACTCAATTCTGTAGGTTATGGCAAGATACATAATGGCTTGTATCTGTCAATGCAATGTCACTCAGGTCAATTCCAAGTCCTGAAAATGCCCCCATATTACACCTCTTTTCCCCTCTCCCTGATTTCAGCACCTCCAGTGGCCACTGTCTCCACATCAGTGATATAAGTTCTTCCATTGATAGAATCACAATAAGTCTATAGTAGAATACCGGTAAGTCCACTCTAGTCCATAGTTTATTCCCCATTCCTGAGGATTCTGGGATGGTGATGCCCACTCCACCTCTAACTGAGAGGGGGCTTTGATCCCATATGGCTGATGGATGGGACTCTCTTGCTTACAGTTGTAGACTGTCTTGGTTCTTTAGTGTGGTGGTGGTTGTCCATTCTCACCGCCTTGTTAGTTGTCCTGGATGAGTTCAATGAACTGGAGAGTAGGTGTAGCAACTCCGCTGAGACTCAAGGCCCAGCTGGTACATGGACAGCCCAGAGATTAAAGTCTCTTGGATGTACACCCACCAACTCCAGCTCCAACTATAGGTTTAAATAAGAGGGACAGAGGAAGCATGTGTAGAGAAGTCACATTGGAGTCCAACTCTGTCACATTCAGGAGCACAAACTCCAAAGTAGGGCCCACTGGCAAGGCACCAAACTCCAGAGCTATCTGCCATGACCATAGGACCTGGGTGTCTCCAGAGCCCCCAGGAGTCCCACTCTTTGGGGTAGTATCTCCCTTTGCCGTCTATGAGATCCTGCTGAGACATGCATAAGCGTTACCTCTCTGATGACCTCCCAACTCACTTTGAAGTCTCCTAGCCATATACACTCATATGTCTTTACCTTTTCCTCCTTTTATTCAGGGTCTTTTTCCAGTTGTATCACAAGCTGGTGCTTGGTAGTAATCTTTCGGTAACAGGGAGGTTCATCCCCGGGAGTCATCCCTCGCTGGAGGGAAGGTAATGCATTTATATGCTAAGTTTGGCGTAGAAAGAGGCCACATTTGAGCACTAAGGAGGCTCTCAGGAGGTAACTCTTAGGCACTCTACAACACTAGGCTAAATTGCAAATTCAAGAGCAAAAGGCTCATAAGCATAGTCGTCAATATCAAGGACCCATCAATGGACCACCTTTCTTCACTAGTCATTGTCCCTGTGCTTGGGGGTTGTTACTGTTCCATTAGAGAATGGGGCAGAGCTCCCCAGGATGGGGATTCAATAATCTTTTGGTTGCTGTGTGAATCTCTACCCACTGTGGCAATACCCCATGAATTTTGAACATATTATATACCTCCCATGTAACCCACATCACTGACACCCCACCCCATTGATCCTCCCCTGCTACAGTTGTAACCCTCTGTGAACCAAAACGTCTTCAGAAATGAAGCCAAGAAAATTGCCAAATTCAATTAATAGGAAAATGAAATAATAATGATAGGTTTAAACATAAGAAATAGAACACATAATCATTTAGAGAAACTAAAACTAAAATAAAGCAAAAAAAATTTGGGGGGTATTAAAAATATGAAAAATGTTAAAAAAATAAAATTTTAAAAAATATTTTTTGACGTTTTGCCTTTCATCACTGTAATATCAGTTGTCCTGTATGTATAGGGGCATTTTCTTCCATTTCTTCCCCAGTGTCTTACTTTTTTTTAATATTATTCTCAAAGAAGTTTTTGGTCACAGTAAAGTTACATACAGAATATAGGGGGCTCCCATATACCAACATCCCCCTTTCCCCTTTCCTATTAATAATCTTTTTACATGTACTACTGATTTTTGCTCATTGATCTTATAACCTGTGACTTTACTGAACTCATTTATAAGTTCTGGAAGCTTTGTTGTAGATTTCTCAGGGCTTTCTGTGTATAGGATCATATCATCTGCAAATAGTGAAACTTTTACTTCTTCCTTTCCAATTTGGATGCTTTTTATATCTTCTTCTTGCCTCAGTTTTCGAGCAAGTACTTCTAAATCAATGTTAAATAGGAGCGGGGATAGTGAGCATCCTTGTTTTGTTCTGGATCTTAAAGGGAAAGCTTTTAAGATTTCACCATTGTATATGATGTTAGCAGTGGGGTTTTCATATATGCCCTTTATCATGTTCACAAAGTTTCCTTCTATTCCTATCTTTTGCAGTGTTTTTAACAGGAAAGAGGGTTGTGTTTTGTCAAATGCTTTTCTGTGTCTATAGAGATGACCAAGTGATTTTTTTCTTTAGATCTATTTATGTGGTGTATTACATTGATTTGATTTTCTTATGTTGAACTATCCTTGCATACCCATGATGAAACCCACTTGGTCATGGTGTATAATTTGTTTGATGTGTTGTTGAATGCAATTACCAAGTATTTTGTTGAGGATTTTAGCATCTAGGTTCATTAGAGAGATTGGTCTATAGTTTTTCTTTCTTGTGGCACCTTTGTTTGGCTTTGGTATTAGGGTAATGTTGGCATCACAGAATGAGTTAGGCATTGTTCCTTATACTTGTATTTTTTGGAAGAGATTAAGCAGGATAGGTGTTAGTTCTTTCCTGAATGTTTGGTAGAATTCCCCTGTGAAGCTGTCTAGTCCTCAGTTCTTCTTAGTTGGGAAGTTTTTAATGACTGGTTCTATCTCTTTACTTGTGATTGGTCTGTTGAGTTCATCAATTTCTTCTTTCATCAATGTAGGCTGCTTGTGTGTTTCTAGGAATTTATCCATTTCTGCTAAATTATCCTTCTTGTTGGCATATAATTTTTCAAAGTATCCTTTTATGATACTCCTTATTTCTTGGGGTTGGTGGTGATATCCCCTTCCTCATTTCTTATCTTATGTATTTGCAATTTCCCTCTTTTTTTCTTTGTTCATCTAACTAAGGGTTTTTCAATTTCACTGATCTTCTTGAAGAACCAGCTTTTGGTTTTGTTTATTTTTTTCTAGTTCTTTCCAATTTTTCTATTTCATTTAGTTCTGCTCTAATCTTTGTTATTTCCTTCTTATTTCTTCCTTTGGGGTTAGTTTGTTGTTCTTTTTCGAATTCCTCAAGGTATACAGTTAGATCTTTGATTTTAGCTCTTTCTTCTTTTTTGATATATGCATTTATGGCTATGAATTTCCCTCTCAGTATGGCTTTTGCTGCATTCCATAGGATTTTATATATTCTGTTGTCATTTTCATTTATTTCAAGGTAGTTACTGATTTCTTTTGAAATTTCTTCCTTGACCCACTGTTTTTCTAAGACTGTGTTATTTAACTTCCATATGTTTGTGCCTAATCTGGTTCTCTGGCCCTTACTGATTTCTAACTTCATTCCATTGTGGCCAGGGAAATTACTTTGTATAATTTCAATCTTTCTGAGTTCATTGAGAATTTTTGTGTGGCCTACCATGTGGTCTATCTTGGAGAATGATCCGTGTGCACCGGAGAAGAATGTATATACCATTATATTTGGCTGTGGTGTTCTGTATATGTCTATTAGGTCCAGATCCTCCAAAGTATTATTCAGAGTCTTTGTTTCTTTATTGATTCTCTGTTGAGATGTTCTCTATAATGGCGTTAATGGTGTTTTTAAGTCCCTCACTATAATTGTAGAGGCATCTATTTCTCCATTTAGTTTTTCCAGTGTTTGCCTCATGTATTTTGAGGTGCCCTGGTTAGGTGCGTAAATGTTTATGATTGTTCTTTCTTCTTGATAGATTACCCTTTTTACTAATATATAGTGTCTGTCTTTGTCTCTTAAAATAGTTTTGCATTTAAAGTCTATTTTGTCCGATATTAGGATAGCTACTCTGCCCTTTTTTGGTTATTGTTTGCATGTAAAATTGTTTTCCAGCCATTTACTTTCAGCCTCCTTGAATCCCTAGGTCTAAGGTAGGTTTCTTGTAGACAGCATATAGATGGGTCATATTTCCTTGTCCATCCAGCCAATCTGTGTCTCTTGACTGGTGAGTTTAATCCATTAACATTTAAAGTTATTACTGTCAAGGAAGTACTTACATTAGCCACATTTTTGTTAGGTTTATGTATGCCATATGTTGTTTTTATTTCTTTTATTATTTTTTCACTTATTCTTACATTCTCCTCCAACTCTCTTTCTCCTGTTTTTTTCCTTTTGACCTGAAGAACTCCCTTTAGTATTTCCTGAAGGGAGGGTTTCTTATTGGCATACTCTCTTAATTTCTTTTTATCTGTGAATATTTTGAACTCTCCATCATTTTTGAATGCCAGCTTTGCTGGATAAAGAATTCTAGGCTGTAAATTTTTTTCTTTTAGTTCCTTAACTATGTCATACCACTGCCTTCTTGCCTCCCTGGTTTCAGATGAGAAATAAGCATTTAATCTTATTGAGCTTCCCTTGTATACGATGGTCTTCTTTTCTCTTGCTGACTTCCGTATTTTCTCTTTGTCTTGAGCATTGGACTGTTTGACAAGTATATGTCTTGGAGTAGGCCTGTTAGGATTTATACTGTTTGGGGTGCATTGCACTTCCTGGACATGTACATCCATCTTCCTCAATAGGGTTGGGAAGTTTTCAGCCATTATTTCCTCCAACACTCCTTTTGTCCCCTTTCCTTTCTCTTCTCCCTCTGGGATGCCTATAATGCATATGTTTGTGAATTTTGTGTTGTCATTCAAGTACCTAAGTCCCTGCTGGATTTTTTCTATTGTTTTATCTATCTGTTCTACTATCTGTTTGATTTCAGATGTACTGTCTTCCACATCACTAATTCTTTCCTCTGCCTGTTCAAATCTGCTGTTATGTGCATCTAGTGTCTTCTTGATTTCTTGGATTGTGCCATCCATCACCATCATATCTGTTATCTTTTAATGTATGTTTACAATTTCTTCAGTATGTTCTTCCAATGTCTTCTTAATATCCCTAATCTCTTCTTTCACTTCATTAATTGGTCCATGATATTTGTTTGGACAGCTTTGATTAGTTGTTAAATGTGCTGCATCTCTTCTTGGTTTTTAGTTTGTTCATTGGACTGGGCCATGTCTTCCTGTTTCTTAGTATGGTTTGTAATTTTTTTGTTGCTGTCTGGTCATCATTTCATCTTGATGGATTTATTCGGTTGATTAACTTCTCTCTCTAAGGTTTTATTTAGCTGCTGTTTTTGTGTGTGTGTTAAGTTTTCTCTTTGATACTTTGTTCTTCTTATTCTACTTCCTTGCTGTTTTCTATGTTCCCTTGAAGGGAAAAGATTAGGGCCAGAGAAAGCAAAAGAGGTAAGAATAGGAAAAGGGTTATAGTAATAATAATAGTAAAAGTTAGAAAAGGAACAATATAAGATCTAGGAAAATGAATATTTAACTCATGTAAACAGTGTAGAGTAATAGGAATTTTAAAAAAATGGAGTACCTACAATGTAATGGGAAACTGAATAGAGAAAAATATATAGAATGAATTAAAAAGCCAGAATGATGAGGAGAGGGGGAAAGAAAAAAGAAAAGACAAAAATTAAAAAGTTAATAAAAGAAGGAAAACAGAATAGATAAAATAGAAATAAAAACCAGAAAATTTGAGGACTAAACAAAGAGAGGTGGAATGTAAGAACAGCAACAAAAAGCAGAAGATAGAAAGATGAACAAAGGAAAAGAGTTAGCATTGGTAGACAAAACCAGTATACAGAGAAAAGGGGAAATCAAGGAAGAGGAAGCACAGAAAACAGTTTTAAAAAGGGGAGGGGAGAGGGGAGAAAGGAGAAAGAAAACCAAGAAAACAACAACAAAAAAAATCAAACAAACACACAATCAAGCAGTCAAACAAAAACTAAGGAAGAAGAGTGTTCCCTCTTAAGCCCCTGTGGAGCTTCTCAGGCTGCCAGTGTTCACCAATCAATTACCCTGCAGCCTTCTCCCTACAGGTTTTGAAGTAGGTTTAAGTGAGTAAACTGTTAATTTTTTTTTTTAAGTAACCTTTTTTTTTTAGGAAAAGTAAGGGACCCAAGAAAAGCTAATACAAAAATAATGTCTATATTTTCCCTGTCCTAAAGTATCAGCTGGATGTTTGATATTCCAGTGGATCACTACTCTAAGAGGAGCCGGGAATCAAACTAGGGACCTTGTATATTCAAGGCAGAAACTCCTGCACTGAGCTAAACTTTTTTGTTGGGTCAGTTAGCTCTTCAGAAAGCTATCCAATCACTTTCCCTCAGGCAGGTTTGACTCTGTGCAGTTGGATAGATTCCTGCTGACTAGGAGCCTTTCTGTCCCTGCCCCCTTTCTATTCTTATTGATTTTTCTCTCAGGACAACAGGATGCAACAACCTGTGTGAGAGGGTCCCACCTCCCCTCTCCTGGTCCAGTTTAGTTCCCTTTTGAAATTCAAATGGGACCCTGGTGACTGAATTCACCACAAAAAAAATGACTCTCAACCCTCTTTCAGACTACTCCCTCCTCCCAGGAGACCCTAAATCGGCTCTTGGAAGCTTATTAAGCGCTTCCTACTGCCAGCTTCCCTTAGAGGAGTTGAAATTTTTATAGTTTTCAGCATGGGACTAGTCAATTGACTGACTCCGCCCTCTTCCCTGCCAAGTTTCTCTCTCCCAGGGCGGTTAGGTAAATCAGGCTGCCTCAGCAGATTCTCCTCTCCCCTCTTCCTGGTGCCACCTTGAGTCAGCTGGTATGTTCCTCAAAGCTCAAAGGGGGTCCAGGCAGCCAAACCCACAAAAAGGAAACCCCTCTCCACCCTTTACCAGAACCTTCCCATTCTTGGAGAACGCTCTCTCTTGCTGGGTAGCTGGTGGGAGTCTTGGCTTGAGGCTCACAGCAGCTTTGCCTTGGGAGTGGGGCTTAGCTGTCCCATGGGTTCCAACCTCAGGAGGAAGAAACTCAGGGTTTTACCTTGAGGAATTTATCTCTTTGTTCAGCTCTCTCCAGATTGATGCCCTGAAATCTCCTGCTCTGTAGGCCTCCAAAAGAGCTCACCTGGGCAGGATCTTGCCCTCAATCAGCCATTTTTTTTGTGAGAGAGATGGTGAATGCCCATTTAAACCAATGCCATCTTGCCACTCCCCCTCAATTAACTTATACTGAGGCTATCAACCACAGACTACAGCAGAAGTTTTTTTCTGTTTTTTTGTTTTTTTTAAAACATTTTTACTTAGATTGTGTTAACTAATAGGTAGAACATAATTTATATACTTGCTTTGTTTCTATTTGCTTAAAGTCTTTTTTGCTTAAGATTAAGCTTTGACCTGACTTTTGGAGAAGCATCAGAATAAAACAGTGTCACTGACAAGGAAACCGGGTTGTTTTTGTGGTATGTAACATTTTTTAAGAATAATTAAAATCATGCCTAACGACACTATTGTCTACTATCAAGCAGATCAGTATCAAGACAAAGCATGCATAGTGAGAACACTGTTACACCTTTAGGAATTTTATATAATCTCTAAATATTTATATGAATAATATTTCATCAATACAAATTCATCTATCAGAAGGTTAGAAAATTCTTTTTAATTTGACAACATTTCCTATACAATTCATAACATATTAAATGAACTTAAGTATTTTTAGGACCTCTCTTTTTATAAGGTGAAAGAACAAATTGGAATTTTCCAGGGGCTCCCTGAAAAAAATCTCAGAGACAGTTTGAAACAAAAGATATTTCTTACATTTTGACCTTAAGTTGGATAATATGTTACTGTAAAACAATATTTGCTTTATATATTTTTTTAATTTTTATCTTTCAAGAAGCTTTAGAGGGAAACAGATGTGGTTCAAGCAGTTGGGCACCCACCTACCACATGGGAGGTCCTGGGTTCAGTTCCCAGTGCCTCCTAAAGAAGACGAGCAAGACAGCAAGCTGACTCGATGAGCTGAAGCGGCAAGCTCACACAACAAGATGACACAATGAGATGACGCAATGAGGAGACAAAAGGAGGAAACACAATGAGAGACACAACAAGCAGGGAGTGGAGGTAGCTCAAGTGATTGGTCACCTCCCTCCCACATGGGAGGTCTTGGCTTGGGCTCCCTTTGCCTTCTGAAAAGAAGACGAGCAGACACAGAGAGCACAAAACCAACAGACAGAGAGCAGACAGAGAGCACAAAAAGTGGGAGGGGGTGATAAATAAATAAATCTTTTAAAAAAAGAGCAATTGTATTTTTTAAAAAAACTTTAGATTACATAAATATTACATAAAAAATATAGGGGATTCCAATTCTACTATTGATTTATTGTGATTCTAGCAATGGAAGAAATTATATCATTGATGAGGAGGCAGTGGCCACTGGAGGTGCTGAGGTCAGGGAGAGGTAAAACAGGTGAAACACAGGGGCATTTTCGGGACTTGGGAATTGTCCTGAATGACATTGCAATGACAGATACAGGTCATTATGTATCTTGCCATAACCTACAAAATTGTGTGGGAGAGAGTGCAAATTACAATGTAAACTAGGGAAGCGGCTGTGGCTCAATCAGTGGGGCTCCCGTTTACCATATGGGAGGCCCCGGGTTCGGTTCCCGGGGCCTCCTGGTGGGGGCGGGCCCGCCTGCACGGCGTGGTTGGCTGACCCAGCGAGCACGGGCAGCAAGGGGGGGATGAATGAATAAATAAATAAAATCTTAAAAAAAAAAAAAAAAAAATTACAATGTAAACTATAATCCATGCTTAGTGACAATGCTCCAAAATGTGTTCATCAATTGCAATGAATGTACCACACTAATGAAGGATGTTGTTAATGGGGTCAAATGTGGGCAGAGTGAGGAGCAGGGCATATGGGAATCCCCTACAATTTTTATGTAACATTTATGTAATCTAAATATCTTTTTTAAAAAATAATAAAAAATTTTTAAAAACTAGATCTAAAAGCCTTCAGATATTGATTTTTAGGACTGAGAGTATATATAGGTTTATTAAAGTTATATAAATGTGAACCAAAAATATGAATCATAGGCAAGATTTTAAAAAAAGGATGTCAATTTAAAAAAGAACCAAATAGAAAAATGTAAAAGAAATGAAATATTCTGTGGAAAGACTCAACAGAACATTAGACCAGGAGCCAACAAAGTTTATGTAAAAGGGAGTGGGTGTAGCTCAGTGGTTGAGTGCCTGCTTTGCCACGTACAAGGTCCCCAGTTCAATCCCTGGTACCTCCTAAAACACAAACAAACAAACTTTCTGTAAAGAGCCAGAATTTATTTTAGTCTTTGTAGGCCACACACATTCTTTTTGTCTCATAGTCTTTGCTGTTGTTGTTTCCTGTCTTATATTCTCCTTTTCTGGTTTTTATTTTTTTATTTTTATAACCCTTTAAAAACGTGAAAAACCATTATCTGCTGTAATTCATTTCAATAAGATGTGAAGAATTCCTAGACAGGAATTTGATTATCCAGAATTATGGTCTAAATGGAAATTAAATAACTAAACCAATAATTTATTTCATTCTTAGAGATTATTATGTCTAAGAGAACTGTGATATAAAAATTAGACGTATGTTATAATTAATTTCTATTATATTAGAATTATTATTTACATTTATAAATATTTGCTGCTATGTTATCTATTTTTCATAATTGATTATATCAAATCTAACCTGGCCTTGCAGTCTCTTTTAAAATTTGTAATTTCTTTCAATCTATTTTTTTATTTATTTTACAATCTTACAATAAAGGTCTTTTTAACAGCTAAAAAAAAAGTCATTGATTATACACTTTGGATAGACCATATGGTATGTGAATATATCTCAATAAAACTGCTTAATAAACAAATAATTGTGCAGGAATAGCCAGAAATAGCAGCTATGTACAGCAGGGGAAACAGGGAGCTTGAGAGGGGAGGAATTTCCTTGTTTGTTTGTCTGTTTGTTGTTTATTATTATTATTGAAATAATAAAAATGCCTTAATAATAATTGAAGTGATGAACGCACAATTATGTGATTATACCAAATACCATTGATTGTACACTTTAGATCAATTGTACGCTTTATTAATATGTATCTATAAAATTGTTTGTTTAAAAAAAAGGGTGGGTTGGGGGAAAAACACCAAATGTAATATAATGTAGTAATATTTTGACAATGCTCTTACACAGTTTGTAACCAATGTATCACAACAGTGCAAGGTGTTGGTGTGGAGGGGTGATGTATGGGATCCCTTTATGATGTTATGCATGTTTATCTTGTAAGTTTACAACTTTTACTCTACAGTTATTGTTTAAGTATGTTCATATATGAATGATATACTTTAATTAAAAATATTTTTTTAAAAAGGCAGGCTGAGGATAATGAGGTTAGAGATAGACTAATCAATGAGCATGTGTAGATTAACTACATGTTTAGTTTACTTGAAACTTATGGTTTAGGCTACTGCACATGTCAGATGGGCCACCTCTGATTAGAACCGCCTTGGTCTAGCAAGATAACTCGGGAATTTGGGTGGCCAGTTCTAGGCTGCTTCATGTTAATCAACATGGGGCTACGTGCAAGGCCACCCCACTTCAGGACTGTAAAACAAGGTAAAGGGAGACAAGCGGGGCGAGTAAGGAGTTGTCCTGTTACCATCCGGTTTCAAAACACAGCGTCAACATTATAGAAACAAGGAACCTGGTTAGAGTTCAGTGAATTAGAGTAATTATCGATATCTGCTCCTGGCTACTTCAAAAGGCTAACGTACATCAAGGCTATCCGTAGTGAGTAATCACAGTTATTGGTGTTTTCTTTTGGACTAAAACACATTTGCTACTTTTTGGGTTACAATATCCTTCTTCCCATATAACCCTTTAAGCCATGTTTGAAATTCTGTTCTCTTCTCCCATCTCACATTATCAATTATGTCTCTAAGAGTCCCACAAATTAAACTAATGTCTGTTGACTAGAAACTTGCCTTTTACTTTTAAACCAGCTCAACTTTCTTTCTTTCAAAAATTCTTACCCTATATTCTATACACCTATAGGATAGATAGTGTGATTCTTCTTCTTAATACCTTCTCAGCTAAATTTTTTATAAAGTTTATCTGTACTTCTTGTGGCAATTGCCTCACATTTTAACACATTCCAGTCTGGCATCTGCCTTAACTATCTATAGAAATAACCCTGTATAATGTATAATGTCTCCCACGTTTTCTCTATTTGTATATTTGTTATATATCTATCTATCTATATGGTAAATAATTTTATGACCTTGAGACAGGGAAATATTTCTTAAACAAGGCACGAAAAGTACAAACCAAAAGGAAAAAGACAGGCAAATCTGACTACCAAAAAGAGAGTGAAAAGACAAGTCACCAACTATAAATTATATTTTCAATACCTATAACCTAGAGAAGATTATGATCCAGAATATATATGTTTAAAAGACTCATACAACAAATAAAGGGCAAGCAACCCATTGGGAACAAATGGGCAAATGATCTTGATAGGTATATCGCAACAGAAAGAGTACAAATCTCTTATAAATATATGAAAAGTTATTCTACTTCATTAGGAAATTCGGGAAATGCAAATTAAAACTGCATCGAAAATCCGTTTCAAACTCATAAGATTGAAAAAAAATTAAAAAGTTTAACAATTCTAAATGTTAGAAAGGCCGCAGAGCCAAGAAATTTATCATCCACTGCTGATGGGAAAAGGGTCCAACTCATCAGAAATCAGTTTGGCATGACCTAGTAAATTTGTACATGCACATGTCCCACATGCTGCACTTCTACTTCCAGGTATGTTTACCATGGTGTAATTGTGTACCAGGAGCATACTAACATTGTTCCTATTTAAAAAAGCCAACAAAGAACACATAAGTCCATCAACATTAGAAGGAACACATGATTTGTGGCATATTCATGCTGTGAAATATTAAGCAACCATGAAAATGAATAAACAACAGCTGTATGCATCATCATAGACGAGTCTCAAAACCACAAATTTGAGCAAAAGAAATAATTTCCAGAAGAGTGACACCATTTATATAAAGTTCAAAAACTGGCAAAACTAAACAATATATTGTTTAGAGTTCTGCTATACATTTCGTACTATTGCCACGTGTGTCTTTTGAGCACTTGAAATCTGAGGAGCCAATAGATATTTTAATTCCCTATCTTACCCCCTCAGCAGTATTTGACACTGTTGACCATGCCCTCCCCCTTGAAATAGTCTATGTGGCTCCCTGGCTGCTAGTCTTCTTAACTTATTCTTAACTCTCTGGAAACATTCAGGCGTATCCTTTTATATTTAGCCTTTAAATTTTGTAGTTCTTAAAGATACAAACCTACACCCTCTTTTCCTCTAACTGTATGATCATTCCAAAGCAATTGCATACTTATATATGGTTTAATTATCATCTCTATGCTATTTTTTTCTTCCAGCCTCTGAGCAGCAGACCTGTAGAGCCAACTAGCGAACTCTTTACTCAGCGTCTTTGTTGCAAAAGCTCACCACTCCTGCAAATTCAACAGGTACAACAATTAAAGTACTTCCCCCCCCCAACTTTGTATCTGTCAGTTAATGATATCATCATCCATTCATTATTGCAAGTCTAAAACCCCATAGCCATCGCTGACAACCCTCTTAATCAATTCATCACTAAGTATGTCTATTTTACCTCCTAAAAATATTATATCTCTTCTCTCCAACTTTTCTGCCTCCACACTAGTCAAGCTACCGATCCAATCAATGTAATCTTTTCAAAATATAAACTTGATCTTGCCATGTTCTTATTAAAAATGATTCAGTGGTACAAGAATAAATATCCACTTGGCTTTCAAAGCCCCAAAAGATAAATTGCCTGAAATTTATTAACTCTATGATTTTGGGCAAGTTATGAAACATTTCTGCATTTCTGTTTTCTCATCTATAAAATAAGAATAACTTCAGTCTCATAAGGATTGCATGATGATTAAGTGCTTCAGGTATGACTGGCAATTTTACATTCTCCGGTTCATTCGCTCTCCCTATTCCCCTAGTTGACTATTTTACTCTCTCTTTTCTCTCATCAAATCTCTATATCTCCCTTTCCTCACTCCCAACTGAGCACTTCTTAATTTGCTGAGAAAAAAAGAAACCATCAGAAGAAAAAAAACTCAACTTCTCCCATTGTCACATTATGTAATTATCAACATGTGTGCCCATATAGTCTGGTTCCCTCCTGTATCTATGGATGTCCTGCTTACTCCTCTATCTAGTGCATCAGATTCTATTCTTTCTTGCTCCCTCAACGTCATTACTCCAGAAATTATTCTCCACCTCTACTCTATCATCTCATTTGATATGGAAACTGGTTATAATTTTTTCCCCATTAAATAATATTTCCCTTTTTATACTACTCTTTCCTCTGTCCAGCTAGCCACCCCATTATTGGCTTCCTTTAACAACAAAACATCTTGAAAGAAGTTTCTCTCTCCAGTTTTTCTCCCTCCATTTGCTCTTGAATTTACTCCAATAAGATTTTAATCATTCAAGTACCAAAATTGTTCCAATCAATGTTACCAATGATCTGCACATTGCTAAACCCAGTAGTCAATCCTCAACCCTCACTAACTTAACCTTTCGGCAACATTTGGCACAGTTGAACACTTTACATCTTTTAGAAAGGGTTTAGCTCATGGTACACTCTGGATCTCCCCCTTCTTATTCACTGCTTCTTCCCTGCCTGCTTTGTGGGATCCTTCTTCTTCCCCAGTCTTTAAATGCTCAAGTTTCCCAGGAATCAGTTCATAGAACTCTTCTCTTTTCTATATTCAGTCGCTAACCTACTAAATTACTAAATATCATCTATTATGCTTTAAATACCATTCCATATTATTGTTTTAATTATCATTTATTCTATGATGGCTGCCAAACTTTTATGTGTAGCCTGAGCCCTTTCTCTGAATTTCAGATTTGTGGATGCAAGTCTCTTCAACATCTTCACTTGAATCTCTAATGGATATCTCAAACTCAACAAGTACAAAGCCGAATTCCTGATCTTCCCCTTTAATCCTGGTATTTCCAGGTTTTCTTAACTCAGTATATTGCAACTCCATCCTTTCAGTTATTCAGGAGTGACCCATGATGCTTCTTTCCCCATACCTCACATACCATCTGTATTAGTCAGCCAAAGGGGTGCTGATGCAAAATACCAGAACTCTGTTGTCTTTTATAAAGGGTATTTATTTGGGGTAGAAGCTTACATTCACAAGGCCATAAAGCATATGTTACTTCCCTCACCAAAGTCTGTTGCCACGTGTTGGAGCAAGATGGCTGCCAACATCTGCAAGGGTTCAGGTTTCCTCTTCCTCTTAAGGCTCCATGGTCCCAACTTCTTCCTATATCAGCTGTAGGCTGGGATAAGTCTCGTCTCTCTCTCAGGACTCATTTCTCTCCAGGCTCAGCTGCTCTGCTTTCTCCACAAGGCCAGCTGTAAACTATCAGGCAAATGGCTCGTCTCTCTTCCCCAAGGCCTCTGCCATGTCTAATGGAGCCTTCTCTCTTTCCTCGAGTATCTGCTTCTCTGTGTATTTACTTGCCGGGGCACCAGAATTAAAAACTCCAACCAACTCCCCTGTCTTGCCGTTTTCTCTGTAAGTCCCCACCCACCAAGAGGATGGGGACTCAACATCCTACTGATGTGGCCCAATCCAAGCCTTAATGATAATTTAATCAAGTAAGAGTGAAACCTCTGAATCCAATACAATCTAATGTACCCAGAGGAAGAAATAAATTTACAAACATAATCCAATGTCTACTTTTGGAATTCTTAAGTAATACTGAACTGCTACACCATCAACCAACAAATCCAGCTGACTCTATCCTCAAAGTATACCAAAAACCATACAACCTTTCACTATCTTTAGTGCTTCTGCACTGATGCAAAACACTATCATCTTAGCCTAGGTTATTTAAATAGGCTTTTAACTGGTGTTATTTTTTTCTCCTGCTCTTTCACAGTCTGTTATATACATGACATCCAGAATGATCCTATTAGCATACATCATGTCTATATTCCTGTCAAGCCTTTTCAATGGTTTCCCATCTCAGAGCAACAGCCAAAGTCCTACATGAAAGTCAAAGAAGCAACATAATCTAGCATGATACTCTCTGACTTCAGATCTGACTGCTGTCCACCTCACTCATTCTGATCTTGTCACCCTGTGTCCTTGCTGTTTATTGAACATACCAAGCACATTTTATTTCCGGAGCTTTGTTTGCTTTTCCTTCTTTCTGGGATGTTGTCCTTTCAGACAGTCAGTCGCATGTCTCATTTCCTCCCTCCCTTCATCTCTCTACTCAACCCCACGTCAGTGAGGTCTTCTCTAAGCACACTATGCAAATAGACACTTCCAAATCCTTTACATTAGTCATCACCTGAAATCCTATATATTTACTTATTCATTTATTTATTTTTTTATAGCCTGTTTCCCCTCCTTAAAATGTAACCTCTGTGAGGGCAGAGATTTTGCAAGTTTTGTTCAAGGCTGTATTCTCAGTGCCCAGAACAGTAGGTTTTCAAAAGATTTTTAAAATTTTTAATTCATAGTTTGTTTTATTGAGGTGAAATTCACATAACAAAATTAATCATTTCAAAGTGAACAATTCAGTGGCATATTTATGCAAACACCATGTCTATTTAGTTCCAAAACATGTGCATCACCCCAAAGGGAAACCCCCTAACTTTTAAGCGGTTACTCCCCTTGGTGCCCCTTCCCTGAGCCTCTGGCAACCACCAGTCTGCTGATTTTCTCTTTGGATTTGCTTAGGCTGGACATTTTATGTCGTTGGAGACATCCAATATGTGATCATTTATGTCTGGCTTCTTTCACTTACCATAATGTTTTCAAAGTCCGTTGACCTTTTAACATGTATTAGTACTTCATTCCTTTATTTGGCTGAATAATGTTCTATTGTATGCTGTTTTAGTTTTCTAGGCTGCTGAAAGCAGATACCATGAAAAGCATTGGCTTTTAATGATGGGAATTTATTAGATTTCATTTTGAGGCTCTGAGAATGTCCAAATCAAAGCATCATTAAGGTGACACTTTCTTCCCAAAGACCAGCTGTCATCATTCCTTGGCTCCTCTGCCACATGGCAAGGCACATGGCGGCATCTCCTGGTCTCTCCCTTCCCTTCTGGATGTTGATGATTTCAGCTTCTTGCTTCTGTGGCTTTTTCTGCCTCTGTATTCATCCCATTTATAAAGGACTAAAGAAAGAAGATTAAGACCCATCATGATTGAGATGGGTGACACCTTAACTGAAGTAGCCTTGTCAAAAGATCCTACCCTGCCAGGCCCCACGAGCAGGTGAGCCACCAGGCCCTGTGCACGGGTGCACCTCCAGGCCCTGCGAGCCACACAGCAAGATGATGATGTAGCAGGAGAGGGACACAAGGGAGAGCCAAGACGAGATGCACCGGAAAACCAGGAACTAAGGTGGCACAGGCGATAGAAAGCCTCTCTCCCACATCAGAGATTCTGTGGATCAAATCCCAGTGAAGACAGGAGGAGAAGGATGAGAAGAGAGGGCAGGAAAGGGACACAGAGAGTCGCCCAGCGAATGGACACAGAAACAGCAAAAACGGGGGGAGGAGGGTAAAAAATGGATAAAAGTAAGTAAGTAAATAAATAAATCCTTAAAAAAACGTATAGAGGAGGAAGACTATAGTTAGTAGTAATACTTTGACGATGCTCTTTCATGATTTGTTAACATATGTTTCATAACAATGCAGGGTGTTTGGGGGGATGATATATGGGAGCCCTTTGTGATGTTATTCATGTTTGTTTTGTAAGATCATGATGTTTACTGAACACTTGTAGTTTGTGTATGTTCATGTATGAATGATATACTTCAATAAATTGTTTTTTTTTTTTTTAAAAAAAGATCCTACTTACAATGGGTCTAAACTCACAGAAGTGGAATAAATTTAAGAACATGCTTTTCTGGGGTACATATATATGCATTTATCACAATTTGTCTATCTGTTTATCCATTGATGGACATTTGGCTGTTTTGAATAGTGAGGCTATGAATATGTATGTGCATGTATTTGTTTGAGTAACAGTTATCAATACTTTTGGGCATATATCTAGTAGTGTATTTGCTGGATTTTATGGTAATTCTATTCTTAACTTTTGGAGGCACTACCAAACTCTTCCACATCAGCTGAACAATTTTACTTCCTCATCAGCCATGTATAGGGGTTCAATTTCTCCACATCTTCAACAATACTTGTTATTTTCCATTTTTTTTAAAAGTACATCCATCCTAGTAGATGTGAAGAGATATCTTACTGTAGTTTTGATTTGCATTTTCCTAATAATGATGCTAGACATCTTTCTGTGTGCTTATTGGCCATTAGTATAGCTTCTTTGGAGTAATGTCTATTCAAGTCCTTTTCCTGTTTTTTACATGGGTTGTTTGTTTTTTTTTTTTTGTTACTGAGAGTTCTTTATCTATTTTGGTACTTGGCTCTTATCAGATATATGACTAGCAAATATTTTATCCTATTGTGTGGGTTGTTTTTTCACTCTCTTGATAATGTCTTTTGATGCAAAAAATGTTAATTTTGATGAAGTCCAAATTATCTTTTTCTTTTCTAGCTCATGCTTTTGGTATAATATCTAAGAAACCATTGCCAAATCCAAAGTCATGAAGATTTACCCCAATGTTTTCTTCTAAAACATTTATGCTGTTAGCTCTTACATTTAGGTAATTGATCTGTTTTGAGTTAATTTTTGTATGTGTTTTGGGCTAGAATGTCAATAGATTTTTACTGAATTGATGTATTAATATACTTAAGAACTTAGAAAAGTGCCTGGGGTACAAAATAAACATCCAATAAAAGTAAACTATGATTATTTTAGCCTTTATTTATAAAGAGGTGATATAGGCTGTAAATAGGTGCACATATTTAGAACCAGACAACCTAGGTTTAATTCCTGGTCTTTACATTTCCAATCTGTAAATTTTGGGCAATATCTGATCTTTCCTTGCCTGTCTTCTTCTCTCCAGAAAGAATGCTACCAATAATATGTACATCTTAGCAGTTACTATGAGAATTAAATGAGGTACCGTATGTAAAGCATTTTGGCTATTTGTGCATATTAGAGTTATATAAGTGCAGATTTTGTTTTTATTGCTTTTACTCCCTCAGAAAAGAGAAGCACATGGTGTTCCTTCCAAGATGACCAAGAAAAGAAGGAACAACGGTTCTGCCAAAAAGGGCTGCAACCACGTGTAGCCTATTCCTTGCACAAACTGAGCTGGTTACTCACCCAAGGATAAGGTTAATAAGAAGTTCATCATTCGAAACATAGTAGAGGTCGCAGTGGTCAGGGGCATTTTGGGAGAAAGTGTCTTCGACACCTACGTGCTCCCGAAGTTGTTGGTGAAACTACCTTATTGAGTGAGTTGTGCCATTCGCCGCGGGTAATCAAGGTAATCCGTTCTGGGAAGCCTGGAAGGACCAAACACACCCACCCAGATTTAGACCTGCCCCACAACCTGAGCTGAGTCCTTAAAGACTCAAGGAAAATTAGTCTCTGGGAAGAAAAAATAAATAAATGGAAATTAAACTTTTTTAAAAAGTCCATTACTTATGTTTTATGTGCACTGACTAGAACACCACATTCGAAATCAGGAGCTCTGTGTTCTCCTGAGACAAAGTCAGCTACATTTGGCAAGTCACTTATTTCTCTGTGGCCCAGTGCCATATTTATATATTGGGATTGTAAGATCCTTCTAACATTAGGATGCTGTGTTCCTACGGGTTTTCTGAATTTTTTTTTTCCTTTTCTTAGACCTTCATCATTAGCAACTAGAAATTTTAACTTGCCAGAATAATGAAAAATTCAGGATTTTAAAAATCATTATCATATTTTCCTTTTCCAAGCATACATTTCTTTCAATTAATCCAGATAGTAGATGCCATGTCATATATGCAACAATACCATAAAAAATTAACTCACTTATTTCTTACCTTCATTTTAACTTTATTTTATAACAGCCTTAAGAAATACATAAATTCAGTATGATCAAAATGGTTTAAGCAACATAAACTTGAGGCCAAATAGTGAGAAGATATGAAATGCAATATAATTAGATTTCCTCCTGTTGGGTAAGTAGGCCCAAGGTAATAGAATTCATTGTTCCTTTTATAAATTCCATACTCCTACAGGACTATTTCACATCTTCTCCTCACTCCTCAACTCTTCCAACACCTCCTCCCCCCTTCCCAATCTCATTGATTACCTTGCTTCCTATTTCATTGAAATAATAGGATCAGAAAAGAGCTCTTACAACTCTCACCACATCTACCCACCTACCTTTACCAGTGTCTGTATTATCTATTTTCCTGTTGGTATGTATGAACTATATATGCTCCTATCAAATTCAAATACCTGCACTTGTGATCCCAGCCTCTCTCCCCTATTGAAGCACATCACTGCAGCAATTGGTCCCTTCTCCTGTCTCCTCCCTTTCCTCTCTGACTTGGAACATTTCCATGAACATAAAAACAAACTGTAAGCAGAGGAGGTGAAGCTCAGTGGTTGAGCACTTGCTTTGCATGTATGAGGTCCTGGGTTCAATCCCTGGTACTTCCAAAAAAAAAAAAAAAAGCTGTGATTTCCTTCATTTTTAAGTAAATAATAATAACGTTCTTGATTTCACATCTATTCCATCAATCTTAACATTTTTTTTAAAGCCCTTTTTAACAAAATTCTCTCAGTTACCTATAATCATGCCCCTTGTTCTTTCCTTTATTCTCTCTCCTTAAGTCACTCCAATCAGGATTTTTTTCCCCATTACTCTACAGAAACTGCTCATCAAGGTCACCAATGATCTCCATAAACTAAATTCAGTGGTCAATTCTCAATACTGACAGCATTTGACCTATTGATAGCGTTTGATTTGTTGTTTGCCTGCTCTGTTTTTGATACACTTTTTTTACTTAACTTCTGGCCCTGATTTCTCTCCTCCTTCATTAGCTGCTTCTTCACTCATTTCTCCTCATGCTCCAGACCTTTAAATGTTTGAAAGCCCCCAGGATTCTCTCCTTGGACTTATTCTCTTTTCAATTTACATCTCTTTCCCTGGGGAATCTCATCATATCACGTCTTTATACTGTAGATTGTCAAATTCACACAGACCAAATGTGTTTCCTCAACTGCTGTTGCCCATTTGGCATTTCCACTTTGGTAACCAGTGGGTATCTCAAAGGTAATATCTAAAAATCCAAGCTCATTATTTTCATCCCTATACCTATTCCTCCAAAGCTCTTCCCATCTCAGGAAATGGCAAAGCTGTCAATTTAATTATTCAAGTCAAACTTGAATAGTCCTTGATGCTTCTCTTTCAGATTCTATGCACAATCTGTCAGGAAATCCTTTGGCTCATCTTTCAGAATATACTTAGAATCTAATCTCTTTTCATCTCCTCCACTGTTACTACTCTGAGCAAATCCACAATCATCACTCACCTGGATCACTGCAATGACCTACTAATCCATCTCACTGCTTCCATCCTTGCTTCTCTTCTATCGTCTATTCTCCAAAAATAGCCAGTCATCTTCTTAAAATGGAAGCAGTACCTTGTCATCCCTCTGTTTAAAATCCTCATATGATTCCTCATATAACTCTGAGTAGAAGCTAAAACCCTTGTGGTAGTTTGAGTCTTTTGTAGACCCCAGAAAATTATGTTTTTAAATTGGTCCATTCCTGTGGGTGTGGGACCCTTTGATCAGATTGGATTCAGTGGGACTTTTGATTAGATTAGTTCAGTGAGGCGTGACCCAGGGTGAGCCTTGGTCCTCTTGCTGGAGCCCTTTATGAACAGTTTTAATGCAGAGAGAAAATTCCACAAAGACACAAAGAAACCTTGAGAAGCTGAAGTCAACAGAATCTGAGAGAGAGAAAGTCACAAGAGCAAGTAGCTGGAACATCCCGAAGCTGAAAGCAATGGAGCCTGGAGGAAAAGACAGAGAATGGCAGACATCGCCATGTGCCTGACTGCCCACAGCTGCAGCTGGGGAGAAAGCACCTTATGATGATGCCTTGATTTGGACACTTTTATTGCCTCAAACTGTAAGTTATAAGTTAATAAATCCCCATTGTAAAAGCCCAGCGAATGGACACAAAACAGCAAATGGGGAAGGGGGGGGAGGTTTAAAAAATGGATAAAGTAAATAAATAAATCTTTAAAAAAAAAAAAAAAAAAAAAGCCAACTCATTTCTGGTATATTGCTTTGGCAGCCTTTAGCAAACTAAAACACATTATAATAGTCTACAGGGTCCTATATGACCTGGCATCCTGTTGCATGTAGACTTGATTGCCTACCTCTTTCTTCGCTACAGCCCAGTTCTCTTCAGCTACACCGCTCTTCTTGTGTCCACAACAAACACGGTGGCATGCTGTCGCCTCAGGGCTGCATCCCCAGAACTCCATCCCTCACCTCTTTTAGTGCTTTACTCAATGGCACCTTTTCAGCAAGACCTTCCCTGCCCCACTCCATTTTAGAATGTACTCTTCTTCACACACATAAATCTCAGAATTCCTTATCCCCCTTCCCACTTTGATTTTGTCATAGCATTTCTTAGCATATGAATAATGAAAATTTTTATTTATATATTTATTTATATTGGTACGAAAACATAATGTAGAGATTTTATTTGTTATTCAGTGCTATATCCCTAGTGTCTAGAACAGTGCCTTGTACTCAGGAAATAGTTTCGGTGTAAATTAATGATCTCTTTAAGGGTAGCTTGCCTTATAGTTTACATTTTCTTTTAAGAAACTGATTATTATAAATGAATGGCAGAGACTCTGGCCTTTTCTGCTTCTCTGAAGATGATTTCCTAGTAGCATGGATAACCAACTACAAGGAGGGATAACTTATCATGTCCAGCAACTGTTTGTAAAATATTTTCAGATCATCAACTAATAAAGAGCAGGGGCTTTAACTTCAGCCGACTGATCATTTGCTTGGTTGTCCTGCTCGGTTCTTGGTGCCCTGCTCTTTTTATTGGCACAGTTCTCCTACAGAGCTGTCTCTCCTTTCATCCTCCTACACTTTCACCTGAAATCTTTTTCAAGGTTGGCTTAGCAGAATTCAAAGTCTACTTGTTAGTCTTCTGTAGTTTAAGTATAGTCTTCATTCCATGCCATCCTTCTCCTCCAGTTTAACAAATATGATAAATCATTCTCTTGGAAAGGGGCCTTTCCCAGTCTGTCTTTCCCAAACCCATACATCTCCTGAAGCCTCTGTTACCTGCCGTAGCAGAGTTTCCTTCTCTACCTGACTCTTAAAACTCTGCCTAACTCTGTCCCCCAGTTTACATTGGTGTGTGAGCACCTAAGAGTGAATTCTGTCTCTTGTCTCTGCTTGGTAGTGAGGTCTGAGGATTTTAAATTTGCTTTTTAGATCTTAATAAAGTGATATATCTGAAGTTGTATGTCCTCTATTTGTTACTGCTCCTAAACAGTTACAGTGCCAGTAATTATTAAAAATTCATTTTATCATTCCAAGTATATACAGGTCTTTGAGGAGAGACTTTAGCTGATATCCATGTGTCCCCTGAAGGTTCTAATAACAGCAGACTTTGTACATCATTAGAACTCAATGGGTAGCAGTTTAAGAAATTGATTAGTTGATCATCAATTTATTGCCACACAATTTACCAAAGGGATGATAAACATTATAGATTCTCTGTAAATTACAAAAAAAAAAAAAAAAAAATTCCAGTACAGCCCTCATTTTCCAAGTGAAAATTAGGCTTCCTTTGGTTCTCTGTAGGTTAGCCCAAAACTCCTTAAAGCCCCAGAGTCACCTGTGACCAAGAGCTATTCATGGATCATTAAGTGCTGGAGCCAAGGTCATATTAATATTTGTAATAACCTGGATATCCATTATGTCTTTACTTTAAAAATAGGAAAGTATTTGATAGCATCTCTACAGTCAGCCCTTTCAAACTCTGTAGATTGCTTCCACCCACTATTGTCCCTTCCTGCACAGCTTTATCTCCATGTGTCTGTACCAGCAGCACTCCATTAATTATGGGTCAGAACCTGTGCCAGAAACTCCCCATGGCCAATGTTGTCTCCTCACAAAGAGGAAGTTGAGGGAGGAGATTTTGACATCCAGAGATTCCTTAACTCAGAGTTCAGTTGCTCGACTCAGGTTTGACACTAAGCCCCTGCCTCATGATGAGATAAAACTGATATGCTGAACACTTACTCTGCAAGGCAATTAATTGCTCATTCCGTTTTGACAACATGTGGTAGTTATTATTATAGCCATTTTACCCATGAAAAACCTGAGCTTGAAAAGAGAAAGTTCCCGCTCAAGGTCAACCAGCAAATGGTAGAACTTTAAGGAAGCCCAGTTATTTTAGACATTTAATTTATGAGGTATCCACTATTCCTTTCTGGCTCTCACTTCTAAGTATCACAGAGAAATCCTATGTCAGTGATAGACAACCTCAAGTATATATTTTTTAAATTTCTCAAGGTAGCCAGTACCTGCACAAGGTTTGAAATTAAGGAGTCTACTCTCTAGCAATCTCAAACCCCAGTTATATCCATGCCAAGAAGTGAGTATTTGGACCCTTGCCTTTCAAGCTGCTTTGTTGGTGGTAGTCCTGCTGCCTTTTTGTGCCCTGAGGTAGAAATTAAAGACTTTTAAATGTTTGCTTCATCACAGTTTCTCATTTTGGGAACCATGCTCCTTTATCCTTAATCACTGAGGGGAAATCACAAGAAAACTATTCTCTCTCACTCTATCCCTCTGAAGTCAGGAAGCATATTGTTTTCTTCTTTTGCTTTGTTTTGTACTCTTTTGTTTGTTGTTACAGTTTAAGCCCATGCAGCTTTTGCTTTTGCTATCTTTTCTGAGTTTCTTCAAACTGAGTACCACATACTGGTAGCATTTGTAATATTCTTCCAACCAGTGCAAATACACACACACACACATATGTATGTATACATATATAATATTAATGGATGACAAATTTGCCCACAGGTATGAACTATCCAGTATAAAAAATTAAATTGCTTTTAAAACCAATCTATATGAAGTCAACTCACTTAAAGCAGGCAGAGTTCAGGAACTGGGTGCTCAGTGGAGATATTTAACAATAGAACAGTTTAAATTCAGTGGAGGAAGGAGAGTGTCGAAATAGGTTGGGAATGGATTGTGCAGAGGCCAGTTTGCCAGAGTACATTTGGAATTTATCCTGAAGATAAGTGCTGCTGAAGACTTTCAACAAAAAAATAATGTTGTCAGACCAGTTTTTAGAATTTTAAATATACTGAGATGATGGCTTGGGGTAGGGAAAGGAGAAAATGGTTTGGATTGTGCCAGATCTTCTGATCAGGAAGAATAATTATATCTTAACTTACTTTTCATTCACACAGATAAGTTTTATTCTCATTCCTCAGGCTTAAAGATTTCGTTCCCAGGGGCTTCCTCATTGGCTGAAGGGTAGCCAACAAAGATGAAGAGTATCCCTGTGGACTGTGCTTAGTATGGAATATTAAATGTATGATTTCTAATCCACTACTTGGAAGATTGCATTGTGATTTTCTACATGACTAAGAAATAAAGTTACATTGTTTTTCTTAAGCCAGAGGTAGAGCTACTAGAGTCTTTGGGCTGCAGTTAGGTTTTGTAAATAAAGTTTTATTGGAACATAGCCACATCCATTTGTTCATAGGATTGTCTATGGGTGCTATAATACCACAATGGCAGAATAGTTGCATTAGAGACTGTATGTTCTGCAAAGTCTAAAATAATTTTTTACTATGTGGCCCTTCTCGGTAAAAGTTTGCCAACACCTGTCTTAAGCAAAATTGTTTTTATATTTCAATGTGATTTTCCATTTTTTTTTTTTTTTTTCAGAAGTTTGGAAAAGTTTCAGTCTACAGAAGAGACAAGCAATCAACAGTATTTAGGTTGCTGAGATAGATTCTGGGCTAGCTTTTGATAATGCGTGCATCTAAGTCCAGAGAAATGTTGACATAATGCAAGTGCGTCATCTGACACTAGAGCCCCAATGGAAATAATTGGATTTGCTGCTCAATACCCACTCACTTCATATGTGAAACTGAAATATTAGTACACAAAATAATAGGATATTGTGAGGATTAAATGGCACTATGCATGGGAAATGCTTAGTAAAGTGTTTGGGATATAAGAAAAGCTCAAAATCTATTCTTTTTAAGTAATCATCAATTGTTTGACTTTGAAAAGATGAATTCACTTGTTTAATCAGAAAACAGAAAACATACCCTCTCAATGAGGACTTTTCTCAAAGTTAGGCTGTTTGCCATCATTGAAAAAAAAATTTTTTTAATAAAAAAAATCGTTGAATAATAATTTTTTAAAAATTTCCCAAATGTTTTGCAAACTCAAACATATATGACAGTTATCCTCACAAAAGACATTCTCTTCTACAAACTCTCAGGATGTGAAGATAGAATAAAGTATGGTGATATTTAGATGGATATGGTCCATATCCAGCATAGGGTCAGGCTACTTTTGAGGTCACAACGACTGAACTTAGGAAACCAGTCTAGCTTCTGGCAACTCACCTGGAGGCCTGTTTTCATACTCTAATTGAATTCAGCCCATTCCTTTCAGAACCCTCTAGATTAGGTCCCTTGCATTTAGATCCCAGTCCTTCCTCCAATGAAATCAATGGCTTACACATTAACATATTTCTACACTAACCCTTTAAAACACCACAATATAAGGAGGCAATTAGGGATTTTCTTTAGTCTGGAGGAGAAAGTTAATAATACAAATGTTGAGATTCAGCAGCTAAACTGATAGTATAAATTATATATTATGTAAAATACAGATGATAAATTGCTATAGTTAAAATGAATATGTGAGTCTCAGATACTGACAAGTAGCAGCAAAAATTATAGATGTCTCTGGTTTCAAATTCTTTATATTAAACAAAGAGTTTAAGTGTAGATTTCCTACTGGGGTTTGGGCAGCAATGGTCTGGCAGGTAATGAAGTCTAAAACTCTGACTCTAGTGAAGAATATAGTTATTAGCATGGACTGATCATGGAGCCAGGCAAACTACTAAGACAAGAGAGTTTGCTCAGGCTGGTGAAGAATCAGAAGTAGCCTAGATACATATAAAGAAATAAATTCAGGATTTTAAGAGACTCTTCATGTTGCAAAGAACTGAGGTCTCTGAGGCAAGATCAGTTCAAGTCCACGCAGCGAGAACAGAAAAGAGTCAGTGGATTGTATGGATGAGGATTATTTTAAAACTAATATTTATGGACCTTCACAAGGTGCAAGGGACTGCTTTATGTGCTTTACATACATCAGGATTCAGTCCTCCTATCAACTCTTTGAAGGAGGTAGAGTTGCTATCCCCATTTTACAGATGAAGAATTGAGATGTTTATATAACTTTCAAGGTTAACTAGGGAGTAAGTGATGAGCCTGTCTTTGTACCTATGAGACTATAAACCAGAAAAGCCATAAATTCCTAGATAAGATAACAGCCCACCCCCCTGACCCCCCATCAGTGCATCTTAGAGGGCATGTACACATTTCTAATCATGATAGCTATCTGGTCTAGAACCACTCCTGCTACTTATCACTAAGGTCAAAAAGACATGTTTGGGGGCATATGTGGCTCAAATGGTTGGGCGTCCGTCTCCCATATGGAGGGACCTGGGTTCGATCCCTGGGACCTCCCGGTAAAATTTAAAAAATAAAATAAAAGACATGTTTATGATCTTGTAAATCCCAACTTGACTCAGTGCCTTCCTTGTTCTTACCCTATATAAGCTCCTGTAACTCCCTGGGTGGTACAGAGCTCTACTCTGAATGTCCTGTATCTGCCCAGGACCAGCTTCCTAGTCTGTAAGTTCCCTAAAAAACAGTTACTGTTTTGCGATATGAAGTAGCCTGCTTTGTTTCCCGGACTTAGGTGCCCATCAAACTTCAGCAGATCCTATTCTGTAGGTTCACAGCCAGACAGTTCCTATAGTCAGTTTCAAAAGCCCATGTTTGCAAACATGACGCTATCCTGGGTCCTGGTGGGTGAGCAGTGATTGCATTTACGGAAGGCCTAGAAAGGTCATGTGCTTTCCTTCTGAACTCTGCTCAGCAAAGTCATTATGCATTCAGCAACCAGATCAATTTGAATCACATCAATTTCTTTGCTTAAAATTTTCTAATGGCTTCTCATCAAACTTAAAACAAACTCTAGGTTTCCTACCTTGATGCACAAGGCCCTGCTTACTTCCCTAACCTCATCTCCTATGTGTAGGCTTGCCTGCATATTCAATGCTCTATTTCCAGTACTTGGGAAATTGTCTGATGTATATAAGTTACTTAGTATATATTTGTTGAATAAATGGAAAACGGGGATGACCAGCTAGAGGAATGAGACTGAACCTAGGGAACATGGGTTTGTGTGCTAATCCTAGGACAGATGCTGCATGCTTTCTGGACCTGGTCTGGAGAGGCAATAGCAAAGCTCATATGTTCTGACTGCCAGGCAGGGACACATACAGTTAGCTGCAAATCCTAAGTCCAATAAAGGCAAACAGTTAGACTTACCAGGGCTTTTATATCAAGTGTTGATGGCAGAAGGTTTATCAAAACATCCATCTACGGTTATTTCTAAGGTCACTGTTCCACCCACAGAAAAATGTAATGCTGAGCAGATTAAGCTCCAAGGAAATAAACATCCAGTACAAATAACCAGCTATGAAATGATTTGCTTTGGTTTATTCCCTCTGAAATACATTTTCTACTAATTATGCACTTACAGCCATAACTTACTGTTTTATTGCATGGAAGACATAATGGAAAGAAGGAGGAATCATTTTCCGGTATTTCTGCCTCAACGTATTTATTATCTCTAGAAGTTCCCTGCATTACCTTTTACTGACTGGATTTCTTAAGAGGAGCTTAAACAGAAATCTGGGGGGGGAAAAAATAGTTGAATAGGATAACCTCCCAAATGGCCAAAGTCACAGTGTACTGCATGTACACACACATACCCACACACAAAGAAAAATAGAAAACAATAAAACAAGCAAGAAGAAATAAAAATGGAATAAATTGTTTTGCCCATTGAATAACCTAATGCTATATCTTTTTATTGGAATAAAAGCCAATCTTGTCTACTAGAATCTCATAATAAAGTTTCTAGGCATTCTTTAATGGCATCATGGCACACTACTCTTTATGTGTTGAAGACATAACATGATTGTGCCATTATAAGTGATACAGAAGAATGTAATCCTCAAAAGTACACTTAAAGAACCTGCTAAATGTGTCTGGAGTTTTAGTTACCGTCCTCTTGGGATTTCCCCATCTGAGATTGGAAAAAAAGAGAAACTGATTTCTATTACTGATTTTCATTAATGTTATTTCTCATTTGTTGAATGCTTCATGTGTTTCACACATGCTGCTAGCCAATTTATACATCTCCATGAAAACTCCCAGAAATTGCAACATTTAGCTGTATTTATCCAGTTCCTTGTACACCCTGTGTCCTCTTCTATAAATCAGGGGTAATTTTGTAGATGTGTAAACCAATTTCACTTTCCAATTTCATACAGTTAGTAAATGACAGAATCAGTTTCCCCACCCAAATATATCTTCTATAAAGCTAGTATTCTTCTGTATACCACAGTGACTGAATTAAAGGTGAAGACTTTTTTTCACTTTCAAGCATCTATCTCTTGTTAAGACATATGGCAAATCAGTTGGAAATCTTATTTGGGTGGTAGAAAAATAGAAAGGTAACTGGAAATATATAGCTTTGAAGAAACACAAGACTCATTAACACTAGGAATCAATATGTAATCTAGACATAAATTCTTTAAAAATTAACTCTGAATCCATCAGCATTGTTACTTATTGAAGGTCTTTTCTAAATCTAAATATTCTGTCCCTAATAAAGAAATCTGACTTCAACCACAAGCCCTTGGCAAATGCATTTTATCTGAAAGAGTAAAATTACTCAAATAACATTTTAAGTCAGCCTAACAAACTTTTCCTCTTCTTCTACAAAATATTTTGGTTTTCTAACTTAGTGAGGCTTTTCCCAATGTACTACGTAAAGCAAAAAAGCAAACAAAATCACTTTTTTTTGGAGCAAAACTAAAAAATTTGTTCTGCTCATTTGTTTTCTCAATGTGTTCCTGCACAGTGTAAAGTAAAATAAAATAGCCACCTGCATTGGGTGTTGCCAGGAAGGACGACTTTTCGAGAAAGGACTTTGCAGAAGACAAAATCAATTTTCAAATTCTTTGTTGGGTCGTCCCCTTGAATCCAGCCTCACCATAGTGAAGCACTGGTAAACAATTTAATGCAACCGAAGAGATGCTGTGTAACCACTGAGGCTGTACAGCTTCTGCCTGGTCCCCCTCTGACGCTTGCCTTTGGATCCCTAGGTGCCATGTACTAATTCTCACTATTTTGAGGCCACAATGCTGTAAGGAGGCCAAAGACTCATGGAAAAGCCACACAGAATTGCTTCAGCCTATAGACGCAGTTGAGGTCTCTGTCACCAGACATGCGAATGGAATTCCTTCCAGTTTTTCTGGCTCCCAGGCATTTATCTCCCTAATCCTTTGTCTTAAGTCTTTCCAGCTGAGACTCTAAACATCAAGGAGCCGAAACAAGCTGTCCCCCCTGTACTCTAGTGAAATTCCTGACCCACAGAATCAATGAGCATAATAAAGTGTTTGTTTCATGCCACTAAGTTTTGAGGAAATTAGTTATGCGTCACTTGCAAGTGGGACAAGGGATGAATCTCCCAAATATTAAGCTGAGTGAAAGAAACTGGGTATAAAGAATAGATGTGGTGTGATTCCATTTACTTGAAACTAGAAGAGGCAAATTTAATCTGGGTCCTGGTTTAGAGTTCAGGTTGACTGGGAAGGGTAATAAAGGAATAAGTTACAGAAATGTTCTATATCTCAATTGTGGTAGTGATTACATTTGTCAAAATTCATCCAACTGTACTCTTAAAATAAATGCATTTTATTGTATGTAAATTATACGCTTATGAAGCTGTGTTATAAAAGGACATATCTACCAAGGGAATTAGAAACTAGGGAAAGAGCTAGAAGTGTTCACCTAGCAACAGAAATGCTACCTGCCCAATACTGGAATTTCAATTTTCAGAAACTATTAACAATTATGTGCTCATTTTCTCTCAGAAGATTTCATGTTCTAGTGATATTTATTTCTTTTCTGTAGGAAAGGCCTGTTAGTGACCAGAGGAAAGTTCTTTATTTCTGACAGCAGGTGTCACAATTTCCTAATAAAAGAAAGGCATGCTGTAAGTTTTCTTAAGACATTAATCACCTCAATATATGGCTGTAAAATGCATTCAGTTATTTCCATTAACACTTTGTTAGCATTGACGTGGTAGCTTGTGTATTTTCTCCATTCACAGATAACATGTTAGTAAGTTAGAGTATTGATTTAATAATAGCTCTTGAAGTAAAAAAGGGAATAAACCTCATAAACTGTGTGCGTGTGTGTGTGTGTGTGTATATATATATATATATACACATACATATATGTGTTTATACACACACTATAAGCAGCATCCCAATTCCAGAAATATTAAAATGTAAAAAAATGTTACCCTTAGGGTCAAGGAAATATGGGATAGTAACTTACTGAATACTGTTTGCAAGGTACTGGGTGAGTCACATACCCTCTGCCAATCAATGCTTCCCAGTTTACAAGACACACATCTGCCCCATTCCGCTTGCCTGGCACAGCAGCTAACTCTGGAGAGTGCTAGCCACAGGGCCATAGCGCTGCTGGTTGATGCCTGAAAACAAGGGAGCATTCTGAGGCCAGCAGGGCCTGGGGGAGTGACGGGTGGAGATGGTCACTGTGATATTTGCTGATGCAGGTAGTAAGTGGTACCCTTTTTTTCCACCTGCATTTCTGGGGTGGTATATTGAAAGGTTCTTGAAATAGGTGCTCAGGTGTGGCAAGGACAGGTGACACCAGAAATGTATGAAAGAAAAGTTTTACTATACTAGCAGTCTAGACCAAAGAGGAGTGGCACACCTCGCAGGGCCACACGGGAAACATGTCAGAAATGTCTACTCTACCAAGAAGGCCAGGTGGACCTGGGAACTCTGCCATTATAGTGTTATATGGGTGGGGCTGGGGCAATTGGACAAGCAAGAGTTTAGAAACTCTAAATATAGAGTTTATATTTGACCTCTGCAGGAGTGCGAACCTAGGTAGGACACATGGAGGAGGATATATATATCTCTCTTAGCAGGTGTCAGGGGTGATCATTGAGGGAGCTAAGTGGTAGGGTCTAAGATGCTGAGGCATCGTGACAATGCAAAGCTCCATCAGTTATTACCGATCTTAGAGATGCTGGTCAGGATGGTGTGAATAAAAAGCCCCTATATTATTTTGATTTACTGCAGGTGTTTATGAGGGAAGTGAGGAATTCTCTCTGCCAACTATAATAGGACCCAGCAGTAAATGCCTGTAGTTTCACCATTAAGCCCATGGTAGGGACTCAATAAATGAAGAGAAAATGAATCAACTAACAATTGCCAGGCAATGGCCATCCCAACCCTGGCAACGGGCCATGAGAAACTTCTCTCCACGTTCTTCAGAAGCCTTTACTATTGAATACTATTTCTTTTTTTTAAAACATAAATTAGAGATCAGCATATCTGTGCACTCAATCCTGGCCCCTCTACTTTAGCTAAGACCATCATTTCCATTTTGAGTATCTCATTTTAAAGACAGGAGGTTTATACCTACTGTGCTGGAAAAAAAGGTATGTCCTCAGGATAGCTAAGCTGTGAAAGATGTCCTGGAATATTCTAGACATAAGTACACCTTCTTCAAATTTTTTTTTTTTTTTTTAATGAAAGAAAGATTTTGTTCACACTCACAGGCCCTAGAACAGGGAGGAGAAGCACATCCAGGAGGGCCACATTGTTCCTCAAATTTAAGATTTCTTCTTCTCTTCTCTTTTTCCCATGAAGGGGAAAAAAATTAGCCTAAACCAATCTAACAAATAAATGACAATTAAAACAAAGGGATAAATTATTTTAATTACCAATTTCCAATTAATATGGGCTCCCTTCCCCTCTCTCACTTCCATGGAAAAGCCCCCTCCAGAGTAAAAGAATAGAGAGGCCAGAATTGACTCTCACCTATATGCTCGTTGATTTTTCTTTTACAAATGTATCGATGGAATTCAATGGGGAAAGGACTGTTTTTCATCAAACGGTGCTGGAACAACTGGCTATACATATGGAAATAATGAACACTGAGCCTTATCTAACACCATATGTGAAAAGTAACTTGAAATGCATCATAGACATAAGTGTAAGAGCTAATACATAAAACTTCCAGAAGGAAACATATCAGAAAAATCTTAGCAACCATGGGAGAGCAAAGATTCCTTAGATAACACTGAGCAAACCCAAGGTATAAAAAGGAGAAAAATGATAAAATTAGACTTCAGGAAAACTAAAACTTCTTATCTTGGAAAGAAAACTTGAAGAAAATGAAAAGGCAAAGCATATCCTGGGAGACATTATCTGACCAAGAGTTTGTGTCCAGAATATATAAAGAAATGCTACCACCCCAAAATGGTAGTAGGTAGGTAGTCATGATCCAAGGGATTTGTCCATAGATGAGGGATGAAGCAAGGCTCCAACTGGAAGCTGAAGAACTGCCAAGGAAGAGCAGAGTAACCAGCTATCCCACACCTTGTCGCTGGATACTGTGGTTATGGAGAAAGGAGCGAGATTGTACAGAAAGTAATTTAAAGGTAGCTTTCCCTGTGAGTGGGAGGGGAAAGGAAAAGTTTGATGAACTCTAGGCTAGGAGATACCGGGTGGGGCTCATTTTAATTCTCGTTCAGAACAGATGGTGGCGCCATGCCTGCAGCCCTACAAAAGCAGTGGTTTCTCTTGGTGCTAAACTCCCTGAAAGTCCATGAAAATGGATCATACACCTGGCAAGGGTTAGCAGGTTTCCATAGCCGTCAGAGCCTGCTAGTTACGTCCAGGACCTGCTCGTTTCAGACAGGTCTGGTTAGGCTCCAAGGCTTGAAGTATGTCCCTCTGGAGCAAATGATCTGCCCCCAATATCTTAAACCCAAAGTTCTGAGTCCTTTAATCCAGAGGTTCTTAACAAAGTGTATGTGAGCTTGTATTGAAATTCAAAAAAACAAAACAAAACATTATTCTTGTGGGTACACGTTGGTGCAGGTGTGATATGTTTATTAAATAATAACACAGTATAGTGTGCAGTTAGTAAGGGGTCCGTGGTTTTCACCTGACTGGCAAAGGGGTCTGTGGAACAAAAAAGGTTCAGAACTCCTGTAAATCCATCCAGTTTCTTTTTCTTCCTTTCTCCCTTTCTCCTTTTCTCCTTCCCTTTCCCTTCCCCTCCCCTCTCCTTCCCTCCCTCCCTTCTTCCTTTCTTCCTTCCCCTCTCTCTCTTCTTTCCTTGCTTCCTTCCTTCCTTTCACTCTCCCTTTCTCTCTTTCTTTCTCTCTCCCTTTGTCTCTCTCTCTCTCTTTCCTCCCTCCCTCCCTCCTTCCTTCCCTCTTTCCCTTTCACTTACTTAGATGAAAACAACCAGAATCCCCTTAGCATTTGGCTTTTCCCTTTTGTGTTCCTGAGTATGGAAAATAAACTCGTGGCCCTCTACTCTGCTGCTCACCTCTGGGTGTCAGTTTTTGATCATCTATGGAAGCTGCAGTTCACTGCCCCAGGTAGCTGAGAGTCTCTTAACTTGGTGTGTGGATGTGCTTGCCTGTGAGGTCTCAGATCAGTGCCAGGGACTTTTTCCAGAGCATGCATGCCCCTCCCTCTTCCTTCCTCCTTTCAAAGGCTCTTCCCAGGTGAAAAACTGGTCAAATCTGAAATAAATAAGGAAGGAGATCCTTATTTATCCTGGGTCAAGAGTTCAGTTTCAAATAAAAAATGAAACTATCACATTTGGGTGGAAGAGAGAGGCCAAATATTTATTCATTCAACAGTTAATAAGAGAGGAAAACAGAATGAACAAGGCTTGCCTAGGGATGCAGTTTACCCTTTGAGCAGCGAGAAAGGATCAACTATTGCTATGGAGACTTGAAGGAAATGCACATAGGGCTGTTGGTAGAAGCTGGGGATTAAGATTTGGTCCAGAGATGACTTGACTTTTGGGTGGCTCTAAGAAGCTCTCTGTGAGCCTGGGTTTCTCCTCCTCTCTGCCCCGGTCACTTTCTTGCAAACCCCTTGACCAGCACACCCTAAGGCCTGCCTTAAAGCCATTCTCTGCTCCCTGTGTTGTCACTGAGGATTTCTGAGGCATGGGGGATGCTGCTCTGACCATTAGGGCCACACGATGGTGCTCAGAGCCCTAGATTTACTCCACAAAGGCCTGAGACTGCTTTGAGTCCATAAAAAGTCCCTGGTGGAGTCCTCTCTCCAGCTTCCAGGCTTCAGAACAAAAGCCCACAAGCCCCCATCAAGGAGTCGTCTACACTGCCCAGCTCACTGATCACTGCCCCTCCAGTGCAGGAGAAAAATAAAGCAGACTGAGACACACAGAAGAGAGAGAAGCAAGATGTCCTTGGGCCAGGAGGCCCTCCTGCTCAGCAAGACCAGAGTGGCTTTATATTTTCCCTGCTCTGGAGCACCAAAGCCCTGCTGGCAGAGAAACTCTGCTTTGTGTTGACTTTCAGATGGTTAATTCAGCCTTCCGGTCAAAAGCATTTGTAAGAGAGAGTTGTAGGCAAGGAGGAAGCAGATTTCCTCTAAATGTATGAAGAGGAGTCTTGCAGATGGCTTTTAGGGGTGAATGGGGATGGGAAACTGAGGAAAGATTGTGTAATAGGTGGTAGGTAATCAAATGGACTCCATTACATGGAAACAAAGAGGAAGAGAAAGGGAACCTGGCAAGGTACGTAATATTTACCAGTCCTTTGAGCTAGAGTTTGTCCTAAGAGTGGAGAGCTCCACTTTGGCAAGATAATTATGTTTATGTTTGTGTTTTCTAATACTATTTATTTCTTGCAATTATTAATATAGAGCAAAATTATTTTGGGAGGAAAGCCCTTTAATAAACTGTGCTAAGGGAAAGCAAAGAAAGAAGCTTTTATTTTTCATTTTTTTAGGTTTGTTTGGGGAGCAGATGTGGCTTAAGCAGTTGAGTGCCCACCTCCCACATGGGAGGTCCCAAGTTTGGATCCCAGTGCCTCCTAAAAAAAAAAAAAAACAACAAGCCAACAAGTGAAGAGACACTCAGGGGAACAGATGTGGCTCAGTGGTTGAGCACCGGCTTCCCACATACAAGGTCCCCAGTTTCGATCCCCAGCCCCTGGTACCTAAAAAAAAAAGAAGAAGATTGGTTTGTAATAGAGGAACAATAACTATCTCATGAAATTGTGTGGTGGATCAGCAGAAGGAGAGTGAGGGAACCCTCAACAGAAGATGATACTCAGGGGGACAAAGTCAGGGCTCTCTCTTCAGAATATTTGAAGAGTTATACATTTTTCCCATACAATGGATTCAATTCCTTACAATTAATCTCTCTCAGCTCTTCTAACTGCCTAGTTCTAATTTAATCCAGCAGAACTGAACTTTCAAACCTTGATTCTCTCTTTCAGTTCTTCCCATCTACCCATGGGAAACCTTATTACCTTACCTGTACCCTGATTTCTCAATGCTTTCTTATATCCTGTGGACTTTATTATACCTGAGGCAAGAAAATTTCTTCTCTTACTGCCAGGGTGGGTAGGGTAATAATCTTCCTCTTACAGATTTATCTTTCTTTTGCTTTTTATCCTTAGTCTGTGAAGATACCAAAATTCAGGTTAATGTGATTTCAGTAATGAACATTTCTGTGAATTTAGGATATTCACTAGGCAGTGTGTTGATGGTGGGTTTGGGGATGGGTGAAGCTGAAAAGCTGTGAGTAGTTTACTAATATTTTGGTATTTGACTATTTCATGGTCTAAATGAAAGAACAATTTTATAGTCACCTAGAACAGAGAGGTATCTACCTAGAAAGGATATTTTCTTACTAGTCCTCTTTCCAGTTTCTTAAACTTACATTCCGTCTTCTGGTGAGCTTTATTTGACCTTGTTTCTGCTACCTCCATTTACCTCTAGAATTTGTTGACTTAAGTGTGTGATCACAAGTGAGAAAGAGAAAGGCAAAGCAAGGAATGATCCCAATGTTTCAAGACTTCATGAAAAATATGTTTGTAAATGAGATTCTTGGAGGAAAATATAATAAAATCTAGTCTCACATGTTACATACATACTCATAAATGCTCATATTGGAAAATGTTCCTTTGGCCACTACTGGTTCTCTGCTTTCTTCAACTTCAGGGAGCCCTCAGAGTTGCCACATCTGATGTAGCTGGAAAAGGAAGGCTTCAGGTCCTTCCCATCACATCTAGTTCCCTTTAAAATTAGTTTTTAGCATCACTCTATCTCTGGGAATGTCCTCTTCTCCGGACAAAGGATTAGAGTTAACAGCACTTTAATTTAGTCCCTTACTGTCAATCAAACCTGAAAGGAAGACTCTGCTCTCTGCCAAATTCCTCTCCTTCCCCACCCAAAAAAAAGCTATCTTCTAATGTCACTCCCATCAGGTCATGTTCAGCCTTTCTTTGGGGGCCAAGCAAGGTGATATAAGAAGAGGCAATGGAAAGAAAAAGAGCAGCTGGGGTGCCTTTTGGTGAAGGTGTTAAGAAAGGCAAGGGGAGGCAAGAATGAGGCAGAGGAGGGTGGCTGAGGGCCCAGAGAGGTGAAGGAAGCTGCCTATAGCTAAGGTCATTAAAACAGAAAGAATCAATGATGAGGGATAGTCCTGTGATGAAATCAAAATGGAAGCAATCAAGAAAGAAGTGGAAATGCAGAGCGAATGTAGCCTGTTTTGCACATCCCAGGTTCAATCCCCAGTACCTCCTGAAAAAAAAAAAAAAAAAAAAGAAAAAAGAAAGTGGAAAGGGAAAACTGGAGAACACAGGTAGAAGAGTTTATGTTAGAAATGAAGAAAGATTAATCTTCCCTGAGGCAGGCCTGATGAAGGAACAGATGACTCAACTGTCAGGTCCTGGCAGAGAAGATGCAGACACAGAGAAGGCCTGAAATGCCAGCAAAAGAAACCAAGGAGATTGGTATGCCCTCCTGATGCTTTGACTCAGCTCAGTAGGAAGTGCACTCCTTGAGTAGGAAAAGGAGGGAAGGTAGGAAATGAATTACCACAGTCAATGTGGGCAACACTTCAGGAGTTCAAGTGAAATTGGGAAAAGGAGTGTTGAATAGCAAAGAGAGCCCCCATTGAATTTACTGTGAACTGTGGTAGGTAGTCCAGTTGAACAGATTTATATGTCTTCCCCAAAAAACATTCAGGACCTTGCAGTCATAACCTGAGAAATGGAAGGTTCTGATCACAAGATTGAGAGTGATTAACCTTGCAGAAGCCTAACTGGAGAAGGCAGGGTAGGATAAGGAAGGAGACAGTACTGTGATTGTTAATTATGGAATTTCAGCTAGAGAATAAAGCCAAGAGAGGGAAAAGGCATAAATAGTAAGGAGAAGGTCAGTAAATGGGAGCAGGCCACAGTACAGTAATGATCAGAAGAGGCGGTGTCTGAGGAAGAGGAAGAAAAGTAAGGCAAAGCAGTGAATGGAGGGATGTTCCAGTTTCAAAATCTCAGAAGGAAGTCACTTCTACGTGATGATATATTCAATACACGTTTTAGTTTGTGAAGTCTGCCAATGCCATACACCAGAAATGGGTTAGCTTTTACAATGGGGATTTACTAGGTTAAAGGCTTACCTAATATTTATTACCCAATATTTTATTGGGTTAACCTTTCTGAAGTTGTTAAAATGTCCAAATCAAGGCATCATCGGAGATGCTGTCTCACTGGAGGTCAGCTGCTGGTGATCCTGGGCTCCTGCCATGTGGCAAGGAACGATGGTGGCTCTGCCAGTCTCTGACTTCTCCAGGCTCACTTTCTCACCGAGCTCAGCTGTGGACAATCAAGTACATGGACAAGCACAGTGCTGATCCACTAGTTCCCCTCTCCTCTGGGCCTCGTTGCTAGTTCTGCTTCAGGCTGCTCCATTGTGGCTTTTCTGTCTCTTAGGTTCCCCTCTAAGGTCCTGGGTTCTTTTTCTGCAAAGAAAAATCTTTGCAGCTTTTTCTCTGTGTGTCAGTAGCTTTTTAGTCCTCTGCTTATAAAGGACTCCAGTAAGAGGATTAAGACTCCCTCTGAGTCCCACGATCTAATCAAAGGCCCTTAACTGAAATGTTTTCCTCATTACGGTCAATAATTCTTTCCCCATCTGCTCTGATGACACTTTTGTTCATATTTTCATTCCTTCTTTTACTCTTTCATTCTTTAAAGGTGCCTACCTGGTGGCAGGCTATGTGGTAGGTAGTAAGACGTGTGGTTGCCCTTACAGAGCTGGGGCATTGGATATCCTCACACTCATTCCTCAAGCCCTTATTTGACAGAGACCGCTAGAAGAATATCTAATTCAAGGACCCCAGAACGCCTGCTTAGACTATCTCCCTGCAAACACAGTACTCCATACTTTTAGTCCCTTACTTATTCTGGTGAATCGCCATCAATGGAGTCTTCTCTAACATTCTTAACCATAGGTATATCTCATTTAGTTTTGACTCTCTTAATGTACTAGAGAAAATTATCTTCTGAACCATTTTTCCCATACACTCTTCTTCTACTGCTCATTTTAATCCTCTTACCTACTTCAAGGAATAAGATGATTGGAAGGAACATTAGCAGTAACTTATATTTCTTTCCCACTTTTAGAACAATTATTTTAAAGCTTCTCAATATAACTAGCTTCATATCTATTTCCTTGTTTGCCTCTTTATGGAAGAAAAGGGATAATTAGTCCCCATCTTCTGCACAAAATTACTTTAAATGCTATTATTTTATCTTTTAATTTATATAAAACTTAAAAAAAGGGTTTGGAACAACAACTGTTCAAATATGTGGACAATTTTCTTTTTTAATTTACATACCATTATTTTCTTTTTCCCCCTTTTTTAAACTTTATTTTGTAGAATTAATAATTGAAAATAGAAACAATAATTTAAAAATAAAACAGTTGAATAAAAACGTGCATTTCTCAATTGTACTGGATACATATAATATTTTTTAATCATACAATATGTAACACAATATATTTGATTTATAGTAACGCAATCATATAGTACTTGTCCTTTCGTGTCTGACCTGCTTCGCTCAACACAATGTCCTCCAGGTTCATCCATGTTGTCATATGCTTTACGACTTCATTTCTTCTTACAGCTGCATAATATTCCATCGTGTGAATATACCACAGTTTGTTTATCCATTCATCGGTTGATGGACACCTGGGTTCTTTCCAACTTTTGGGAATCCCGAATAATGCCGCTATGAACATTGGTGTGCAGATGTCTGTTCATGTCTGTTCATGTCACAGTTCTTCTGGGTATAATACCCAGTAGTGGTATTATAGGGTCATGTGGCAAGTCTTCTTTAAGAACTGCCAAACAGTCCTCCACAGTGGCTGTACCATCCTGCATTCCCACCAACTGTGAAGAAGTGTTCCTATCTCTCCACATCCTCTCCACACTTGTAGTTCTCTGTCTTTTTAATAGTGGCCATTCTGATAGGTGTGAAATGATATCTCATTGAAGTTTTGATTTGCATTTCCCTAATCATGAGTGATGTTGAGCATTTCTTCATGTGTTTTTTTCCATTTGTATTTCTTCTTTGGAGAAATGTCTATTCAATTCTTTTGCCCATTTTTTAATTGGGTTGTTTTTCTTTTTATTGTTAAGTTGTAACATCTCTTTATATATATCCTCGATATTAAACCCTTATCGGACATGTGATTTCCAAATATTTTCTCCCATTGAGTCAACTGTCTTTTCACCCTTTTGACAAAGTCCTGTGAGGTGAAGAAGTGTTTAATTTTGAGGAGGTACCATTTATCTATTTTTCTTTTATTGCACGTGGTTTGGGTGTAAGGTCCAAGAAACTACCACTTACCACAAGATCTTGAAGATGTTTTTCTACATTTTTTTCTAGTAGTTTTATGGTCTTGGCTTTTATGTTTAGGTCTTTGATCCATTTTGAGTTGATTCTTCATAGGGAGTGATATAGGAGTCCTCTTTCATTCTTTTGGTTATAGAAATATAGTTCTCCCAGCACCATTTGTTGAAGAGACTGTTTTTTCCCATTAATATGGACTTTGTAGGTTTGTCAAAAATCAGTTGACTGTATAGTGAGAGTTTATTTCTGGATTCTCAATTCTATTCCACTGATCGATGTGTCTATCTTTATGCCAGTACTATGCTATTTTGACCACTGTAGCTTTGTAATATGTTTCAAGGTCAGGCAGTGAAATTCCTCTGTTTTTGTTCTTCTTTTTTAGAATGCTTTTGGCTATTCAGGTGCACTTTCCCTTCCAAATAAATTTGGTAATTGTCTTTTCTAATTCTGTAAAGTAGGCTGTTGGAATTTTGATTGGTATTACATTGAATCTATAAATCAGTTTGGGTAAAATTGACATCATCACGATATTTATTCTTCCAATCCATTAGCACGGAATGTCTTTCCATTGGTTTAGGTCTTTTTTTATTTCTTTTAGCATTGTTTTTTAGTTTTCTGCATATAGGTCCTGTACTTCTTTGGTTAAATTAATTCCTACGTATATGAGTCTTTTTGTTGCATTGTGAATGGAATTTTCCCCGATTTCCTCCTCAGATTGTTCAGTACTAGTGTACAAAAACATGACTGATTTTTGTGTGCTGCTCTTGTATCCTGTCACTTTGCTGAACTCATTTATTAGCTCAACTAGCTTTGTCGTGGATACTTCAGAATTTTCTAAATACAGGATCATGTCATCCACAAAGAGTGAGAGTTTTGCTTCCTCTTTTCCTATTTGGATGCCTTTAAATTTTTTTCTTGTCTAATTGCCCTAGTTAGAACTTCTAGTACAATATTGAATAACAATGGTGACAGTGGGCATCCTTGTCTTGTTTCTGATCTTAGAGGGAAATCTTTCAGCCTTTCCCCATTGAGTACAATGTTGGCTGTGGGTTTTTCATACATGCTTTTTATCATATTGAAGAATTTTCCTTCTATTCCTAAATTTTGACATGTTTTTATCAAAAAAAGATGTTGGATTTTGTTGAATGCCTTTTCTGCATTGATTGAGATGACCATGTGGTTTTTTCCTTCACTTTGTTGATGTGGTGTATTACATTGATTGATTTTCTTATGTTGAACCAGCCTTGCATACCAGGAATAAATCCCACTTGGCTGTGACGTATAAGTCTTTTGATATGCTGTTGGATTCGATTTGCAAGTATTTCGTTGAGAATTTTTCATCTATGTTCATTAGAGAGATTGGTCTGTCATTTTCTTTTCTTGTAGTATCTTTATCTGGCTTTGGTATTAGGGTGATATTGACTTCACAAAATGTGCTGGGTAATTTTCCGTCCTTTTCAATTTTTTGAAAGAGTTTAAACAGGATTGGTGTTAATTCTTTTCAAAATGCTTGGTAGAATTCACCTGTGAAGCCATCTGGTCCCAGACTTTTCTTTGCTGGGAGATTTTTGATGATGGATTCAATCTCTTTAAATGTGATTGGTTTGTTAAGTTCTTGTATTTCTTTGAGCATCAGTATAGGTTTGTGCATTTCTAGAAATTTGTCCTTTTCATCTAGGTTGCCTAGTTTGTTGGCATACAGTTTCTTATAACATCCTCTTAATGATCCTTTTTATTTCTGTGGGGTCAGTGGTAACTTCTCCCCTATCATTTCTGATTGTATTTATTTACATTGTCTCTCTTTTTCTCTTTGTTAGTCTAGCGAGGGGTTTATCAATTTTATTGATCTTCTCAAAGAATCAGCTTTTGGTTGTTGATTTTTTCTATTGTTTTTTTTTTTTTGTTGTTGTTCTCAATTTCATTTAATTCTGCTCGAATCTTTATTATTTCTTTCCTTCTGCTTACTTTGGGATTGGTTTATTGCTCTTTTCTAGTTTCTCTAGTTGTTCAGTTAAATTTTTGAGTTTAGCTCTTTCTTTTTTTTAATATAGGTGTTTAGGGCTATAAATTTCCCTCTCAAGACTGCCTTTGCTGTATCCCATAAGTTTTGATAAGTTGTGTTCTCATTTTCATTTGTCTCAATATATTTACTGATTTCACTTGCAATTTCTCCTTTGACCCACTGATTATTTAGGAGTGTGTTGTTCAGCCTCCACACAATTTGCACATTACTTTTTCCTGTCTATTATTGATTTCCAGTTTCATTCCATTATGATCTGAGAAGGTGCTTTGTATAATTTCAATCTTCTTATATTTATTGAAAGCTGCATTGTGCCCTAACATGTGGTCTATCCTGGAGAAAGATCCATGGACACTTGAGAAAAATGTATAACCCACTGAATTTGAATGTAGCATTCTATATATATCTGTTAGGTCTAACTCGTTTATCATATTGTTCAAGTTCTCTGTTCCCTTCTCTTCTCCTTCTGGAACTCCCATTACATGTATGTTATTGCATTTCGTGTTGTCATTCAACTCCTGAGCCCCTGCTCAATTTTTTTTATTCTTTTCTCTGTCCGTTCTTTTCCCTCTTCACTTTCAACTGTTCTGAAAACACTTATTCTTTCTTCTAGCATTTTGAGTCTGCTGTTGTATGCCTCTAATATGTTTTTGACCTTACCTATTGTGCCTTACATTCCCATGAGTTCTGTTATTTTTCTGTTCAGAATTTCAAATTCTTCATCAAGTTCACTCAATATCTTCTTGATGTCATTTATCTCTTTAGACATATTGTCTTTCAACTCATTAATTTGATTTTGGAAGTTTGTGCACATCTCACTAATTAGTTCTCTCAAATCCTGTGTCTCTTCTGGGACTTTGATATATTCCTTTTCTTTGGGCCATGTCTTCCATTTTCTTAGTATGGCTCATAATTTTTTGCTGATGTCTAGGCATCTGACTTGGATGTAGTTTACTCATATGCTCAATTTCTTTTTCTTTTGTAGGGATTTAGTGGCGGGGAGCTATGTGTTACCACTGCTCTTTGATTCTTGGCTCGACCTGGATTGTTAGGATTGTTCTTTCCAGTTGCTCAAAACTGGGCTTTGGACCCAGTAATTGGTTGCAGACTCACTTCCTAGGGCCTTGGGGAGGGAAGCTATAAAGGCCAGGAAAACTTTCTCAATTATTTTTAATTTTCTCACTTCCTTGGTCTGCCAGCAGATGGCGTGCTTTGGCAGCTCTCAGTTCAATGCCTGGTCAGAGTGTATTTCTTGCAATACAGACAGGATCAGTGTGTTAGAGCTTCCTGCCTGGAGCCTAAGGACCTTGTAATTTAAACTTTCTCAGAGACAGTTCTCCAGCCTTCTCTGGGTAGGAAGTAATTCCACCTCCCTCTGCATCCTCAGCAATCAGTCCAGGTTAGTAGAGAAGGAGGTTGGGAGGGTCATATATCTTTAGCCCCTTGCCAGCTCCCAAGGCAAACAATGGCATGGGCCCCACTTGGCCTGGAAGGGGTCCTGAGACACAGCAGACCAAATTTGTGAGTCAAAAGCTGAGTCAGCCTTAGGCCGTGTCCCTTTCTCTCCCCTTTCCTGGGGTGGTGGATCCCTGGAGCCCCCTTTGTCTGTAGCTGCAGGCACAAAGTCCTGAGAATTCTAAAGTGTCTTTAGTGTGGGGGAGAGTGCCGGCAGCAGCAGCCCCTAGTTTCAACTCAGTTCTGTCATTGCAATTCCCCTCCTTTGTCCCTCTCTCCTTTGGGTGGTGTCCAGCCTTTGCCTGGTGTCCTAAACTCTAGAAGATCTTTTTCAGGCTGTTTCAAACTATCCTCTAGTTATTTATCTGGTGGAGAAGATAGTCTTGTATCTTTCTAGTCTGCCATCTTCCTGGAAATCCTCTGGACAATTTTCTTGTGACTATGATTTTAACTATTTTATTTTCTTGTTTGTTTCTAAACTTTACAATGAGTAAATATAAATTTCAAGTTTTAAAAAATGTAACATACTGCAGTGGAAAGAGGCATATCTGAGGTAAATCCCAGTCCTTCACTTACTGAATATGTGCCATTGGTTTATTCTTTCTGAACGTTAATATACCTATTTTTAGAATGGAAAAGTCACTAAACTGGAGCAAGTATGATGAAAATTAAATAAGATGATACATTCCAGTTCAAGTGGAGGGCACTAAGTTTCTATAGCGTTTACAGACCATACCGTGTAATCTGTCTGCTGAGGATTTACTTTCTGTCCGTCGGTAAGAGACATTTATTATCACCTCCAGGGGTGGAGTCTCACTACATAGGGGATAACAAGAGCATAACAATGTCTGCCACCAGGAAACTCACTCCTAGGGGAACATACCTGTCCACAGTTTGCAGGTGTTGGGGTCACCAACAGAATCGTGACTCACAGAGCACTGGATGGAACATTTTACTCGCATAGAGAAGAGACAGAGTAAAGTTAGCTTCACTAATGGGCAACAGTTCCCCATAGCCAGCGGGTCTCAATCCATGGACGAGGCAGAGGGGGACACAAAGCCCCCCTCTCTTGTGTTTGTGTGCCATGGGGGAGGAACTCTTTGCCAGGGACAGATATACCACGTGATGTGAATGGATGCCTGTAAAATATGCCCACTTCAATCAGATTGTCTTCAGTGAGTATTTACATATGCTCAGTACAGTAGGGGGAGGAATTCAGTCCCTTAAATGCTAGGGGATTGTGTTTTATCTCACCAGGTCCTGAGAATAAGGTATATTTGTGAAGCCCAGGAAAAGGTGGCAGGTCACGCTAGGATTGTTTCCTTCCTCATTTTCTTATATTACCCTGAAATTTGTTCACCTTTTATAAATTCATTTTTCTTCTCCAAATTTATTACATTTTCAATTTCATAGGTAAACTACAAGGTTAAATATTTTTCACTTTAACATTGAGCTCCTAGCTCCAAGCATTTTGTTCAAGGGTGGGGGAAGGAAAAGGGGTTGATCAGTGACTTCAGAAAGCAACTGGCCAACCACAATCCATAAGTATTTCTGCTTCAAACTTATTCACTTTCTAACACTACCCTGACTCTAGGTTTTCTAAGGATTTATGACATATTATAAGTATCAACAAATAAAGTACCACCTGAATACTTTAAAATGTGGTATTTAAGTGTGCTAAAAGATGGAGGGGGAAGCGGCTGTGGCTCAATCAGTAGGGCTCCCGTTTACCATATGGGAGGCCCCGGGTTCGGTTCCCGGGGCCTCCTGGTGAAGGCAAGCCCGCCCGCATGGCGTGGTTAGCTGACCCAGCGAGCACAAGCAGCAAGGGGGGGATAAATGAATAAATAAATAAAATCTATAAAAAAAAAAAAAAAAAAGATGGAGGAAAAATTGGTGAAGTCTAAATTAGTTGTACACAATCTCAGCATTCCCTGAATTCTATTCCCATGTCTGCCACAAGTTTTCCATAGAATCTCAGATAAATCATTAAACAACCTCTTTGGCTACAATAAAGATATCAGTACTTTGTTGTGTATGCTTACTTCTTATTGATTCCATTAAGAATCAAACTAAATAAATGATATGAAAATACTTGGAAAAATTTATGGCATTGAACACATGTATGGTGATATTTTGTGTTTGGTTAGAAACAGAATCTGCCTTTGAAAAATAATTGCTAAATGTTAAAAACACATCACATTTAGTTTTCAGACTGTATTCACATTTCCAAACAGCAAAAGCAAACCATCCAAATATTTAGCCTACCAACATGCCAACCATCTGGAAGTTTCCAAAATTAGATTCTAATTCTTTACCATAGCAATGTCCTATTTTTTTCTGAATAATTCCATGATGCATCATAAATTAAATGGAAAATTTTTCATTTAAATTGGTTATGTGGTACGATATCAATTATACACATCCTTAAAAATAGTCCAAATCGCTAAATCAGTTTTCCAAAGAAGCAGATCTTTTCTTAATGAATGTCAACATCAAATTTCAGAAAAGCCAACATGGATCCTTCAGAAAATACAAGAAAAGAAAGAGGGAAGGACCAGAAGTGCAGTTGCATGTAGCACACCAGGTGAGAGGAAATTGGCGAAAGGATGAGGATCATATTTTTAGGGCAGAAGAATCCATTCTACTTCATGACCTGGCCATTCTGATGACATTGGCATGCCTTAGAAGAAATAGCCGTACATATGTTACTTTAAAACTTTGAATTTAAAGTGTTCTAATCAGTGATTTGCTGGTAAATGATTAACACCTGGCTCTCTGGGGGAAAAAAATGCACATATGCATGTAAGTGCATACCTTTATTGTAAATTTAACTGTTATAAAGAATGTATATAGCAAACAACTTAAAATGATAATAAAATATACAATATACTTTATTGTAAATTCCAGATAGCCAATTGATTTTCACAGAATGGTTTCGTTTTTCTGTTGAACTCATGTGTCCATAGCCATTGTTTGCAAATGGTGAATGAATGTAATTCTGATATGAATATCAGTTGATAATTTGCTTATGCTAATGAGTGAAATTGAAACAACAAAGACAAATATTGGAACTTAACTCATTCATAAATATATGAATGACCTCTTCACTGAATTGGGTAATAGTTTTTCAATACTGGGAGAATTTTTTTGTGCTATTCACATTGTGATGACTATATTCAAGACACACTTTTACGTTTTATTAACATTTTCCCCGTCACTTTCTTAAGTATGGACAATAAAAAAAACAATAAGTCCTGATTTGTAACATTTGTCTATTTTTGTATGGAATTCTTCCTCCATGGTTGGTTTCAAGCAATCAGTGTGAATTCACTGAACTTGGAGAGGAGAAGAGGTGTGCAGTAGCAGACCATTACATGGTATTTCCAACATAAGCCACAAGAGACCTAAATAACCATGAGAGCATAAATTAGTAAAATAGAGTATAATAATTAGAAATTGATAAATTTTGAGTATTTCCTTTGCTTTTAACACTACTTATTGTACTGTACACTTATATAGTTTGGCTTTTTAATAATGGCTGTGCTTAACAGCCAGTTCACAGTATTCCTAAAATTTAGCAATTGGTACTCAAGAGCCAGTATGTGCCATCTCCAACACACAACCAGGCATAATCCTTGTATCTCAGGTAATTTTAATATAAGAAAAATTTACTTGAGCATGAGGGGGTGGGAAATATAACTTAAGGAATCTTCCTTTTTTGGAGGAATTGGCTAGAAGTTTGTATCAGACCAATGGGCAGAGGAGATCTTGGCAAGTCAGGTCCTGGAGCTGCAGCAGGGCTGTCAGCAACAGCTAACATGCAGCCTCACCTGCAGCCTGGCAGTGCCAACCCACCAGGAACAGGGAGCAAACGAAGGGGGAGACCGCCGTCGCCAGCAGGTAGGGTCTTCTGAGAGGCCACCGATCTCAAACACTTGAGAGGTATGTCTAAGTTCCTATTCTCCCAGAACAGTTATTGATGGAATTTTGAGTAAAGTTTAAAAAGCATTTGAAGTTGAAAACTCCAGGAAGAACTTTAGTCTTCTTAGGTGACTGGCCTCAAGTCATTGTTTTTTGGTTATTAAAAGACAGTGTGGCTCAAGCCATCGAACACCTGCTTCCCACATGGGAGGTCCCAGATCCGGTTACCAGGGACTCCAAAAAAACAAACAAACAAACAAAAAAAAAAAAACCCAACCAAACAACAAGCAAACAAATGAAAAAGCCAATTCAGGAGAGCCAATGTGGCTCAGTGGCTGAGCACTAACTTTCCACATACAAGGTCCCGGGTTCAATCCCTGACCTCAGTACCTCAAAAAAAAAAAAAAAAGATAGTGTCATCTCTATTTCTCATGCCAGTAGAGCATTGCCTGGCTATCTGGGTTGATACTGTCAAATGACCAGAGGGAAATTTATCTAATTATGCGAGGCTGTTTCTTCAACCCCTAGTACAAATCCTCATATATACTCAAAACTATTTGTTTTTGAAAATGACCACACAGAAAGTCTTTGAAAAGTTGAGTGTTTTTATTCATTGTACATTATGGTTTAGTACAGTGATTGATGAATAAAGAATTCCTTGATGGTTTAATTAAAAATGCAAGCCATGTAGACTTTTCAAAAGTACATTTTATATGTGATGCCCAAAGAGATATATAAAAGATCATACATGATAAAATGAAAAATATTCATATTTAATTAATACTGATGCCATATAGACAAACACTACACTTATAAGAGCAAGGCAAGTCAACATTGAGGAGCAATAAAAGACACAAAAACTCTTCTCCTTTCTTCCACCAGAGGTCTTACTCATCAAGTGGCCTTATTTTTTTAATAGGCTGTTCTAGTAAAATGAATGTGAGTTAAAATGCAAGTCACCTGTAATTTTACAATTCTGGATTGACTCCAAATAATTTGGCAGTGCATTGTGAAGAGGATATATATATATATATATATATATATTTTTTTTTTTTTGTCAAAGGCTAATTCCTTTTGTTCTTTAAAGATTAGAGTTAAGCAACAGATTCACGGTCTTTAAAAATATATTTTGAATGTCAGGCCTAAAAGAATAAGCAACTTCTCTGAGGGCACTGGTTTACCTGTCGGCTGGACTGGTAAAATACAGGAAGCAGAATGACAAGTGAAAATCATAAGATATTTAAGTACAGAGGTGAAAATACCCAAGATACATGGCAAGTTTAGATTTCTTAATTCTTATCCTGACAAGGTAGCGTGTCAAAGAATGCAGATGTTTTGATTCATTCTCTGTTTAAAAGGAAAAAAAGAGTTTGGAAGCCATGGTTATTATGAATTTATAAAATATGACATAATAATAACAATGAAATTTTATAGATTGTAAATTATACTAACAACCCTACTGAGAGATAATATCATTGACTCTGTTTTACAGGTGAGAAAACTAATTAAATAACTTGGCTTAAATCCCAGAGCTACTTATTGGTAGAATTTACATTTCTTTAGTCCAAGTCCAGTTTTTTCCCCTCACTGCATCAAATTGTTTATCATGGACAGAGGACATATCCATGACAACCTATCATTCCAAGTCACCAAGGATTTGAACTGTTATTTTTAAAGAGGCTTCTGGCCTCTGTGACAGAATAAGAAGATGGGCACGATTTCCAGAATTCCCTGAGGAGTGGATTCTCAGCACGGTCGTTCAGGCTGTGTTAAATGGTGCTTGGCGGGAAACGGACGTGGCTCAAAGGTTCGGCGTCTGTCTACCATATGGAGAGACCAGGGTTCGATCCCCGGTACCTCCCGGTAAAAAAAAAAAAAAAAAAAAAAAAAAAAAAAAAAAAATGGTGCTTGGTAAATAGATGCGTTTTGGTCCTCATCTTGTCACCTGGCCTATTCTTTCCTGAGGAAATGATAGTCGCTGGTCTTTGAGTCAATTATTCTCTTTATAATCTCTCTGCAGTTTCAGAATAGATTCAGGAAAGGGAAGTGAGAATAATCCCTTCCATATAATTTTTCCTGAGTCTTTCCCCATATGTGATTATTTTGTGCCATTTTTAGATGAAGAGACTATTTCTCACTGAAACAAATATATTTCTTTAGCTCATTTAAGTGTCCTATCCCAACCCATGTAGGATTGAGTAAAAGACAAATATAATCAGCGGAATGTAGTTTATTGAGATACAATAAAAAGAAAACAATCATCAAATCTTACAGTGTGGTCTTAAATGTCATTGATAAGCTGCAAATTACAGCTTATCAGCTCTTAAACAAGAATAAATTTGCTCATCAACCAAGGCTTTTTTAAAAAACTTTTCTTGCTCTCATCTTAATTTGTATTAAACTCTTCGCCACAGAAGAGGAATTTATACAAGTCTTAGCACAGATTTCAGCAGTCCTAATCTCACAGATGTCAAGGTAGCCACTTTCTCTCTTTAGTATATGTACATATAACCATGCAGTATCTATGTTCCTAATGGTGGCAATTTTCCTCCTCTCCCAAAGTCAATCATTTTAAAAAATATAATGGTTTTGGTGCATTATAGGACTCTGTGGTACATCTTTCTCAAACTGAAATAAAAGTGAGAAAACATATACAAAAGTAAAATAAAACAAAGGTCTTACATGATATGGTTCATACTTTCTCTGCACAATCAGTTCTGGGTTTCAGTTTGCAGGTCGTGGCTTCACAGCAAAGATTGGTACAATCCTAAAAACACATACATCATGGTAAAAGTGGGTTACACATTGTTCTTCCCATAGACTGGGATCATGGAATTTTGGTACAAGGTGGAAATGAAATCACACTTTCTAAATTGCTCTGCTATATAAATTCTAATAGATTTGACCCAGGAAGTTTAATATTAGGAAAAAATGTTATGAGTCAAACAAACTGTCTTAAAAAGCCAGAAAAAGATTTGTCAAGGAATTACCCCAGCTAAATTTAACCTAGATGGTATTATTGTTAAATTAATTCAAAACTTCAAAGAAGAGTATTTCCATACTATTTGAAACTGTTTAAAAAATAGAGAAAAAAAATTCCCAAGTTATTTTAACAAATCCACATAATCTTCATAGTGATAACTGGTAATGAGCACACAAACACAAATTATTCTTGTTTATAGGTATGTATATAAAAACTTGAATAAAATATTATTAAAACAACAGTTTATTAATATAATAACTTAGGTCTTCATTACAACTATGTGTTTTTTAGAGCAAAATTGCAAGAGTGGCTCAACTTTCCAAAATAAAGAAATATTTTGAGATTTAGAAGGGGAAAAAAAACAACTATTATTACATGGATAATTAACCAAAAACGCAGCTGGTAAAAATTCAGTAGCTGTTTTTAAATTTTTAAGCCTATATAAGTAAACTATTAATGGAATGATTCATTATCATATGACCAACAACAAAAATAGATCCCATAAAATAAAGGATAAGACAAGGATTATGTCTAGTCATATTTTAATGAAGAAATTCTAACAAATGCCATGAGACAAGCAAAGATACGGAAGTATAATAATTGATATCAAAACGGTAGTAATTTATTAGAACCTAAAAAAGGAAATATTGCACATACTAACAGCAAAGAGAAAAATAGAAAAGTAAAAATACTTCAAAATAAACATTCAAAGTGTACAAGTACTACGTGGAGAACTTTATATAAAACTTTCCTGAAAAACTTTAAAAGCAAATTGTTTTTTAAAGACAATACTTAATATTGTGAAAATGTCATTGATCTTCAAATTGAAATATGACTTTACTACATTTCATTCAGAACCTCAATCATATTGGGGAAAAACTGACAAAAAATAAGAATAAGCAACAAAATATTAAAATACTGTTTAAAGTTATAATCATTATAATAGCATGATGCTTATACAATAACAACTAAACAGATAGATGCCATGATACTTTTAAAGTCTAGAAAAATAGATTGAATATGTATTTTAAAAGAATAAAATGATGTGTCAGATCTGTGGGAACCTGGATTATTCAATATTGGTTACTATAAAGAGAATATATGTTATTTCTTTATAAGAAAGCAAAATTATTTAAAAATTCGGTTGTTCATAAGTCTGAACCTTCTAGTTTTATTCAAATGTATAAGAAGAAAATTAAAAAGATATGGAAACAATATATATATATATATACTCAAAGAATACTAAATCTTAGATATCATAGAGTCAGTAATCATTTTTTTGTCAACACACATTGAATATATGCTTTTCATCTGCTGAAATGAAAAGTTCTTGGGTTCCACCCAAGAAACTGTGTGGGAAAGCAAACAAGTAAGAATGAGATAACCTTAACTTTAATTTATTATAAAATGGCAAATCATTTTTAAGATATCACATCTCATATTAATTAACAGAACATTTTCAATGTTCTTCACAAATGATTAAATTATCCATGCAATCTAATATAATACAAATGATTAAAATTTCTTAATAAATAATTTGAGGCATAGAGAGGTTAAATGATTTCCCCATAAAGCCATCTAAAATAATGGATAAATCTTGGGTTGCAATTGATTTCACCAATTACCAACTTTGTACCATTGGAACAAGTTATTTAACTGCTCTGAACCTCACTTCTCTGTTAAATTGAGATGAAAACAGCACATATTCAATAGATTTGTTGTGATTAATTAAGGAGATGGTGTAGGTAAAAGCATTAGGTGGATTGTCTGACATAGAAAATCTCTTCTTTAAAAAAAAAATCTTAAAATTGAAGGAGACTTAAAAAAAAAAACAGAATGCTATCTTTTAAAGACTTAATAGGGAATTGCTAGTGAAAATTGTCAGAGACATTCTTTAAAGTACACTGATGCCTGAAAGATGTCTAAGTGGATAAAAAGTAACAGAATAGTGGAAATTGTCTTAGGAGTACTATATTAACCCATTTTCTACAGGTCTATGTGATTTCTCTTTTTTCTTCTTTTCTCTGTTTTACTTACTGCTTGGTTTACACACTTCCTTAAGAATAGATCATCTCTCTCCATGGAATTTACTGCTAGATCTGTAATTGCTAATGCCCAACAAATGATCGGTTGTGACTTTATGTAATTTAGTAACTCTTGACTAGCATATCAAGGAATGATCACAGTGACATGTCGCAGTTCATGATTTACTTCTTTATAGTCAACTTCATTCAATCACATCATAATCAAATCCCATCCTTTGAAATGCTTTTCAAAAGATGACTCAAATCAGTAGTAAAAACACAGGTGCAAATGTATTTTTCACCGTGATACTAAGTTTACCTTTTAAAAGAATTGAAAAAACAAAACACATTTTTAAAAGGGAAAGAAGAGAAAACTGCAGAATTCTTATGCACCAGTAATTCTAATAACGTCTGTAAACGTTGAATGTTCTCATACCTTAGGAGAGCCACAATCACAGTCTTCTCCAACTTCCAGAAGACGATTCCCACACACTGGTTTTGTTATTATGTTCTGGGGAGTTGGCGCTTGTAGGAGGCACATTGGTTTTTTAGATAAAAGGTATTTTTCAAAATGTGAGCGGCAGATTGTACTGAAATCCTTTGGGAATTTTGAACTGTGACCAAAACAAAAATCAGAAAGAACATTCTGTACAGTGATACGGCTTTTGCATGATAAATAGACATGAGAATCTGACGTGTCTAACTGTACTACTCGGTTCAGTGGAAATGCCATATTTGGTATCTGTTTAGGACTGCACCTTATCATGTGTGGAAGGAAAGAGTACTTGAATGTCAGGTGGATAAATAATTTTCCTAGACACCCTGTTGTAGAGCAGGAAAATTTTAAAGTCCCCTGTGGATCTGATAATATCGTAAATGACAACAGAAATGAACCTCACCGTTTCTTATCATCCGCGCATCTTGTCATGGAAAGATGAGAAGTGAGAGAATTCATGACCAGTGAAGAGGAATAATTGTAGGCTTAAAGATTCTGTAGATATATTTCTCTTCTAAATTGTGAGCACTTCAAGAACAAGTATGCTTTATTCATTTTTCTATTCCAAATCTTCGCAAAGTGTCTGGCATTAGCAAGTAATTAATAAATATGTAAAATTGAGTGATTGGTAGTGGAGATACATGAATATGTTGCCATCTAAATTATATTCATATTTTTAGAAAAGATATTATTTTAGTTTAAAATAATGTAGTCATTGTATTTATAAGCCCTCTCTTGTCATAGCTGGAAATCTTAGTGAATAGGCCCAGATAGCAGGCAAAACCCGTGCATCAAGAGATTGGAGAGAGATACAGAACCTCAGTAAAATATATCTAGTCAACGTATGTAGCCTGCATCTAAATTCTTTAAGGTTCTGAAATTATATTATTTCTTCAGGGTGACAAGCTCTCACCTCAGATATTGATTCATTGCACAACTCCCAGAGGGACACTTGGTGTTATACGGAATATCAGGCATACCAAGGACATGACCCAACTCATGGGATATCACTGCTACAAGGGCCACATTATTCTTTTTTTTAGCCTGAAAAAAATAGAAACATTCATTACTTATTTTATTCAGTTATTTCTTAATCATTGCCCATGTGGAAAACTAAAAAAAAAAAATAGCTTGAGGGATGAAAGATAATGAGTCACTAAGACCTGCCACTACTGATTGCAAAATGTTTAGTGAACATTTGAAATGGTTGGGTCCTGTGAATCCAATCATTGAGTCAGTGCTCAATAAATATTTGTCAAATTAATGAATATTATTTTCTCAGTAAATCATGGTTAAGTTGAGTTAATTACATTCTTCATAGAATTACTAAAAGGTACCATAGTATGGACTCAGTTGTCTCCAAAAACTGACGTATGGCACCTAGGACATTGGCAGTGCCTGGTCAAATGACACCCACATGCACCTTACATATCTAATCTCTTTGGCCATAAATATAGTGGATGACTAATTTAAAGCTAGTTCAGGCTATAGAAGGCATACAGATCCCCATTCTTTCCTAAACTTTCTGCTCTTACTCACTAACACTAACTAAAGAGTGAAGTCTTCTAGTATGGCCAATGTAAAAAGTAATACTGATTCAAAGTCCAAGGAATATTCACTTGAATGATTCAATAGTAGATTTAATTCTACTTTTATTTATTTATTCAACAATTGTTTACTGTGTCAACTCTTTATAAGGCATTATGTTGGTTTTCTTAGAGTATATGGAAACATAGAGAGCCTTGATATAAGTTTACAAACCTCAATAACAGCAACTGAAGATGGTGAACACAAGGAATTTGAGGCTGCCATTCCTACTCGCCGATTGTTGAAGCCAATTCCACTTTATGAAAGTTAGAAAAACAGTGTCACAATCTGAATCTTTGGAACCATTAGCTCTTGTCAATTATGTTACAGATTTCTCTGCCTTAGTCTTTTTTATATTCACTAGGCTTCTGAAAATGCTTCTACTGTCCTACACCATTATAATAACTGCTAATAATTATCTCATATCTGAAAGTTCATTTTATTGATCTGACAAGGGCTTGCAATTATCACACAGATAGGTTGCTAGTGGTAGAACTTCAAGTACTCTGACAAGTGTTCAGGAAGGAATAATCAAACAGGAATCCCTGACAAGAAACACTGTGGATGGCTGCTCATCCTGCCTACATACGCCTGCATGTGCTCACCTGAGCAATTGACTGTGGTCATGGATCTTCATTTTCCCCACGTTAGAACGATGCCAACTCAGGAAGTTGCTGAAGGTGGTGCCTATGTTGGGTACCACCTTTATCTTATCCCTGTCAGACCAGATTTCCATACCTACCAAGGCCACTTGAACATCCATGGTATTATAAATCTGTGGAAAGAGTATTATTCTTTAACAGTTTAGGAGTCATTTAGTGTTTTAGATATTTTGTTGACCATGAGTGATGGATAAGTATATCCCATTTTGAAAACAGAAATTCTAGAAGTTGCCTTGGCTAGAATATAAATGATTTTACCTTGATGTTTGTCCATGTTCTGCTAAATTTTCTAGAACTTCTGACCTTGTGATCCTCTCATCTACTTATCTGGTAAAACCAGAGGGAAACCCCAGGCTCCCAAGCAGAAATATACAAGGAAAAAACTTACTACATTGAGTAGGTTTATCACATCAAACACAAAAATTCTTATCAAAGTTATATTCTTCTGATACATTTGATACTGTAAAAAAAAGAACAATATAATTATATTAGTAATTAAGGCAAAAAAGCTGATGGGGACAGGATTTCACTTTTTTTTTTAATTACATATTTTAAAATAATTAAACATCTACTAGTTCTGTGCATCTCTCATATAAGATCCTGGGTGTCAAAAATACATTTCAAATGTAAGAGATTTTTTATGAGAAATATAGGCATTCAAATAATTTTTCAATGTTTTTCATTTTTAAGTTGAATAAATCAAATAATTTTTAGTGTTTAAAATCACTTCAATATTGTTAAAATTTGATTATAAAGCAACATTTACTAGGTAAAAACAAAGATTCTAGTATTTTTTCTGTATATATAAATATAATTTATAAGGTACATATAGTTTGAGTTTACTTTATATTTACACAATATGGATAGAATTTTCAAAAACCTTTTAATGACCATTTTTTGCTCATTTTTTATTTTTGGAATTGATTTCCTGGAACTATCTGGTGGTATGTATGTTGCCAATAACTGAAAATTTTGCTAGAAGATGGATATTAACGGAGATAGATGAGTGAAAACTATTGCTGGCAAGGCAAGAAGAACACACAGACAACCAGGTGGAAGGATTCTATATTGTTAGATAAACTAGTTGGTTGCTTGCCTTGTTTTGATAAGTAAACTTAAGCATTGATTTAATAGGCCAAGGAACACATATTTCATACTCACAAAGGCATGATCCAGCACCAAAAAGAGGTCAATATATTTCTGAGCCTGAAGCAAGTCTTCTTGCTTTACAAAAGAATAAAGTAATATTGTTAATAATTATCTTTATTCTCAATGATTCAAAAGCTTACAAAGAGATACCTTCCTCCTCAGAGGAAAATTAAATTGAAGAATAAATAAAGGAAGTACAGGCTTCTAGTATACTAATCATGGCTGAAGATACTGGTAATATATCACTGTTGACATTATTTAAATAAATGGTGACTTAAGCTATACTTGGGAGACTTCTGGGGAAGATGGTGGTTAGGGAATTCCAGGACTCAGTCCTGCCACTAAACAGACAAAAATTGTCTGAAACAACTCTTTTGACACTTCAGAGGCCAGAAGAACACTTGACAGTTTCCAGGAAAGAGCAGGAGGAAGAGACTGATAAATTGCAGTAGAGAACAGTAAATTGCTCTCTCTGCACAGTGGCTACTGGCATCCATCCCCCACTCTCATGACAGACCACAGTGAGTTTCAGTCCCTGTTAGCTACTGGTGACAGAAAGGGGCATAAGAATCCTCTTCCCCAAGAACAGGGGTGGGCTCGGCCAAACACTGATCACGGCTTTTGATAAGTGAATTCAGATCGCTGGTCCCAACTCTGAGGAAAGCTATTGTGTCAGTCTACCCCACACAGGGACAAAGACCATAGAAATTTAAAGATACAGCACTTCCTCAGGACTGCAAGAGTCAATTAGCTGAAGGGCTGCATTGGGTGAGCAGGCCAGGAAAGCTCAGCTTTGGGAAGCCATCAGAGAAGATTTTGGTGCTCATACTGATACCTTCCCCAGGGCACTTTGGACCCCTTTGTGGGTCCCTGGTCCTGTTTTGGCTGGGAGAGACCAACTTCGGAAAGTCTCTCTAGGGTGATGCTCTTCCAAGAATTTGTCCTTCAGGCAACCAAAGAGCATGAGACAACCAAAGATGTATAAAAAACTCTAGAGGAGGACAATCTGGGACAAAGGCCTGCCAACTTCAAATACCTGGGAGCAGGAGGTCTGTCTCCTGGGAAGTAGAGGGGGAAAACCAACATTCCATGTTAATGGATTGGAAGACTAAATATTGTTAAGATGCCAGTACTACTGAAAGCAATTTAAAGATTCAATGCAACCCCAATCAAAATCCCAACAACCTTTTTTGCAGAAATGGAAAAGCCAATCACCAAATTTATATGGAAGGGTAAGAGGCCCCAAATAGCTAAAGCCATCTTGAAAAAGAAAAATGAAATTAGAGGACTCACACTTCCTGTAAAACTTATTACAAAGCCACAATAATCAAAACAGCATGGTATTGGCACAAGGACAGGCATATAGTCCAATGGAATCAAATTGAGAGCTCAGAAATCAACCCTCACATTTATGTCCAACTAATATTTGACAAGAAGGCAAAGACCACTCAGTTGGAAAAGAATAGTCTCTTCAACAAATGGTGCTCGGAAAACTGAATCTCCAATTGCAAAAAAGAGCAGGAGGACACCTACTTCTCACCATATACAAAAATCAATTCAAAATGGATCCAAGATCTTAATGTAAGAGCTAGAACTATCAATTGTCTAGAAGAAGATGTAGGGAAATATCTTCAGGACATTGTGTTAGGCAAAGGTTTCTTAGATTTTATACCCAAAGCACAAGCAACAAAAGCTAAAATATATAAATGGGACCTCATCGAAAGTAAAAATCTTTTGTTCCTCAAAGGAATTTATCATGAAAGTAAAATGACAACCTACAAAAAGGGATAAAACATTTGGAAACCACATATCCAATAAAGGATTAATAGAATATATAAATACTTCAACTTAACAACAAAAAGACAAACAACCAAATTAAAAATTGTGCAAAAGACTTGAACAGACATCTCTTCAAAGAAGATATACAAATGGACAGAAAGCACATGAAGAAGCTCAACATCATTAGCCATCAGGGAAATGTAAATCAAAACCACAAAGAGATACCATTTCACACCCATTTGAATGGCTGCTATTAAAACAAAACAAAAACAGAAAATAACAAGAGTCAGAGAGAATCTGGAGAGATAGGAACACTCATTCATTTCTGGTGGCAATGTAAAATAGTGCAACTACTGTGGAAAACAATTTAGTGTTTCCTCAAAAAGCTAACTATAGAGCTACCATATGACCTGGCATTCCCACTACTAGGTATATACCCAAAAGAATTTAAAGCATGGATTCAAACAGATATTTGCACACTGATTTCATAATAACATTATTCACAATTGCCAAAATATGGAAGCAATCCAAGTGTCCATCAACTGAAGAATGGATAAATAAAATGTGGTTTATAGATACAATGGAATATTATTCAGCCATAAAAAGGAAGGAAGTCCTGATACATGTGACAACATGGATGAACCTTGAAGACATCACGTTGAGTGAAATAAGCCAGATACAAAAGGTCAAATTTTGTATGCTCTCTCTGATTTGAAAAAATCAGAGTAAGCAAACTCATAGAGTCAGAATCTAGAATATGTATTACCAGGGGGCAGAGTGGGGAGAGGGAATGGGATGGCAAGGCTTTAAATGTACAGGGTTCCTATTTGGAATGATGGAAATATTTTGGGAATGGATGGTGGTGATGGTAGCACAGCACTGTGAACACAATTAACAACACTGAAATGTATATCTGAATATGATTAAAAGGGGAGGAAGTGTTAGATTGTACAGATGGTAGAAGAATAAACATTTTTTTTTTAAATCTAGGGAACTGCACTACAGAAACAGTGAGGCCCAAGTTAAACCATGGGCTTTAAGTAATAGTTCAATTATAAAAACGTGCTGTCATCAGTTGTAACAAATGTTCCACACCAATGCAAGGTGTTGCTGTAGGGGTGGTACATAGGAATCCTATATTTTATGGATGATTGTTCTGTAAAACCACAACTTCTCGAATAAAGAAGAAGAAAATCTGTACTCACTTTTGCGTTCCTGCGGGGCCTAGAGGTTCGGATACGGCCTTGTTTCCTGCCAACATTTCTCACACCACAGGTTTGGTTAGCCACGTCTAGCTTCTCCTGGTTATATGTGAGGACAGCATGCGCTTCCTGGTCTTTGCTTTGCAAAGGCTTTATCAGATATGTTTGATTATGATGTGTGAAGTATCCCCTGTGAGGTACAGAGATTTGTATTTCAAAGTTTCTTCCATGCAGTCACATAAGCTAACCAGAATAGACTGATACCTCTGCTCCCCACCCCAAGCTCACACACAGGTTACCTTCATAGGCTTTCCGCTAACTTTTACCATTTGAAATACCAATCAGCAATCGTCAATATTAAACTGAAACATATCTTATTGGCCCAAAGGATTCTGAACAAGAATTGCTAAAATGAACTTTACGGTATGAGCTCGGTAAATATTTTTCAACAGTTCACACATTCTTTCAACTAATATTTCTTGCCAGGTCTTAGGAACAGAGATAAATCAGTGTTTAGGTACCAGAGCCCCAGAGAGGAAAAAAATGTTTAGCAAGGCAAGCAGAGTGAAGAGCTGGGATTAGTAATAGCTTAAAGAATCCCTCTTCCAAGTAAGATAAGTCGATCAGAAATAAAAAATCAATCCATATGACGGAATATTCCAAAGTCAATCTAACCATTAAAAATTACATCTGTGTGGGGAAAATTTCATGACACCAGGTTAAGGTTGTGAAGTGTGAACCATATCAAAAGAACAATTACATATATTTTATTTTACTTATCATATTCTATTTCTTATTTCAACCATGTAAAATATTTTTATCTACGTGTATAAAAGCTGCAAACCTGATAAAAAATTAATGGTAGTGATTACTTGGAGGTAAACATTTGGCGTGGAAGCTATTTTCTTATTTGTGCTTTTTCTTCTTTTCAAATTTTCCCTAATTAGCAAGCATTACTTTTGTAAACAAACATATACACACACTTAAAAATTAAGTTCGACTGAGACAAGGGCAGAGTAGAATCTTTTAGAAAAAAAAAATAATAATAATAATGCTTTCAGGGAATGGGATGGGTAAACATGGGTATAGATTCAGATGTTTTCAGGGTCTTAGGTGTAGCCTTCTTGTTTAAAAACTGCTAGCGCTGACTTCTGCTAGAGAAGCAGATTATGAAATCAGTGTAAGGGTGATACCTTATACTTCACTTTAACCACCTCTACTTGGCATTTTAGGATGTGTAAATTTTTAATAAAATAGTAAGACGACTTTAACATTTAGAGAGATTGAATTCAGTATAACAAAATTGTGCTCAAAGCTCAAAGTTTCGAGAGTACCTCTCACCTCAACCCATCACAAGTGCTAATGCTGGCAACAGAATTCTTTTCATTTTTTATGTGTCCTTCATAGTAACAATGCTCCTGGCGGTGGGAAAAAAAAAGAATTTTTAAAAATTACAAGAATATCTGTATCAGAGTTTTGGGGAAAGCTGTCATCTTGAATATTTAGCAAAGTTTTTTAAAATATTGATAGATCCATACCAGTTCCCAGAAACAAAAAGCAGTGAGAACCTTACATGCTTTCACAATTGCTCCACAGCTGACCTTGGAAAATTCCCCTTTTTGGTGGTGGAGCCATCTTTCTGACATTAATTTTCACTAAGGAAAAATCCAGGGAAACTGAACGTAAACGGGCTTCTGGTAAAAGTGCAAGTTGGATCTGAGAAGTAGCTGGTCCCCATGGGATCTCCTCGTGGGAGCCTCTCACGTTTGAGGGATGATTTTCAAGAATGTATAACTCCCCTGTGCTGACTCTCAGTGACACTGTCCATCACAGAAAATGAGGCATCCATTTTCTAGACTCTGGAGTCCTCAGAAGACCTCACTGCTCCCCACCCGACCCCCCAGACCCTCATCCTAATTGGTCCAATGCACCATTTTAATTTGTTTCTAAGAAGAATCCCTTTGCCCACCTCAAAACTCAGAGCAGTTGTCTACAGTTAGAGACTCAGGGTGGTTGGCCCTCCATATAAGCAAGTAAGGGAACACTTATTTTGCATGATATAAGGAAGCCAATGAACAATCTCTCCATTCATCTACTCTCCGGTTCATTGGACTCACCCAGGACAACTAACAGGATGATGATGATGGACATCAACCATCTCAAGGAACAGAGAGAGTCTGCAACTGCAGGTAGGATAGTCCCATCCATCTGTCCCATGGGATCTAAGTGTCCTCTCAATCAGAGGCAGAGAGGGTATCACCATCCCAGAATCCTCAGGTTTGGGGAATGAACGATGGACTAGAGTAGACTTACTGTTATTCTATTATAGACTTATTGTGATTCTAGCAATGGAAGAACTTTTATCATTGATATGGAGGCAGTGGCCACTGGAGGTTCTGAGGGGAGGGAAAGAGAAAAATAGGTGTAATTTGGGGGCATTTTCAGAACTTGAGAATTGTCCTGAATGACATTGCAATGACAGATACAGGCCATTATATATCTTGTAATTACTTACAAAAATGTGTGAGAGAGAGTATAAACTACAATGAAAACTATAATCCACGCTTAGAGGCAATGCTCCAAAATGTGTTAATCAATTGTAACAAATTTACCACACTAATGAAGGATGTTGTTAATGTGGGAAAATGTGGGAAAGCTAGGGAGTGGGGCATAAGGGAATCCCCTATATATTTTTTTCTTTTTATTTCCCCTATATTTTTTAATGTAACTGTTACATAATCTAAGTATCTTTAAAAAAATAAAAAAGTATATATAAAAAAAAAAGAAAAGAAAAAATAATAATAAATTGACATGCCTCAGGGCCTGAGATTTCAGCCATGTTTTTTTTTCCCCCCTTGGAAGAAACTTTGTCATCATAGGCATTTTCTCAGAGAAGATTTGGAAAGGATACCCCATTAAAGTATCACCAGCCATTCATACTTGAATGAATCAATCTATTAGATACTTTCTCCTGAGGACAGCTTTGGCAAAAATCTGGATACTCATTAAATGAGAATTTTGATATGAGAAAGGAAGAACTGAGACATTTTTGGGAGAAGTATTAAGCTTGTTTTTCAGAGAGATATACATATATGGCATGCCAAGGATTGCTCTTTGCATGTCACTTGGTTTGGGAATACCTCATGATTGAGACTTTTTATCTGCTCTTTATGTTTTTCCCTTGGCCATAATTCTCTGTTGTGCCTGTCATGTGGGCCTTGTCTTAATCTATAGGATGGCAGTTTAATCAAATGTAAAAATATATTGATTCAATTGCTGGCCCTAGTATAAATGCAGATATCATCAGAAAAGAGTAAATAGTGGCATGATGTTTCAGCTCCAGGTATTTTGAAGAGTATTTCTAACCTATTGATAAGATAGGCTTAGGGGCAAGTGGCCTTTCAGTTCCTTCTAAAAAGACACCACTTGGGAGCCTCCTACAATTTTCCTTCTTAAACGCTGACCATGATTGCATCTGTTTTCTGGTTACAGATGACTCCCTTGCTTTCACATCCTTTGATTATTTTAAGTTGTCCTTAGACCTATGAAACATAAAATAAATATCTGACCCCAGAAAAAGTCCCAGAAAGCTTTCAGACTCTACCATATTCTGAGGGCTTGCGGTGATCTTCTCTCCTCTGGATGAGTAGTGTGTTTCAGTATAGTCTGGCCCCAGGAGATGCCTGTAGAGAGATTAAAGCTACATGATACAGTCAGGGTGGTAATAAATAAAGGATGCTTTTCTTGATTTAATTTTCAGCACTAAAAGAAAAATAATGTCTACAATGAAAACCACATATTGTTCTCATCTGTTGATCTTTTTCCAATATTAGACACTTGCTCCTGTATCAAATCAAATTCCTAGTTATACCTGTTAGATATGAAGGAATAAGTGCCCTCAGCCACTTTTAAGCTGCAGATTCCTTCTCTTCAAATGGGTCATTTTGAGATTCTTTGCAACTAGGACATATCCTTTACAGAATCTCTAAAAGATGCTGGGTCAAAAAACACACATAAAGGACTACTGTATTCAGGGAGAAATTTACAGACTGCTAAATAACTTGGTGGAGTCCCATTCCCTGGTATTTACCTTAAGGCCAGGGAACCTTGCATCAGTATTGGTAATATGTTTTATATACATAATGGAAAGTTACACCAAAGATTTGAGCATATCTGAGAAGAGCAGATTTCCCACAAATTTCAAGGAGTATCAAGGGAGAAAAAGCATTACATATGTAGCTCTCTTTGTTTTATACTTTGCATATAGTTTCTTAGGAAAGCTCCAACCTTCTTAGATAATGTAGTAATAATAGTATCTAAACTCAATATGCGGGAAGCGGCTGTGGCTCAATCAGTAGGGCTCCCGTTTGCCAAATGGGAGGCCCCGGGTTCGGTTCCCAGGGCCTCCTGGTGAAGGCAGGCCCACCCGCACGGCGTGGTTAGCTGACCCAGCGAGCACAAGCAGCAAGGGGGGGATAAATGAATAAATAAATAAAATCTTTAAAAAAATTAAAATAAAAAAAATAAACTCAATATGCTTTAGGTTTTCAATCTCAAGCCACATTGAATAGAGATTTATTTTTTTCCATCTTCCCTTGATAGAATCTAATGATTTCACTGTCAGGGAATACAACTTACTTGTGTTTTTGTAGGTGAAGAATGACTTCTTCTCCATTTAATATAATCTGATATTGAACTTCAAGTTCATATCTTTCCTAAAAATATTTCATAGTATAATTAAATCAAACAATTTATATTTCTAAATCTATTTAGCATTATGATAATATAATGACATATGCCATATAAATTACAAGAGCAATAATACAAATGCATGTAAGACAAACACATTAGTTCTCTTATGCCTTTAAAGTATGAAGAATAAAACAAATTGTAAATCAAGATGGACTTCCAAAAAGTACATGGTAATAAACACTGAAGGATTAAACTAACTCTACATATGCGAGATAGGCACACATCATTTAGCAGATATCCAGTATCTTGTCTTCTGTGCATCATAATGGTTCTCTAATGGGATAAAAATAAGGTATGTATTTTCCTTACTTTGAAACCAAAGAAAATACACTAAAGAAAACAAAAATCTAAGAATTAAATAAGATAAAATTACAAAATGGGTGAAATATTTGCTAAGAAGTAATAGTCAAATAGATAAGTCTAAATAAATAAAAATCTTATCAATGAGTTAAAGTTGAATTCTCCATTACAGAGAAAATGCTGAGAAAAAAAGACAATTCATTGTTGGGTAGGGCGTAAAAGTCATGCATTTGGTGAACCTGGTAAGGTTCTCCTTCTAAAAATGGCTACTCTTCCTGTATTCCTTTTTTTATTCCCACAAACTTGGAGAAAAGCAACTTTATTCTTGGTAATGAAGAGAGGCAGTTATCTCCCTTCCTGCTACTTACCTGTGAAAACATTCTGAGATGCCCCATGCTCTCCCCTGGACAAAGAGCAGCTGGATCAATAGACTCCAAGATTAAACTACTAAATGCTGACGGTGACAACACTTCTATTAGTGAAAAGATCTTTATTGTCTCTTCACATGATTCTAGAATCTACCAGTGTCATTCATATTGCTTACCTCTTTGCCATGATTCTCTGTCTGGTTGTAGTTTATTTCTCTTTTGTGTAAAATATGAAGTTTTTTAGGATGAACCACTTCAAAAAGATTTAATTCAGGTGTTTCTTTTATGGCTATTGCTAGAGAAAGAGAGATAATATTGATATAAAAAATTAAGATTTATTTTGGGGGGCGGGGTAGTTGGTTTGTTGAAAGGGCATGAAAACGTAAATCACCATATAGAGGGCAAGAATTGAGAACAAGTTCATTTTCCAGCTTCAGCTTTGATGACAAAAAAATTATTGTTAGCCCCCTCCCCCATTCTGGAAAGAACTGAGGAGGATAAAACAAGTCTTTGAATGGCCTTTCAGTTAATCATTCGGCATATATAAACTCTAGACCACCAAGTCAGGAAAAGATAGTTCTTGAATTCTATCAGAGGTGTCGAGTCCAGGAATTCTATCTGTAGTAATTCAGTTCCTTCTTGCTCTGCAGCACTCCTCAACCTTGTGAATTCCTCCTCTGATGCTCTCAGAAACCTCTGCTGTTCCTTTCTGTACTTATTTCACTCTGTGGCACAACCCCTGTACCTTCCCTGCTTCCAAAAATCAAAAAATTTTATGCAGATAGTACCTCATTCTTAGGAAAGGCTCTCCTAGCAGTTATTTATTCTTCAGCCTGAAAATAAATCATTACGCTCTTTTTCGTATTAGAATTTGCACACAATATTTTAAATTTCACAAGAAATTAAGTTTTCGTTGTTTTCTGGACATTCCTCCTGGAGGAATTTTAAAGGATCCAAAAACAAGTAGGAAATTTGTTGCTAGAGTAAGGGTCCTAATCGATGCACTTGATTACATTACAGAGGCAGCCTACAATTCTGCTTTTACACAGGGGAAAATAACTGATCTTAGAATCAGAAAATGTGGACGTAAGTCTTAGATAAAGTGCCTTGTAAAAGTCACTTTGCCTTCATATCAGCTTACTTACGTAAAATAGAGGCTGGTGTCAAAATCGAACAAGATAAAATACATGAAATTATCTACCACCATTTAAGAAGATGGTAGGCACCCTTTTTCTAGTTTTTCTTTTATTCATTCGATCCAAGTCCATAAGGTCAGTCTTAATTTTTAATGCTCTCATTTTAATACTTAAGTATCTGAGCTTAGAGACAGGCTCCCACTCAGTGTGGCACAAAGGAAACTCCTGTAGATACAAAGCAATTCTGTATCTGACTGATGGGGAGAACCTGAATTGAAATAATAAAACAAAAATTTTCTCCTAGTTAGCTCCTAAATATCTGCTGTGATACTGTCCTGAGCATAAGAATCTGATTCACATTTAGTGGAGAGAGTCACGGGCTTGAAATTAGAGTGATTTTTAAATAATTTCTAGTCCCAACTCTGTCATTTAATGTACAATTTTGGGAGAGCCTCTGAAGCACCTCTGCTTTTCTACTTCATTATTTGTTCTATCTGCTTTATTTGGAATACTTTATAAGATTAGATTACAATTGGATTTGGCTGAAAGCCTTTGCAATATTTACCAAAATAATAATAATAATAATAATAATAATAATAATAATAATAATACATCCAGTAGGATTATTCCAATAAGTATAAAGATGAAAGTAGGACAAGGTCTATTGAAATTTCAATATTTTAATACTCAAAAACTTCTTTCCAGAAATGGTTGCATTGGGTAAATATAATACTCCTATTTTAACTATAATGTCTCAAATCACTCTGGTTTTTTTAAATAGAACAGAAAAAAATCTAAAAGTCAATTTCTTTTTTAGGCAGCAAGTAACTTACCTTCTCTGGTATTTCTTTGGTATGAAAATTCATGTATTCATTGAATATTTACTGAATGCTTACTTTGTGACAGGCATAGTTTGAGGCTTTTGGGTTAAAACAATAAACAAAATAGGCTATGTTCCCCGCCCTCATAGAATTCACTTTCTAATGGGAAAAGACATATAGTGGTCATAATATTATGAATAATTAAATAATCTAGAGTTTGGAAGGTGATTAGTACTATGGAAATAAAATATATCAGAGTAAGGAGGATTGCAGTGCTGGGGTAAGGGTGAGTATTGTCATTTTTCATAGGAAAGTCAGCATAACTGCATTGAGAGGTCACATTTGAGCCAAGATATAACAAAGATGAGTCAATGAACCACGTGAATATTTGGAGGAAGAGAGTTCCAGGCAGAGGGAACAGCCACCAATAAGGTCCTAAGGTGGGAGCCTGAAGAGGGTGTTTAAGAAACCACAAGGCCTTTGCTTGGAATAGAGTGAGAAAGGAGAGTAGTAAGAGATAGAATTAGATTGGTTATCGGGGTGAGCAGATTGTGTAGAGCCTGCAAGGCTTTAAAACAACTTTGACTTTTCCTCTGTGTAAGTAGAGAGTTTTGAGCAGAGAAGTAATATATTCTGACTTTGTTTAAAAGAATCACTCTGTTTGCTGTATTGAGAGTATATTGTAGGAAGCAAGTATAGAAAGTGAGAAACCAGTTAGGAGGATATTAAAATCATCCAAGAGAGAGGTGGTGGTGGGTTAGAAAAGGGTGTGAGGAGTAGAAGCAATGAGGAGTGGTCAAATTATGAATATCTATTAAAGTTAGAATAAATAGTATTTATGGGGGATTAAGTGTGGACTGTGAGCGGAAGAGAGTCAAGAACGACTCGATATTTTTGTCCTAGGCAAATAGAATTGCCATTAAAAGACTTGGGGAGAGATGCAGGTAGAGCAGATTGGTGATGAAGAGTACTGACATGTAAATTGAAATATCTATTAGGCATCTTAGTGGATTTGTTGGAAATAAAATGTGCATTTTAGTGTGGAAGAAAGAAGTCGGGAATTGTTCTCTTATGGAAACTATTTAAAACCATATGATTAGATGGATCAGGAAAGATGGAAAAGGATATGTATTTTTAAGTTGTGATTCCATATTGAATCATATGGAAGTGATTCAATAAAGACTGTGAAATAGATAAAATAGGAAAGAAGGATAAATTGTTAGAGCAATGCTCTCGAGCAGATGAGAAGGAATGGGGATCTAGGGATAAATGGAGACACTAAATTAAGATAGCACAGATAGCTCATTTACAGGAACAGGAGAAAAGGATGAGCATATGGGGACAAGTAGTGACAGAGTGGTGAATATGGAACACAAGGTAAAACCATCTCCCAACGCCCCACCCCAAGAAACTTCCAGCAGGTTTTCATACACATAAAGTAAAAACAAATATGATGCTGACGTACTTTTTGCTTAGCAGTTCAATGGGTACAAGTTTGACCATGGGGTCTTGTGTGCCTTTGATAATGATGTAAGACCTACTTAACAGATTTCCATGGCATTTCCATAAAGTTCTGAGTTTGAAAGAAGGATGCTTCAATAGGTAAATTCATGTACAGAAAAATACAGAAATATGGTAAGTGTAAAATTATCTAGTTAATTATAGCCTCATGAACATGTCCTAAAATAATAGCTTTATTGTGAACTATTATGGACAGATGCTTAAAAATTCTGATTAACTTGGGCACTGTTGGCTCTGAAGACAATCATCAGAATAAGAGCAATTTCAGTGGGTTTTGAGAAAAATTTTGAGAGGCCAATAGCTACACAAAGGAAAGTTCCACCTTTCAAGGAATGTGTAGCAATAAGTTTTTTGGAGATCTCTGTGAGGAAAAAGAAAAAAAGACATTAGCCATTTTGTTTTTTAATTCAATTAAATAATTTTTTCACGGTTTGGTTTCCAACTCTTCCGGAAGCACAATCAATGCTTCACTAGACAACATAAGAACTGAAAGGCTGTTCGGTTGGTCAATTAATTTTTCTTTTGACTAATAATGCAATTATGTATAATTTAACCCTCATTATACTTTAAGGGCCTTCTCTGCCACCCATCCTAGGACAGCCTCTGGTTAAATTGTGTCTTTGGATGAAGGATTGTCTCTTCATAGGGTACAAAATGTCAAAGGACTCACATTTTATTCAAGATGACTTTGTAGAGGGTTAAGAAGTTCTTATGAATAAATGAACTTAATTTCTGGTTTCTAAGTTGGTTTTCTGGTGTCATTTGGAGATAAGCATTTTAGAAGATGAAATCATATAACCAGCCGGATTATTGAATGAGAGATATAGTCTCAGAGACATCCTCACTAAATTATTATGCCAATCACAACATCTTGAGTATAAGTACAGATTTTTAATGAATTGTGCAAATTGATTTTAAAAGCCTCCATTGAGCTGTACACATATACCATAATTATTAGTTTAATAATTATTATATTTTATTCTTTATTTGGGTACAATAGCAAACCTGGGCAATGTGAGAGGAATATATGAGAAATACAAGGGCTGTAGACCGGGTCCTATATATACAACTTTTGCACATCATTAAGCAAGTGATAATTTTGTGGTGAGCTCAGGTATACAGAGGATTTATCTGCCTCTGCATAGGATTTTTCCCGGATGTGTTTATGCATGGAAATGTGCAGGTTCACAACATTTGAGTTTTAACATGCTCATTATGTGACTGATAATAAATTAACCAGTGATAGAATAAACAGACTTGATTTATTTGTGATATAATATGGGTGTATATAGTGGTTAACAAATTGGCACATCCATCAATAAACATCGGCCACAAATAAATAACGAGTTTTTTTTTTTCCAGGGCTAAGTCCCTTGGCCCTGAAATTCCAATCTAAGAATGTTTCTTAGGGAAATATTCTAAAATGTAGATTACTTTTAAATAATGAAATTCGTGAAGATGTTAAGAAAACTTTATTAGTGAAAAATATGATAAAATGAAAAATAGAATCAATATAGTAGAATCAAGTAAATTTTGGTTCATCCATTTGGGAAACTATTATGTCAACACAAATTTATTATTTATTAAAGTATATGATAATTTGAAAATAGGAAAAATCATAGAATATGTGTTTTACACAGTATTTAAAATGTTTTAACTCTAAAAGTAATATTTTTATATGCAGTGGTTGTTTTTTTTTTAAGAGAGAGAGGCAAAAAATGTATCAAAATGAAAACATTAGTGATCTTTGGATCATATAAGCATATTATTTTCTCTCCTTATTTACATCAGCTTCCATGTTCTGCAAACATTACATTAGAGGTACATTTTAAAATTCATTAAAAACTTTTACTTTTATATAAAAAGTCAATATATTAGTGCTTACCTTGAGTTTGAACAACAAGCCAGAGTATAGAAAGCAGGACCAATGACATGTTGGCTGTGTTGGCTGCTGCCAGTAGCTGAGAAGACCCAGGTAGAATGAAGATGTGGTCTCCACGTGGGCCCGGTTTTATCCTTCCCTACTGTTTTGAAATTGAAAAAAAAAAGTAAAGCCTCAAACTCATCGTGAGATTGTGGAATGTTTCCTAATGGTATTGGGAAATTGCACGAATTGCAGCAACAGAATGAGGATGTTCCTCAATTACAAGAGGTACTTCTGTCTGTGGTTACAGCTTCTTAAAGAATCACATCTGGACAGCTGCTTGCTCAGGGTGGAAAAGTATGATCAGAGGCTGAAATGTCTGTGTGCATATTTGCTTATTCACCAAATTGAAGCATCACTATTGCTATTCATTGTCCTCATAGAAATTCATCTCCAAATTTAGAAAATATGTTAGAATATCCTGTACATATTTTTTCTTAATTTGATACATTTATTAAAAATATTAACTAATGATGCTGTGTTTAAATGCCATTGTTGTGTGCTGCTTTCCATAAAACCTAACTATTTATAAAGAACTCTTTACAAATATACTCATGACAGAAGTAAAAAGTTTAACAGAAATGGCTGTCAAGACAGTGCTATTTCAGGCATAATTCCCTTATAATTAATTCTTGCTAGTGGACTGTGACATTATTTTCAAGTACACTAATATCCATGGAATCTGAGTATCACAGGCATAAGGCACACTGTGAAAACAAGTCTTTTTATACTTCCCAAATAGTTTTATATTTTAGCTACAAAGGTCAGTTGCTAGTCCCAAACTTGTTCTTAACAAGTAGAATTTTTATGCATATCCACACTTCTTTCTGGGCCTATTCATTTTCAGATGGGAACAGAAACCATAACCAGGTTCTTCATATATGATGCCAACCATCATATGCTGTCCAATTTCTTTAAGGTAAATGGAATGATTTACTTTATGTCCAGCTTCAGTATGAGCTCCTTAATCAGGAATATTGAGGTCTCCCCAGCTTCCAGCTGCTGCACTCTGCTCCTTGTACATATTTTGAGAAAATGGCACAGAGAACACAGAATCTATATATCTATATAACAAGCACTAAAGTCTTATCAGCCAGGATATTACAAATCTCTCTGACCCTCAGTCCCCTTATCAGTGAAATGTGTGTCAACCAAATTGTACTGGCTATGAAGTATGTTTAAGGCACACTATGGGTTCTACTTCAGAAAAATATCTTAGTGTTTTTCTGATTACAAATATAATACATTTTCATGGCCATAAATATGATATTTTCTATGCACTAATAAAATTAAGTTTTATAAACTCTGGATCTAATTGTATATAAGTTTTGGGGAACCTGGTATTTTTTAAATAGCATAACATTATAAGCATTGTTATGCTATTAAATATAAAGGCAATATTATTAATGACTTTAGAATATTGCATTTTGTATGTTACGTGTGTTTTTATGTATGCATATTTCTTCTGATTACTTCTTTAGGGTAAATTCCTAGAAGTGGTATTGTTTAGTAAATATACATATTGGTATACATTGACCCAATTATTTTCAGTGAGTTAGTACCAAATTACGTTTCCATTTATGTTGTTTCCCCAATATAAAAATCTATGCCTTTTAACTACTTAGTTTACTGTAATTTACTGGTAAATTTGGGGATTTTCCTAACGTCTGATTGTAGCATAATTACTTCTCTTTGTCTATGCATCACTCACTTTCTTCTACTTTCTTCTTTGTTAACTGAGTTTTTCCATAATTTTGTACTTCCTTTCCTGGTCTAGAAGATAAACATTTTACTTATGGTCCCTTAGTGGTATCATTAAAATTTTATGGGAAGTGGATGTGACTCAAGTGATTGGGCTCCCGCCTACCACGTGTGAGGTCCCTGGTTTGGTTCCCGGTGCCTCCTAAACAAACAAGGAAGGTGAACAGACACAGCAAGCGCAAACAATGAGGGGGCGGGGAGAAATAAATAGATGAAATAAATCTTTAAAAAAATGTTACCAAAATATAATGTTGATTGACATCTCCATTATCAAACAATACGAGAATCCTGAAATGGTTTAAATTTCATCAGCATCCCATCCCTTGCTACCTGTTGCTGTCAAGTACTTTAGTTCTACCATGATTTCGACACCCCTCCCCAATTGGTTGTTACGATTTTTTGTTTTTACAGATGATGTCTTTGGAATCCTCAAAGGTTATTTGTAGCATCAGTCTTTTTATTAATTGAATTTTGTTCTTCATGAAACATATTCTTTAATAAATATTTCATTAAAGTTCTCTTGGAGTTAGTACTTTCATGTTTTCCTTCTTTTTTTATTTTCTCAGGATATGTATTTCACCCTTATTATTCTGCTGGGAGTACTGCTTTAGGATGACAGTTAATGTTTCTCAGCACTTTGAAGACATTTTACTGTCTTTTGGCAACTGTTGTTGCTTTTGAGAATTCTGAATGCAGTCTTTATTTTAAAAATAATTTTAATTAATTATACTACCAGTATTTATTGTGTCCATACCAAATTTGAGTTTATACTAAATTCATAACAAATTCATACTTATTTTCTGAGAATTCTAAGATGACCTTGATACTTTCTTGCCATTGAGATAGTCCTGTAATAAAGTCTAATAAATGGAGATAGATGAACAGATACGTTTTGTACAAATGCTAAGCATTATTATTGAGATTTGTGCATTGTATTCAGATACATTTTAGAAGGGGTACTTCACCTGTTAGACTGAGATAGTCATATAATATTAGCTGAAAGAAGAATAGGAGAATTGGGTACTAGTCAAAGAAAACTCTATGGGCAAGGATATGTAGAAAATCATATCTTTGTTGAACTACAATATGTTCCCATTACTTGAACAAAACATATGTGAGATAAAACTTGTGATATATGCTGGGACCAAGTTATGGAAGGACATAAAGGCCTTAAAAGAAGAAGGTAGACATGGGACAAATATCTCATAAAATTGTCAGGCTTACTGATTTGATTGGATTGTAGCAGCTAAGGGAGACAGGAATTGGGAATGTGTTCTTGGCTTCAGCTTGAGCAACAGATGAATCATATAGATGACATCTTCCTAATTTGGTTGATCAATGGGGATTGCAGGCTAACAAAAGGCAGGAGATATATGGCCTGTGTACTTTTCAGGAGCACAGAACCTGATATAATAGAAGTTCAAAATATTCATTGAACAAATCACCATGAAAGAAGTTTGAAAATTGAAGTATCTCTCTGGGTTACTGGTGCTGTTTATTAGCTTGTTGAACATAAGGCTATAAATTACAAGTGTGGAAATAACAGTGAAAGAAATGTTTACTTGATGCATCTGGAGGTTACGAGAAATGGCATATAGAAGAAGCCTGATGAATACAATATCCAAGGGTTAACTAAACACAGGACTTAATTTATGATCATGAAACCAAGAAATTAAGACCAACATCCTGACCACAGAGAATTTTGTCTCCATAAAACTTACAACTTGGCATTCTGAAATGTTCAATAGTAAAATATATTTGAGGACTAGGAACAGATGTTTAATTATCATCTAACTGGAAATTAGAATAGCAACATAGAAAAAAATTGTAATAATCCTTTACACTTATAAACCCCTTTATGGTTTTCAAAGGGCTTTCACATATATGATTTTATTTGGTTATTATAGCAATAGAACTAGGCAGATGGTTCAATAATTATTATTCCTATTTTATAAGTGACTCAAAGAGGTTAAAAGATTCACTTCAAATCAACCAAAGGGTCTGTATTATAAGGCTCCTAAGTCACTAAGGTAGGAGAAGAGGGGATAGATATAAAATTATGGTATTTAGAATATTTTGTTGAGGTGTATCTTCCATGATAGCTTCAATTACCTCAAAAAAAAAGCATATTCCAAGAATGTAAAAGGGTAGTAGTCAGTGGGTTGGGTCAGAGCTTTGAGATGATGCTAGTATATTTTGGGGTCCTTATAAATCCAAAAACTTTAGAATTTTAACAAAATGTATCAGTATGGAGGTGTAACATGGTACATTATCAAAGGTAACTCTAGGGGCAGAAACAGATAAACCACATAATACAGTTTATTTCTTGCTCATTTAAAGTTCAATCAGTAGCAAGGGACTCTGCTCCACACAGTCATTTAGAGAGTCTGCCATCTTCAACATGCATCTTGCAGGGTTGCCCTGGTAGTCAACATCCACCTAGTAGGCAGAGAAAGAAGAAATATGGAGGATTTATGAGACCAGGTTTGGAAATGATGACATGATATATCTAGAACTCTCTTGGCCAGAACTCAGTCAAATGGTCACATTTAACTCTAAGGGAGGCTGGGAAAATAGTCTAGCTATTTTACCCAGAGTAAAGGGAAATGGGTGTTGTGAATAACTATGCCACACTGCTTTAAAGTATGTTCGGAAAAGATCATAAAATTATTAGATATCAAAGATGAGTGGAGGGTGATATGTGCAACATGAAATTCAAATGAAATAAAAGCAGAAAAGCAATAGTTTAGAAATATCTTTGGTAAACTAGCAAACAGCTTTCCCATTTATGACCTTGCCTTATGTGGGTATGTGAGAAACATCTTTAAGTATGCATGAAAGGCAAACAAAGTCAGGGCATGGATAATGAGATTTCAGTTATAATGGGTGTTTAAGGGGCTGAAAATGGAGGAGAAGTTTATTTGCAGTAAAAAAATATCTCTAAATATATTTAGCAGAAGGGGTGAAAGGGTTAAGTAGGATTCACTCATTCTTTCAACAAATATTTAAAATTGTCTATATTCTAGTGTTTTAATTTCCTAGGCTGCTCCAAGCAAATACCAGGAAATGGGTTGGCATAAACATGGGAATGTATTAGCTTCACTTTTGAGGTTGTGAAAACATCCAAGTCAAAGCATCATCAAGGTGATGCTTTCTTCCTGAAGACTGGTTGCCAGCGATCCTTGGCTCCTCTGCCACATAGCAAGGTACATGGCAGCATCTGTTGGTCTCTCCCTTCTCTTCCTGGTTTTGTTGGTTTCAGCTTCTTGCTTCCTTGGTGCTCTCTCTCTCTCTCATTCTCTCAATTTCATTTATAAAGGACTCCAGGAATAGGAGTAAGATCAATCCTGAAGGAGGGTCACAGCTTAACTGAAGTAGTTTCATCAAAAGATACTACTTACAATGGGTTCACACCCATAGGAATGGATTAAATTTAAGAACATATTTTTCTGGGGTACTTACACCTTCAAACCACCACATCTAAATTCTGCACAAGGTTTTTGAGCTACAAGATTAAATAGAAGAAATGTAAAGGAGATAACATTAAACAATAAGTGGAACAATGAGTAAGATTAAAAGAGGATATGTAATCATATATTCCAGGCTAGGGCCAACTGATGGGGTGCTGATTTCCTGGGGGTGTCTGCCCTGCCTATGGTGTCGGGGTGTCTCTAGCAACCTCAGGAGCAGTTTTATTTGGGGCACTGTTTGCTGTGGCAGACAGTGGGATCCTCTTGAGACATGCATGGGTGTGGCCTCTTGAATGACCTCTGAACTCCCTTTGGAGTCTCTTGGCCATAAAAACTCATTTGAATTTAATATTTCCTCCTTTTGGTCTGGGTCTTTCTCCAGGTACATCATTAGTTGGTGCTTGGTGTTGGTCCCTCGGTGCCAGGGGGGCTCATCCCTGGGAGTCGTGTCCCACATTGAGGGGAGGGCAGTGAGTTTATGTGCTGAGTTTGGCTTGGAGAGGGGCCACATTTGGGTGGGGGTGGGGGGGCTAAGGAGATGGCTCTTGGGCAATATGTACTACCGGGCCAGGTTTCAGTTTCACAGGAACAAGATTCGTGGGTACAGGCATCGATACCAAGGGCCTGGCATGTTGGTCTGTCCTTCTTTGCTGAGCACTTCCCATGTACTCCAGAGAGCCTCACTACTCTGTGAGAGAGTGTGGCTGGGACTCGCCTGTATGGGAATTCAATATTCCATGGGTTGTTCTGCGGGTCTCCGCCCACCGGGACAACACCCCATGACCACATGACCATAGAGGCATGCCCCAGGTGCACCCACACATACCCCCACCACCGGCACCCTGAAGCAGTGAGCCTCCCCTGCCATAGCTGCAGCCTCTTTGTGACCCAAAACCTCCCCCAAAACAAAGCCAACATAAATTAACAATAATAAAATAAAAAATTAAACAACAACAAAAACAATTTATTTTTGCATTGTGCCTCTCAAAAAAAAAAAAAATGGGTATGCAGTTAAGTAATAGGGGGCATTTGGGGTATTGGCCAAGGAATACTGAGATGAAAAGTATGGATGATCTTTTTGTCAGCACATTCGCAGTTACTGTGCTGGGAGAGAAACTCAATAGATTTGCTTAAACATGATTGCAACTTTATTCGTTCTAATAACTGGGAAGTCTAAGGTGCAACTTGCTTCCAGGACCTCATTCTCTCCCTATTTCTTTTTATACCTTATTCCTTATACCAACTTTATATACTTTTTATATTTTGATCTCCTTTTCTCTTTTAAAATTAGACTCAATTTATGTAGCTTGAAGCAGCCACTAACAGCCTGAGGCTTAAATTTCTATACTATCTATCCCAAAGAAGGAATGGTGTTTTCTCTGCGAAAGAATTAGTCAAAGATACCTGGATGTTTAGGAGAGCAATTCTGAAAGGAGAGCACTTAAAGAGGAAATCTAAGAGTGCTAAAAACAAATTTCCCATTTCATGATTCTAAGAGTAGAAAAATTTCTGCGTTTCTCTTTACTTTGCCATACTATTCAGTTACATTTTAGAATCCATTTTAAAATTTTACTATATATATGTTGAGAATTTTACTGGAATTCATTGAAACTATCAATCAATTTATGGCATATTTAAATTAACTGTTCCTAACTGATCTTAATATATCTCTCCATTTATTTAGTAGTTATTTTATTATATTTAATTATTTTATAATTTTCCCTGAAGAGGTCTTTAACATCTTTCAGAATTATTGCTAGTTACTTGAGGTATCCTATCTTTCTTGACATTTCTTGCTTTCATTTTCCTTATATTTGTACAGTTGTTTCACCAATATTTTGGGAAAAACAAAAACAAAAACACCATATCCCGCATTTAATTACCTTGGTGACTGCTGAAAGTCAACTGACTATCTATGTCTTGGTCTATTTGCCTGTTTTTTGACCAATACCACACTGTCTTGCTATTTGTAGTTTTATAAAAAATACTTAAAATCTGATAGTGTGAATACTGCAAAATTCTTCTTTTAAAAATTTGTTATCTACACCCTCTTCATTTCCATTTCCATTTTGTAATCAACTTGCCAATTACTATAAAAATATCTTCCTGGGATTTTGATTAGGTTTACATTGAAACGATAGGTCAAAATGTTAATATTGGCACCCTACCTATATAGAGTATAAATACACATATTTCTCCATTCACTTGAATCACTTAAAAATTTCTTTTAATGTTTTATAATTTTCAAAATAAGGACTTGGACACGTTTCATTAGATGCATTTCTAAATACTTGTTTTTTGATGTTATTGTAAATAGAATGGATTTTTAAATTTCCCCATTATTTGTTGCTAGTATATGGAAATGTAATTAATGTTTCTATATGCACTACCTATATACAAATATACTTCTATATTAATTTATTCATTCCAAAGTTGTTTCGTAGCGGCTTTAAAATTTTCTATGAAAACAAAAGTTTTACTCTTCATTTCCAAACTTTATGCTTCCCCCTTCCCCGCTTTTTCTTACCTATTACTCTGGCTTGGACCATTGGAAGAAATATGTTTATGACTTTGCCAATATTTCACCAATAAATATATTCGTTGTAAATTTACTTTAGATGTCTTCTAAAGATTGCTACTTAGTCATGATGTGTTATTATTTTTATAGAATGTTAATTTTGTTTGAAAATATTTTGTCAGGTAGTTTTGCAACTATGTTCATTAATTTTATTTATTTGAATGTCTTTTTAAGGTGCTGCTATAACAACATTATACTGACCTCATGGAATTAGCCACGTAGAGATCCCTATCACTCTATATTCATAAAGAGTTTGAGAGATGTAATGCTTCTTCTGCAATTTTGGATAGAATTTACTATCAAATTTTTGTGAGCTAGGTATTTTATTAAATTACATTAAAATTTTAATTAAAATGTTTACTTCCTTAATAGCAGATTTTCCATTTCTTTTTAAATCTATTTTAGGAGACTATGAGTTTTTAAAAAAATCTTTTTATTTTGAGATAACTAGTTTCACATGAAGTGTTAAGAAATAATATGGAGAGATCCATGCACCCTTTCCCCAGTTTCCCCAATGGTAACATCTTGCAAAATTATGGTACAATATTACATCCAGGATGTTGACATGGACATCAATATAGATAAGATACATTCCAACACCAAAAGATCCGTCATGTTGCCTTTTACAGCCAGACTTTTCATCCACTGTCACGCCCTCCTTAACTCCTAGCAACCACTAATCTGCATTTCATTTCTATAATTTTGTCTTTTCCAAGATATTACATAAATTGAATGCAACCTTTTGGATTGGCTTTTTAACATAGCATAATTTTCTGGAGATTCACCCAGATGTTTGTGTATATCAATATTTCATTCTATTTTATTCCTTTGTGGTTATCCATGGTATGGATATACCACAGTTTATTTAACAATTATCCATTGAAGAGTCTCTGGGTTGTTTTGTATTTGAGGATATAATGAATAAACTTTCAATTAAACATGCAAATAAGATTTTTGTGTGTAATATGTTTGTTTTTCTAGGATAAATATCCAGAGGTGCAATTGTTTGATCATATGGTAGATGCATGTTTAATTTTTTAAAATCTGCCAAACTGTTTTCCAGAATGGCTGTACCATTTTATATACCCACCAGCAATGTATGAATGATCCAATTTCTCCACATTTTTGCCACCATTTTTTGTCACTATTTTTTTTTTTTATTTTAGCCATCCTTGAAGATATATAACAATATTTCATTGTGGTTTTAATTTGCATTTCCCTAATGGCTTATGATTTTCAACATCTCTCATGTGCTTATTTGTCTTCTGCATTCCTCCTCTGTGAAATGTCTCTTCAATCCTTTTGCCCAACTTCAAATTAGATGGTTTGTTTTGTCTATGATAAAGTTTTGAGAGTCTTTAAATATAGAAGATAATAGTCCTTTGTTAGATATGTGGTTTGCAAATATTTTCTCCCAGTGTGTAAGTTATATTTTCCTCCTTACAGGGTCTTTTTGCACAGAAAAAGGTTTTAGTTCTGATGAAATCCAATATATAAATTTTTCCTTTAATAGAATATACCTTTAGTGTCAAGTGTAAGGATTTATTGCTTAGCTGTAGATCCCAAAGACTTTCTCCTCTTTATTTTTCTCAGAGTTTTATAGTTTTATGATTTATGTTTAAATCTTTGGTCTATTTTGAGTTAATTTTTATAGAAAGAGGCATGAAGTTTAAGTTGAGGTTCTGTTTTTGTTTGTTTTGTTTTGTTTATGTATGTGTCCAGTGTTGCTACAGCACCGTTTGTTGAAGAGGCTATCTTTCCTATGCTGAATTCCTTCCACTTTTGACAAAATCAAGTATGTTTGTGCATGTCTATTTCCGAGTTTTCTATTCCATTCCATTTGTATACATGTCTCCATCTCTGCCAATATCTTGCAGAATATATTACTGTATCTATATAATGTCTTGAAATATGGTAGACTGATTTCTCACTTTATTCTTGTTCAAAATTATTTTAGCTATAATACTTCCTATGCATTTCTATATAAATTTTAGAATAATATTGTGTATATCTACAAAAATATTTATAGGATTTCGATAGGAATTGCTTAAACTTGTATAGCAGTGGATGCAGAATAGACATCTTCACTATGTTGAGTCTTCCAATCCATGAACTTGGTATGTCTCTCATTTATTTAAATCTTTGTTTTATTTCTTTCATTAGCAGTTTTTAGTTTAGAGCACACAAGTTCTAGACATGTTTTGTAAGATGTACTGAGGATTTCAATATTTTGGACAATTGTAAATGATGTTGTATTTTTAATTTTGGTTTCCATGTATTCATTGCTAATATAGAGAAACACACTTGATTTTTTTGTGTGTGCAAAATATGTGCCAAGGAGCTAATTTATTTACTATTTGAAGAGCTCTTATTATCAATAAGAAAAAGACTAACAATCCAATTGGGGAACTGACAAAGTTTATAATGCAGGCAGCTCACACAAAAAAATACTCAAATATATGAAAGAAGTTCAACCTTGCTCATAATTAAAGAAACGCAAATAAAAGCAAAAATAAAAACAAAAATGACATTTTTCATCTATCAGATTTGCAAAGATCAAAAGATTTGAAAGTATCATACTGGCAAGGATGTAGGTGTGAATGTAAACTGATGCTTCTTTGGGACGCAATATTTCACTATTTACTAAAGTTAAAAATCATGTTTTCACCAACCCTGGCTCAGTCCAGCACCATCGCTCTTGTTTTGAGGCCGAAGCTAAGAATGCAAAGCAGAGAGTCAAGACAGAAATTGAGGCGAATCCAGGGGCATGCCAGTTTCTGGCTTCCTGATGTGGAGATAATGTAGCTATTGGTATGTTTCAACTTGGGTATGTGAGCTCTGAGGAGTTTGAGATCTACTAAGAGGACACATCGACTCATAATTCAATGAGATCTTTTCTGCGAGACACTTTGCCACAATGGAATTAAGAGGGGCCAAGGAATTATATTCTTGGAGATGTTGGGAAAAGATATCCAGGTCTTAAAGATAATTACTTGAAATATGCTGAGGAGGAATAAAGTTGAAGGGTGTTATTCTTAGAAAACATCATTTGTCAGTTTTATTTGACCAAGAATTTGAAATTTATATAAGTTTTTCTTGTTATATACAGGTGGTCCTTGCTCTGCATGGTTCCAATACGCATGAATATCAGTTACCATAGTTAGGTTAAATGAAACCAGTCCACCAAAAATATTCAGTTACCACAGTACTGTGAGTAGTTGCATAAAGCACAAATTTTGCTGCTAGCTCTTTTGTCCACAAATCATTATGCAAATAACAGGTTTGCATCATGATCTACAGTGAAATCACATTAATACCATCAAAATCTGCTGGTGATTGGTCACTGAGCATCCCTTATCCAGTTCATGTTCAGACAACAAAGTATATAATTGTGTGGCCTTGTCTCCCAGTGATAAGCCCACGTGACATTTTACAAAAATGGATGATAGAGGAAATTGGTCAACAAAGATGATGGGGCAGTGAAGAAATACAAAGTGATAACGCTGGAAATGAAATTGGATGTGATTAGAAGATTTGAAAATAGTGACAGCAAAGCCAAGATAGGCCTGCATGAAGCTATGATATGAACTATATTGAACAAGTCTGATAACTATAAAAACAAGATTAAGTAGCTTTAACATCTTTTAGTTTAAATTGCACTAGGAACAGGAAGCCGCTCATGGTTGAAATGGGGCATTTACTTCTACTTTGGATTGAAGACGAATCAAAAATAAATCCAAATCAGTTTGGCTAGCTTTCAGGCCAAAGTGTTGAAATTAGTTGTTATGTTGAAAGAAAATGGTAATTACAAGAAGACTGAAAAAGAACATTATACTGCCAGTAAAGGCGGGTTTCATTGTTTCAGAAGTCAGTGTGAATTGATTGATGTTAAGCTATCTGGTGAAGCTGCTGGTTTAGATAAGGATGCTGGGGTGAAATTTGCCCTCAGATTCCAAGGATTACAGGCAGTCTACGCTTTGCACAGTAGTTCAGGACCATGCAGAGAAATTTTTGCAGGATTAGAATGGAATGGAACTGGAGTTATGGAAGATACAGATGACCATGGGAATGTTGACAAGGCTGCTGTTCAAGAGGCTGGAGATATGCAGCCAGAGGAACTTAACGAAGGTGAACTTACAGACATAAATGAGGAAAGTGGTTGTGATGAAAATGATGAAAATGTCTCAGAAGTGATTCTGTCAGAAACCTTCACATTACAGGAACTCTTGGAGATATTTCACGACATTGAAAGTGCAATACGAATATTCTCGCTGTCTTGATTTTGTGATAATAAGGATAGGCTATACATTTGCTATATTAGAAACCATGCATGTATCCCCAGACCTGGTTTTTCTCCCTAGGTCTGGTTTTTAGAATGCTGGTGCTAAACTAAGCCTGATTTATTATATGACCATCCTATATGGGAAAAGACTGTAACTCTAGGTATATTTGGTCAACCTTAAGAGATATTGCAGGGGGGCGGATGTGGCTCAAATGGTTGGGCGTCCATCATCATATGGAGGGACCTGGGTTTGATCCCCAGGACCTCCCGGTAAAAATTTGAAAAAAAAGAGAAATATAGAACACGTGCGGGCCACCAGACCCCGCGAGCAGGTGCGCCACCAGGCCCTGCCGAGCCACACAGCAATATGATGACGTAATAGGAGAGTGACACAAGGAAAAGCCAAGACGAGACACACCGAAAAACCAAGAACTAAGGTAGTGCAGGCGGTAGGACGCCTCTCTCCCACATCGGCGGTTCTGAGGATCGAATCCTGGTGAAGACAGGAGGAGAAGGATGAGAAGAGAGGGCAGGAAACAGACACAGAGAATTCTCCAGTGAATGGACACAAAGACAGCAAAAACGGGGGTGGGGGGGTAAAAATGGATAAAAGTAAATAAATTTAAAAAATAATAGAGTGGGTTGGGGGAAAAATATAGCAAATGTAAGGTATGGACTAAAGTTAGTACTATAGCAATGTTTTGACAATATTCTTTCATAATTTCTAGCAAATATTTCACAACAATGCAAGGTATTGGTGGTGGGGTGATGTATGAGAGCCCTATATGATGTTATGTATTTTTGTTTTCTAAGTTCACAACTTTCACTATACACTTATTGTTTATGTATGTTCATGCAAGAATGATATACTTCAATAAAATTAAAAAAGAGAGAGTCCCATCCATTGGATGAATGGGATCGAAGCCCCCTCAATTAATGGTGGAGTGGGCATCACCATCCCAGAGTCCTCAGGATTGGGAAACGAACTATGACTAAAATAAACTTACTAGTATTCTACTATAGACTACTTGTGATTCTAGCAATGAAAGAAATACCATTGATGTGGAGGCGGTGACCCATGGATGTCCTGGGTTTAGGGAGAAGGAAAAACAGGTGTAAGAGGGGGGCATTTTTGGGACTTGGGAATCATCCTGAATGACATTACAACAACAGATACAGGCCATTATATATCCAGCCATAACTTACAGAGTCGAATGGGAGAGAGTGTAAACTACAATGTAAACCATAATCCATTCTTAGTGGCAATGCTCCAAAATGTGTTTATCAATTGCAATGAATGTACCACACTGATGAAAGATGTTGCTAATGTGGGAAAATGTGGGAGGTGTGGGGAGTGGGGCATATGGGAATCTCCTATATATTCTCTGTAACATTTATGTAAACGAACTATCTTTTAAAAAATAAAAAAAGTGGAAAAAAAAACAAGAAAGTGCAAAGGATAAAATTTTGGAAGCTGATCCAAAAGTAGAAAGGAGTATGACCATTTGCCAAGGCATAGAAAAGATGGTAATTCTGTATGATAAGTTATATGATGGTAAGACAAGCACTGTTCAAAGTACTCTTGATAAATTTTTTAATTGTGTTAGATCATTTACTTTTAAAAAAAGCAAATCAATTGTATTGGCTCATATTAATAAAGCATTCAATTCATCCAAAGTGTACAATCAATGGTTTTTGGTATAATCACATAGTTGTGCATTTATCATTTCAATCCTTATTAGAGCATTTTCATTATTTCAATAATAATAATAATAAACAAAACACAGACAAAAAAGAGGATTCTTCACCTCTCAATCTCTCTGTTCCCTTGCTGTACATAGCTGCTATTTCTGGCTATTTTTGCACAATTATTTATTTATTAAATAGTTTTATTGATACATTTTTTAATAAAGAAATAAAGTTTCAATTCTCAAAAGAAAAAGAGTTTAAATGTGACATTCTTAGTCTTAGCCTCTCGTTTTCTTCATAGCACACTGCAATTTGTAATTATTTGTCTTTTAATGTTTTTTAGTTTGTCTTCTGCAGTAAAGTTCTATGATGGTAAAGATCAAGCCTATTTTTATTCCTCAGTCTATCTCCAGTACCTGCTATAGTGCCTAGCACACAGAAAGCACCAAAAAAGGAAAAGTATTTTCCTTTTGATGCAATAATTCCACTTTTAGATGGCCATTTTCAGATGACCCAAAATATTTTTTTGACCCACTACTTCTAGATGAATATCTACAGATATACTCTCGCATACCTATAAAGATCTTCACTGCGGTACTGTGTAATAGCAAAATATAGGTAACACCTAAGACATTCAATAAAATATGGTTTTTCCACACAATGGAACACTATAAAGGCAGTAAAAAGAACAATTGATATATATACACACACACACACACATTCACATAAAACATCTCCTAGATATGCTGTTAAGTGAAAAAGCAAAGGATAAACCAAAGTGTGTATTGTGGTATGGTTTGTTTCTAAAAAAGGAAATATGCATATGTAACAGAGTGGCTTTCACCAGTGTCTCCCATGCCCCTTTAAGGAAAATCTCAAGCTACTTTGGTCCAAAGCCAACCAAGCACACATACTGGGGGGAGGGTGTCCTTCCATGTCACACTGCCCTGCCAGGTTCTAGGACCCCACCCATTCACCTTCAGCTTTATGGGTCCTGAACCTTTGAAAAGGGGGTTTTCCAAACGAGAGAGTTTGGTTAGTGTTGAAGTCTCAGGGTCATAGACCATGAGTGAGGTCACTCTAAGGTCCAGCACTTGTACTAGTCAATAAACTCCTGGGCCTCCCAATGCAAACTCTTTTATCTGTTCAGTCCCTCCTGATCTATCTCCTCTCCACGGGATCTACCAGCTGCCTCCTCCCACCCTCTCAACTCCTCTTTCTCTTTCCAGCCCAGGTGGCCCTAATTTGCTCTTCAGAGACTCAAGCAGCTTGAATTTTCATCTCTTCACTTTTATATATATATTTATGAATAAACCCTATGCCATATCCAATTAGGATTTGGCTTCTAATAATAGCCAAAGCCAAGTTTTTCTTCAAGAAATGTTTGGCTTTCAGAACATATAATAACTGTTCTGTTTTTTTTTTTGTTTTTTTTTTTAAGTCATTTCAAAACTGAAGTAGACATTTTTTGGTCACTTGCACACCCTTCCTAACATTACCCTGATTTTCATTCACTCCTTCTCAACGTAGCCCATAAACTGACTTAGATTGTAACTACTGACCCTGAGCTCAAGCTATGCTTCATTCTGGCTCCCGCTCCTTTTCCACCCCTGCCGAGCCACAGAACATTTCTCTCCCCCAAATGATAAGGCAGTTTTCCCAACAAAAGTTCCCAGAATGTCACTCCCTACCTTGAGAGTAGAAAGCCCGGTACTTTTCCACCCTATATCTTCGTGCCACAGTTTCGCGCCCCTCTCCAACCCTTCCCAACTCCACCAGCTCAAAAAGCACGCCCCTGCTCAGGCAGAGGGGCTGAAGTCTCTCTTCAGACCCCCTCCATGCAGGCAACCTAATAAAACTCCTGCCTGAATCTTGGTCTGTCTCCCAGCCTCATTGAACTGGAATGTAGCACTGACCATACCTATTAATACATTGTCAGAGGTAGGCTATTCCATTTACCTAAGCTAGTCTGGTCAGAGTGAATCTCAGGAATCTTGCTTGGTTGACCAGGAAATATATAACCGAACTACATCACTTGGCTGTGGAAGGGAAACCAACTTGAGAAGGAAAGCCAACTCATAATAGAGGAAGATGGAGGAGCAATTTACAAAGTCCTTTTAAAACCATGTAGGACATGCATGACATTGCAATGACTGATACAGGTCATTATGCATTTTGTTATAACCTATAAAATTGTGCAGGGCAGAGTGTAAACTATAATATAAACTATAGTCCATGGTTAGTAGCAATGCTCCATTATGTGTTCATCAATTGTAACAAATGTACCACACTAATGAAAGATGTTGTTAATGTGGGAAAGTGTGGGAGCGGGGAGGGAGAAGGGCATGTGGGAATCCCCTATATTTTTAATGTAACATTTATGTAATCTAAAACTTCTTTGAAAAAAAAAACAAAACAAAAAAAAACAAACCAACATGTAGGACAATCTGTCTTCCTTTTGGACTTTTCAGTTACGTGAGCCAGTAAATGTCCTCCATTTTTCAACCTAGTCTGTTAACTACAACCACAAATACACACTCAGTCGACCCTTGTTTTCTATGGTTCTTTTGGTCTTCCCTGGGCCAAATGAATGGCTCTAAGGGGCAATGAAGTTCTCAAAAAGAGAGAGATAAAAGTCAGGGCAACGGGGAAAATCTTCAATTTAACAACTCCAGCCTTTATCCTGCAACATATATGCTCATCTATACACAAATTTGTGGTTAGTTATGGAAGACATTAGCTATTTCTTTGGGGAAAGAGATCAGGCACTAGGATGAAAGACTCACTTTTTACTGACTCTTCTCCTGTAGTGTTTGAATTTTTCTTAACCCTCTGCAATATTACTTTTATAAGTTAAAAATGACAAAAAATAAATAAAAATTTTAAAGATATCTCAAAAAGCAACTTTTTTGAGGGACTCGTAGTGGGTATAGTACACACTTATCTTATATCTTGCAAATTTACTGAACTCACTTATTAATAATAGTAGTATTTTAGTAAATTTCCTGGGATTTTCTACATGGACTATCATATCATCTGCATATAGGAAGAGTTTTATTTTACCCTGTCTGATTTGTTTACATTTTATTTCTTTTATTTTATTTTAATTTCATTGGCTGGAACTTCCAGCACAGTGTTGAATAAAAGCTGTAAGAGCATACATCCATAACTTGTTCCCAATTACAGTAGGAAAGTCATCAGTCTTTGACAATTAAGTGTAATTTTGGCTATAGGATTTATGTAAATGTTCTTCTGAAGCTGAAGTTCCCTTCTATTCATATTTTTCTAAGAGTTTTATTATAAATGTGTTTCAAATTAGGTCAAATCTCTTTTCTGATATGATCATGTGTTTTATCTTCTTTAGCCTATTAATATGATGTATCACATTGATTCATTTTTGAGTATTCACCCAAACTTGGATCCCTAGAATAAATTCTCCTGAGCTCTATCTGCTATTATTTTATTAGGGATTTTTGCATACATTTCCCAGAGGGATATTAGCCTTTGGTTTTGATTTCAAGGTATTACTAGCTTCATAAATAAATCTGGAAAACTTCCCTCTTTTTCTACACAACAGATTGTACAGAATTAGCTAATTATTCTTTAAATGCTTGGTAGTGTTCTCCAGTAAAACATTCTGGGCCTGGAGACTTTTTTTTGTGAGAGTTATTAATTATGAATTTCATTTCCTTATAGCTGTAGGGTTATCCAAAATTTTAATTTAATATTTGGTGAATTGCATAAGTTTGTGTCTCATCTGTAAAATGAGGACAATGATTCTTACTTCGTAGGATTGTTTTGAAACTGTGAGCAGGCCAAAACCAGTCTGTGTGTGTGGGGGGGTGGCCTCTGTTTCTGTAAACTTTTCTTCTCAGCTTGTGTTACTGTAGGTCATATAACCTGGGTATGCACAGAAAACGCTGACTTTTGTCCTTTAGATGATCTTTGAAACACCAGGAACAGAGGTCACCTCAGTCGAAACCAAGATTAAGAGGAAGGGGAGACATCAGAAGCAAATCAAATATGAGAAGTCCTTCAATAAGGAAGACCTGGTCTAAAATCCACTCTACCACGTATGGACAGCTCTATAATTAACTAAATGGACTCTACCAAGCCAAATCTCCCTGCTTCTATCCCCACCTCTCACCTCCCATTCCCAAAAAACCACCCTTAACACAGATTGGGGAGACAAATCTGAGCCGTGAATCCTGCCTCCATGCTGGTTGGCTTTGCATTAAAGCTTTTTCTTTTCTCAAAATCTCAATGTCATAATACTGGTCTCTGTATGCATCAAGTAGCAGTTATAAGGATTAAATGAAATCACATATGCACAAATATATAAATCACAATGCACTCTACAAATGTAAACCTTTGTGGTTACCCTATGATATCCTGATTTTATTTTCTAAGCATCATATTTGGAACTGGCTGGTATTTCATTAATTCTAATAGCTTGGTGAAGTAAGTGTTTGTTGGTTTCCCCAAAATATAAATTTAGGATCATTGAACATGGCAGTTTCAAATCCGGGACTGTTTTTAACTTTTTAACCCAGTTTTGTTTGAGATTAAGACTTAATGTTAAAGGAAGAAATTTAATAGGAATATGGAGGCAAATTCTAAAAGCACCTCAGAGGAGAATAAAAGTTTTGAAGAAAAGTAGAGAGCAATGACATATGTACTGTAAATGACCTTGGGATAGGTCATTGACAATGCACATTATCTTCCTTTCTAAATCACGGGAATGTCTTTCTTTTTTCTTTTTCTATTTATACTTTCATACTGCATTTACATATTTCTTAGGAAACCCTCTTTGGAGAGTAGCAGTGTTAGGTTCCAGGTTAATGAGGCTCAGAGACAGACCAAGATTCAGGCAGGAGTTTATTAGGTTGCTGACATGGCAGGGGTCTGAAGAGAGACCTCAGCCCATCTGACTGAGCTGGGGAGTACCTTTTGAACTGGTGGAGTGGAGTGGGGTTGAAGAGGGGTGTGACGATAGGGGGTGGAAAAGCACCAGGCTTGCTGTTCTCAGGGAAGGGAGCGACTTTCTGAGGACTGTCTTATTGCCGGGGAAGAGAATGTTCTATGGTTCGATGGGGGGTGTGGAAAGAGCAGGGGCCAGCATGGAGCATTCTGCATTTGGACGCACAGCTGGAGCTCAGGGTCAGTAAGTTACAATCTAACATTCCTAACTTTTAGTCGATAAGAAAAAACAACAAAGAGGATTGGGGAGTGGGGCGGCGATTTTGTCTGGCTGCTTCCTGATATCAAGGGTCGGTGTTTTGTTGTTTTTTCTTTGGACCTTTGGGTTAGCGGCTGGTATTGAATTTCATGCATTAGGAGGAGGTTGTGACCCCGGGTGATGTTCCAGATTGTTGTTTGGATGAACTGTGTTATAGCTGGGAAAATATATGGTCCTGCTGAGATTAAAAGAAGGAGAGTTATTAGTGGAGTGAGGATGGGAATTAACCATGAGATCCAGGGTGGGTTGTGAGACTATTGCCTCCAAGAGATTGAGGAGAAGGATTAATAAGATTAATATGAGAGGGGTTAGGAAGGATAAGAGAGTGGCAGTAATTTATATTCAGCATTGAACATTAATGGTTGACAGTGAAATTACATAATTTTGTGGGTTTAACAGTATATAAGCAATTTTTCATTAGTAGATAACAAAGTACCAGGTGGGCAGGTTTATGAGGAGGTTTTTAATACAATATATTTTTCTATTGCTTTGTAAATTTTCTCTGAGTTTTATTCAGTGACATTAAATATCAGTTCAGGCATAAGAAGAGTTTACATAGACACACCTAGAGTTTTAGCGGGAATAGGAGACTTTAGATTAACTGTGGTTTCATAACAAGGTTTTTGAGTGATTTTTATTTTTCATGGATTTAAGATTCCCAACCAGTAGGGCTGCATAGGCCTATGGTTAAAATGATTTGCTTTTACTCCAGTTTGCATAGTTTGAGGCATAGGCAACAACAAATTATTATTATTTTTTATTTTGGGCTGTAGGGATGCTGACACTTTAACTTATAATTTCAGTGCCGGCACTTGTTTTGCTGTTAGCACCTTAACTGGAGTGCTGAATATAAACTTAGTTTATTGTTGTAAAGACTCTTTATTACCTTTTAGCTGTTTCATTAAAAGGTCACTCATTTTTTTTATATATAAAAAGGCCAATTAGTATCCTGATTCATAGTTTAAGACTGCATGAGGTGACTGGTAAATAGAATTTTTTGGTAACTTAATTTGGGCTGGCATTATATAGGGCACTTACATTTTTTAGGCAGCAAATAGTAGCTGGCTGGCTCTAAGAGTTCCGTTGCAGTGTTTGCAGTAGTGAAAGTATACCTTGCCCCTTCCGAGAGCAGGAGGAGACTGATGTACAGTCGTTGGAGTGAGTACGATGAATATTCGTGGGTGATGACCATGAGTTGTTGGCAAGTAACAGGCAGCTGGAAGTACAGCTACAAGGTTCAGTAGCCACGATGTCTGTTTATCCTCTGGGGCCACTCTGCTGCTTCTTGGGTTTTGATGGTATGGTTCTGGATCTTCGCAAGGGCATCTGCTTTAACAGTTCTGAGGGGGGTGTTAGAGGAATGGGCAGGGATAGGATAGACAGATACTTGCTGCTGCTGGCAGGTGGTTCAGATGTCTTTCCACAGATTTCTTCTTCACAGAGGGTGGTTTACAGGAGCATTGTTTCTGTCTTGTATCTGCAATCTACTCCTGGATAGGGATGGCGGTTTTCAGAGTGACCAGACAGTAAGAGGTTAAGCCTTTTATTTGCAACAGGGCATGGTATGCTGCACACAGTTGATTTTTAATTAAGGGGCTATATTGTAATTTGGCCCCCTTTACAATTGTGATTACAACCCAAGGGTTACTTGATTAGAATGTCGCCTCTGCCACAAACTTTATTTAAAGCTAATATTGGTGCAGGCTACATCTAATTTACAGGGTAAGTCAAGGTTTATCCCCCTACTGTTTGAGCCTGTGCTATTGTTTTAAAAGCAGCCTGCTGGGGGGTTTTCTTATTTCCATGCACATCCTTTTCTGATGAACACATACGATGATTTTAACATCTGAGTTAAATGAGGGATGAAGGGTTTTCAGTATCCCAACAACCCCAAAAAGGTCATTAATTGTCTTGGAGTTTGTGATGTGGGGAAACATTACATTTTAACAGAGTGTGATAGAGGAACAAGGATGTTGTAGCTTGTTTTAATTTTTTTCCAATTCCAGGTTCTTAAGATATTTCTGTAAAAAGAATTATCGGTTAACATAATATTATTAATATAATGAAATAGGGTTATAGTCACAGGTTTTTCACGCAGCCAGATTTTTTGTCACCAGGCCAGGATAGACAACTGGGCTATGCACACAGCCTCGGGAAAGCACTGCAAAACCTGCCACCGGCCTTTTCACATGAAGGTGAAGGCAGGCTGGATTGACTTGCCTAAGGAGATACTAAAGAAAGCTTTAGCAAGTTTTAAAACAAAGTGATAGTAACATAACTCGATATTAATTTTTTGTAATAAGCCAACAATATTTATGGTTGCTGCAAACGGCAGTGGTATTATTTTAATTTACGATAGTTTACTGTTATATATCACCCGCCGCAGCCTTCAGTGTGAATCAGATGAGTATGAGTTAGAGCATCTGCCTTTTGATTTCCAGGTGGAGAGGTTGTTTCTGTGACACATACAATTTTTTTTTTTTTGTCCCAAGATGAAAAAAATAAGTCTTTTATAATATTTTGAAATAAAAAGATACTGTTAGGATTTGATTTTGAGAAAGCAAAATGTTAAAAGTTGTCAGGATTGACCATTATGTTCTTTTAAAAGTGATAAGACTTGTTTTGTTTTGTTTTTTTAAACAGCCAAAGAAACAATAAGGTTAAAGGTTAAGAAGCTATTTTGATAAAACAGACTTTCTTTCTTTTTTCTTTTTTTTTTTCTTTTTTTTTTTTTTTTTGGTACACTGAGTAAAACAAACCAATGATTTAAGAATTTTGAGAAAGAGCAAAATTTTAACTTTGCATCAGTAAACTATTTGGTAGACCCATCAAATATTACTCAACTTTAACCACAAACATTCTTTTTCTGTGCACCTTCTGCACTTTCTGTATTCATTCAGGTTTTGTCCCACATTTTATTTTTTCCATTTTATCTTAGGCCAAAATTATTTTCTTTTTCCGTAATAATAAAAACACATTCTATACACCTTCCATACTAAAGTTACCAACATGACTTTGGAAACTGTTTCAAAGCAAACTTCTTACAACATACAATTACCACCAAAATTAAACAAACTGGTCAGATTAATTATTTAATTTGGTTATGATTATTTTTATTATTTCAAATTAGTATCCATATTTATTTAAACACTTATTTAATTTTTGGCCATTTGAATAGAGCTCTTTTAATAATTTCCATTTGTCAATTTAATATTACCATCTGGAGGTATCAAAATATACACTGAACAAATGGACAAACACAAAAAGAGTTAAGACACACTAACAGAAACATAGAGCTCATCAACTTGATTCATAATTCTTACTTTTTTTGGTATGGCTGTTTTTCAGCTTTTCATTATTTCACATCTCTGATTTTACTGCTTTTAAGATTTTTTTCTGGAATCAGGGTCGCCTGTTATATGCAAGCTTGTTTTTGGAAACACTTTTATTAGTAACCAGCAACCAGTTAGGAATACTTGAGCAGTATAAATGCAGTTAAGCACTAATTCAGCAGTTCAGATAGACAGACATTTATTTTTATTTATTTATTTTTTTTAATTTTTTTTTTTATTGTGGGTAAAAATCAAAATTTTCACAATACATACCAACATTTGCAAAATGATATATAAATATATATGCATATATGTGCATTTGCTTACAAAAATGTTATTTATGTATATATATAAATATATTTTAAGAGGTGCTTAGATTACCCAAAATATTACACGGAAACCACTGGGATTCCCATGTTGCCCACCTCCCACACCTCCCACCACATCCCACACAAACATCTCCCACAAGTGTGGCCCACCACCCTCAATGGACTTACACATCCTGGGGCCTTGCCACCAACCATAGACCACAGTTCACACCGTAGACAACACTCTCTCCCACACAGTTCCGAGTGGTGTAGACAGACATTTAATACATGTATTTTGGATTATTACTCTTTAGGATTACACTTAGACAGACTTAAAGTTCAAGAGTAAGCTAAAAGCTTACTTGTAAGAGGCGAGTAATTGTAGGTTTGATACTTTGCAGGGTATCAAAAGGGATAAGATACTGGGGTGTGAATGGGATGTGGGTAGGATTTTTTTAGTTGAACTGTGACTGGTTTGTGATGGGCAGCAATGAGAGGAATTTCAGTGTCTCAAATTTTTGGATTGACAGAGCTTGGCCAGAAAGGGAGAGAAGAGGATGGAGTGAGTGGGTGAACAGGTGGCTTTTTAGTGAGTACAGCAAAAGAGGGCTTGTGAGGGATTGTGAAACTATTTCATTGAAATTGAGGAGTGAGTTAAGGGTTTAGAATTCGGGAAGGGCAGAGTACGTGGTTTTCATATCAATAAGAAATGAAATTGGCTTACTTGCCACCATCAGAGTTACCTGAGGCTCTGCTTTGGAGATGGGCGTGGGGGCCTGCATGGTTCCTGGGAACCTTCAATCATCTGTTGCCAGTCCCAGAAGCTTTGGGAGGTTGAAGCCGGGGGTTGGGTCTGATTGAGTAACCGATGCCCTTTTGCCTTGAGAGGCCTGGGTACAAACGGACCTCCAGTGAATTTTCTGCTTGTGCAGCAGGCACAGCCCTGGAGGAGGCTGTGGATTTGGTTTGGAGGGTGCTGATGGGATGTATGGTGGTAGTGCAGGACTGGCAGAGGGAGGAACAGTTACAGAGAAAGAAGAAAGCCTTAATGTAAGGAATCTCAGACCACTTGCCATTGCATTGGATAAAGTTCTTGAGGTCCTGGAGAACTTGAATGTCAAAAGTGCCATGTTGAGGCCACTGGCTTTTATTGTTTAATTTATATTGAGGCCAAATAGTGCTAGAGTAAAAAATGAGCTGCTTCAGTTTGATTTTTCCTCCAGGGTAGGGAGTTCTAAGGTTTGGAGGCCCATGGTTGGTGAGGTGTGGGTGAGTTCAGAGATTTTCAGGTACAGGGGTGTGGAAGGAAAGAAGCAAATGTCCTTGAATCTTTCACTTCCAGATCAGTTAGGGGCCAGAGGGCTGGTGACCAAACCCAGAACCGGGTGTCCCCAGAGCAGGGAAGGTCAGGTGAAGGCCAGTAACGGCCAGTGGTTGAACTTGGGACCGGGCATCCCCAGAGCCGAGAAGGTCAGGCAATGGGGACAGTTCCCCAATGCCGGAGAGGACCACTGACATAGTGCTAAGATTTCTGGGCAGAGGAAAAATGACCAGGATCCTCTGGAGAGGTTCCAAGACTCACCCAGAGATGAATCTGTGTCCAGTGTTGGATGGAAAACCTGCATTAGCGAGGTGGAGGATCTCTATGGATTTGGCCTGCCTCAAAGAGGCTTCCCAGGTTTTGGCACCAAAATGTTAGGTCCCAGGTTGATAAGGCTCAGAGACAGACCAAGATTCAGGCAGGAGTTTATTAGACCGCCAGCATGGCAGGGGTTTGAAGAGAAACCTCAGCCCACCTGCATGGCAGGGGTCTGAAGAGAGACTTCAGCCCATCTGACTGAGCTGGGAAGTACCTTTTGAACTGGCAGAGTTGGGTGGGGATGGAGAGGGGTGTGAAGATATGAGGTGGAAAAGCACCATGCTTGCTGTTCTCAGGGAGGGAAGCGACTTTCTGAGGACTGCCTTATTGTTGGGGAAGAGAACGTTCTATGGTTCGGCAGGGGCATGAAAAGAGAAGGGGCTGGAATGGAGTATTCTGCATTTGGACACATAGCTTGAGCTCAGGGTCAGTAAATTACACTCTAACAGGCAGATTATGTTGTATGTTGTATGTAAAATGTTAAAATTCCGTTTTACAAATGAGGAAATTAAAGGATTCCCCAATTTTTAAAATTATTTGCATATGGCTAAATAGATAGTTATTGGCAGAGGCAGGGCGATTGCCTGTTTTCATCTTTCATCCCTATGCATTATCTACCTTCCTGCACCATAATTTTATTTTTTTTAATTCTTATTCTTTCCTCTATTTCCACTACATTTTTACTTGACTTTCCCTTGCTCCCCATCTGAGATTTTAGCTTTCCATTTGCACTAAAGGAATCTCTGCCTCAAATCTCGAGCAGATTCCATTCCAATTAGAGCAACAACATTCCCCAAAGGACACACAAATCTCAGAAAGCTATTTCCCAGCACTAAAGAATTTATAAGGCAAAATTAATCACATACACTAACTTACAATGAAAAAGTGCTCGCTTCTGAGTCATAACACTTGGCTTGCATTTCTATGAGAAAATGCAAAAAAAAAAAAAACACTGCAGTTCAGTGGCTGAGACCTTCTTCCTCAAAATTCATTGCAAAATCTGGAGGGACAGTTAGCTGCATTCATGCTATCATCACCTTGCTTTGCACTTAGATGGCTTTCTGAACTTCCTTAACTAATTATTCCCACAAGAGTTATACCCCTAGGATTTCAACATTGTACTGATCCAGATGTTTGGTAGTTCTAGGAAAGAACAATTGAACACAGTTCTCACTAAGAAGAGATGACAATAACTCTGATTTCAAAACAGGATTCTATAATACTAGGAATAGAGTAAAATTGTCAATTAAAAAATATGTTTGCCTTCAAAGGAGTGCAAACTATGATAAAAAGTAAATAGCATTGCATTGGCTATAAAATCGGTTAGGATTAAAACAATGCTAATGTGAGTGTGGATGTGAAGCCTCAGAAATTATCTCCAGCTGTTTTAAGCAGAAAATATATATAAGAAGGGGATATTAGGGAGCTGAAGGACTCAGCCTGAGGACTAGAGAACCAGGCCGAGTGGCTGTGCCATCAGGACTTCCAGCCCATATCTTAATGCAGCAGAACTGATGAATGCAAAACACTTGTCTCATTCCCATCCCTGTTCAGCTGAAACTGCTGACACCTTTGGGACTGGACCACCTTGAACCAGTAGCAGTTCCTACGATATGGCTTTCTGAGGAACTCAACCTTATTGCAATATCCTTTATCACCAAAGAGAATCTCCATATTCCCTGCCTCTTTCTATTACAAACTCTTGATTTTAAGTTCCGGGAGGATGTAACTGAAAGACAGAGCCTTGGCCATGGCTCTGTCATAGCTGCAAAAGACGCTGGGAAGAGTATATCATATATATAAATCCTATTTAAAAATTTTTTTAAAAGATTCTTAGATTAAATAAATGTTACATAAAATGTAGGGGATTCCCATATGCCCCATTCCCTATGCCTCCCACACTTTCCCACACGAACAACGTCCTTCATTGGTGTTGTACATTTGTTACAATTGATGAACACATATTGGAGCATTGCCACTCAGTGTGGGCTTTAGTTTACATTATAGTTTAAATTCTCTCCCGCACAATTTTATAAGTTACGACAAGATATATAATGGCCTGTATCTTTCATTGCAACGTTATTCAGGACAATTCCAATTTTTCGAAAGTGCCCCCATAATACACCTATTTTTCTCTCTCCCTCCCCTCACAACCACCCTTGGTAACTGCCAGCACATCAATGCTAAAAGTTCTTCCCTTGCTAGAATAACAATAAGTCTATAGTAGAATAACAGTAAGTCTACCCTAGTCCATCGTTCATTCCCCAATATTTTTAGTTCCTCCAGTAATAAGGGAGCTCTATCTCCATCACTACTTCCAATGTAGGAATCTTCATTCTCTAATGAAAATGAGAAATATCTACATAGGGACACTTTCAGGCATTACTGATGGGAATTAAATTTCATATAAACTTTCTAGAGAAAAAATTGGCAATGTTTAGTAAAAAGCTTGAAAACTTTTTAAAGCAGCCACACAAAATATAAAATACTATCCAAAGGAAATAAGTAGATCTAGCGGCCCTGGAGATGGGCCACTGAGATCCCCATTCAGGTTAGAAGGTCTTATTCTCTTTTTTTTTTTCTTTTTCTTTTTTTTTTTTTTTTTTTGTTTGCTGGCAATGCTGCCGACAGAAAGCATCCAGTCTTCCTTGGAAAATGCTTCCACTGAGTAATGTCCTTTTGCTCACAGTCATACCACACCCCTGTTCCGAGCAGCCTGCTTACCTGGGACTGGATGACATGAGCAAACAAAGTCTCAGCCCCTTGTCCCCAGCCTGATACCATCTGATGGCCCACACCAGGTTCAGAGCTGGAGTGGGGCCACCTAAGGCCTTTATTGTGCAGCATCCCAGACCAACTTCTCCCTCTGCCCAATCCTGCTTCCATCCATTCCATCACACCAGGGGTTCTTAGCCAGGGGCCTGCAGACACCCAAGGGGTCTGGGGAAAGATTCCAGGGGGTCCATGAGCTTGAATTGAAAAACATTAATTTATTATCTTTATTTTCTCTGACCTCTAACTGAAATCTAACACTTCCTTTACTTATGAATGCATGCATTAAATTACAGTAGTATTCATTTCATATCACATTACAGTTGCATATCTTGAAAAATCGCTTATGCTCATTCATACTTTGTTAGACCCGACACTAGTTGAGTGTCATAAAACTATCTGCCGATACATTCTGAGATGGGGTCTGTGGTTTTCACCTGACTGCCAAAGGGGTCCATGGAACAAAAAAGGTTAAGGGCCCCTGCATTACACAGATATTGGTCCTGAAAGCTCTCCATAATAAACTTCCTATGCTGAAATCCATCTCAAAATCTACTTCCCCAGGAACCCAAACTGCAAAACAGAGAACAAAAATGACATGTACATGAGTATTCAATGTTGCTTTATTTTTAGTAATAAAATGTGAAAAAAGCTTACATGTCAAATGATAAAGTATGAATATATTCATAAGGTATTATATACAGCCACTAAAATTACCTTCCAGATTTGTGACATTTTTCTAAATAAAATTTGGAGTAATAATAAAATAGTGTGAATACAAATTAATATTCAATTTATATACCGAAAATAAAAAGACATAAAGAGAAAGAGTAAATACAAGAGAGCCATATTCCTAAATGTTAATATTAATTAGGGGAGCAGGTGTAGCTCAGTGGTTGCGCGCCTGCTTCGCATTTACAAGGTCCCGGGTTCAATCCCCAGTACCTCCTAAAATTAAATTAAATTAAATTAAAGTTAAAATTAAAATATTAATTATATATGCAGATGTGGGGTTATCTTAGCTTTCTAAATTTCCTGCAATGAGGTTACAATGTTTTATACAGAACATTAAATAAATGTTATATATTTGTTATTTGTCTAAACTTTAAAATAATAATTTTGAAAAATTATTTAAAGTAATTTAAATAATTTTTAAAGTAACAACTAGTTTTATCTTTATGTGAATTTTAAATTGAATTGACATAATCATATAATATTAAAATAGCATGGGAAGCGGCTGTGGCTCAATCAGTAGGGCTCCCGTTTACCATATGGGAGGCCCCGCCCACCCGGCGCGGTTAGCTGACCCAGCGAGCACAAGCAGCAAGGGGGGGATAAATGAATAAATTAAAAAAAAAAAAAAAGGCAGATGTATACCAAAGAGTTTGAAATCAACAAAAGTCCTGAGTGAGAAAGAGTTAAATTTTAACAATGAGATGCCTTCGCAATAAATTACACATAATAATTTTCACTTTCTTAAGGCTTTAGTTTTCATAACAATATTAATTACTTAGCATAATAGTAATAGAATCCTATTATTGTATTAATGCTTAGCATTGTAGCCGACCACCCAGAGACACTAAGGAGAATCTAAAGTTGTCATTGGCAAGGAAGTTCTTCCTCTGGAAGAAGCAGAAAAGACTAGACTGAATTCGTCCAGTGGAAGAGACTAGACTGAATTGAAGAGCAGATGTACCAAGATGTAGATTCTTTTGGTAGAGAGGCTTTCCCCAAAGAGTCTGACCTTCCCTGGTGAGATGGATCTCAGTGTAATCAACAACCCGTGCTCTCCTTTCTAGGCTCAGCCAGAACACTTTTGCCATAGAGAAAAAAAGAGTCTGAGCAGAGAAGAACATGCAAGATTTGCTTCTGGCCAAACTATTTCTCTATTATATTCAGAGTGCTAGTGTCCTAAAGCTTTTTTTTTTTTTTTTGGTACTGTGGGTTGAACCCCGGACCTCGTATGTGGGAAGCCGGCACTCAACCACTGAGCCACATCAGTTTCCCTGAGTTGACTTTATTATTTGTTTTGCTTGTTGTTAGTTGTTTTTTTTAATGGTATAAATTTATTTATTTTTTAATATATTTTTATTGAAGTATATCATTCAAACATGACATGCATAAACAATAAGTGTATAGTAAAGATTGTGAACTTACAAAATAAACATACATAACATCATACGGGGGTCTCATACATCACCCCTCCACCAACACTTTGCACTGTTGTGAAACATTTGTTACAAACTATGCAAGAGCATCATCAAAATATTACTACCTAACTATAGTCCCTATCTTACATTTGGTGTATTTTTCCCCAAACCCACCCTAATTTTTAAAGGTATGTTTTATTATAGAGGTTGTTAGCTGGCAAAACAATCAAGCACATATGTAGAATTCCCATACAACACCCCTTCACCAACATAACCACACTGTGCTAGAATATTTGTTACAGATTATGGGATAATATCATCGGACTATTACCACCAACCATGGCCATAGCATACATTTGCACACTTTTTCCACACACCTCCATTATCAACACAGTACATCTTTGGCATTGATGCAAGAATATTAGAGTATTGCTGTTAACCACAGTCTATAGGTCACACCAACTGTAGTTTCCCCATGCTTCTCCACATTCCCACCACCCTGCAATAGTGATGTACATCTGCTCTAGCTCACAGAAGAACACTCTTGCTTTTGTACCCTCAACCACAATTCTCATCCACCTCTGGGTTCACTGTGTTATTCAGTCCCTAGATTATTCTTTAGCTTTCTTTCAGTTGACATTTACGTCCTCAGACTACCCCTTTTCAGCCACATTCCATTTATAAACCAGTTGCTACTCACTATAAAGTGTGACCATTAACTCCATCCATTTCCACACTTTTACAGTCAAGTTAAAGTTTCTACATACATTAAGCATCAGTAGTTCTTCTCAACACCCCTCTTATCTCCTAATAACCTATACTCTGAGTTTTAGCTCCATGTGTTTATTCTTCATATTTGGTTCATATTAATGAGACCATGCAATATTTGTCCTTTTGTGTCTGGCTTACTTCACTTAGTATAATGTCTTCAAGATTCATCCATGTTATCATATGTGTCACAATTTCATTTCTTCTTGCCGCAGCATAGTATTCCATCATATGTATATACCATATTTTGTTTATCCATTCATTGGTTGATGGACACTTGGGTTGTTTCCATCTTTTGGCAGTTGTGAATAATGCCCCTATGAACATCAGTGTGCAGATGTTCACTGTTCTTGTCACAGTTTTTAGTTCTTCTGGTTATATTCCTAGTAGAGGAATTGCTGGGTCATATGGCAGTTCTATATTTAGCTTCTTGAGGAACCGCCAAATTGTCTTCCTCAGAGGCAGCACCATTTTACACTCCCACCAACAGTGAAGGAGTGTTCCTATTTCTCCACATCCTCTCCGGCACTTATTGTTGTCTGTTTTTTAATAATAGCCATTCTATGCGGTGTTAGATGGTATCACATTGTTGTTTTAATTTGCATTTCCCTAATAGCTAGTGATATGGAACATTTTTTTATGTGCTTTTTGGCCATTTGTATTTCTTCTTTGGAGAAATGTCTATTTAAATCTTTTGCCCATTTTTAAATTGAATTGCTTGCTCTTTTATTGTTGAGTTGTATGATCTCTTTATATAGAATGGAAATCAAACCCTTATCAGATATGTGGCTTCCAAATATTTTTACCCATTGAGTGGGCTGCTTTTCACCTTCTTGATGAAGTCCTTTGAATCACAGAGTTTTTAAGTTTGAGGAGGTCCCATATATCCATGTTTTCTTTCAGTGTAAGGTTTAAGAATCCACCACCTACCACCAGGTCTTGAAGATGTTTCCCCTACATTTTCTTCTAGGAGCTTATTGTACTTGCTTTTATATTTAGGTCTTTGATTCATTTTGAGCTAATTTTTGTATAAGGTGTGAGATAGTGGTCTTCTTTCTTTCGGCTATGGATATCCAATTCTTCCAGCACCATTTGTTGAATAAACTGTTCTTTCTCAGCTGGGTGGGTTTGACAGGCTTGTCAAAAATCACTTGGCCATAGATGTGAGGGTCTGTTTCTGAACCATTAATTTGGTTCCATTGGTCTGTGTGTCTATCTTTATGCCAGTAGCATACTGCTTTTACCACTGTAGCTAGGTGTATTAGTCAGCCAAAGGGGTGCTGATACAAAATACCAGAAATCTGTTGGTCTCTATAAAGGGTATTTATTTGGCGTAGAAGTGTACAGTTACCAAGCCATAACTCTTAAGTCTCTTCCTTCACCAAAGTCTGTTGCCATGTGTTGGAGCATGACAGCTGCCGACATTTGGCAGGGTTCAGACTTCTTGGGTTCCTCTCTTCCCGGGGCTGCGTTTCTCTCCGGGCTCAGCTCCTCTGTTTCCTCCACAAGGTCAGCTGTAGACTATGAGGCTCTCTAGGCTTTGCCTCTCTCCACAAGGCCAGCTGTGAACTGTCAGACAAATGGCTCACTTCTCTTCCCGGGGCCTTCTCTCTTTCCTCATGACCAAGCTCCTCGGTGTGCTCACTTCCCGGGGCTCCAGCATTAAATCTCAGCATCAGAATTCCAACATCAAAACTCTAACTCTGTCCTTTCCCATATATTTTTATCTTTGAGACCCCACCCACCAACGGGCAGGGCTCAATGCCCTACTGATGTGGCCCAGTCAACACACTAATCATAACTTAATCATGCCCAGATGAACAGACCAGTTTACAAGCATAATCCAATATCTATTTTTGGAATACATAACTGTATCAAACTGCCAAACTGCTACACTAGGTAATATGATTTAAAGGCTGGAAGTGAAAGTCTTCCAATTTCACTTTTCCTTTTTAAGAAAGGCTATTCGGGGTCTCTTAGTCTTCCAGATAAAATTGATAATTGTGTTTTCCATTTGTTTAAAAAATGCTGGTGGAATTTTTTTGGGGATTGCATTGAATCTGTATATCAAATTGGGTAGAATTGACATCTTAATGATATTTAGTTTTCCAATCCATGAGCATGGAATGTTCTTCCAATTATTTAGGTCTTTTTTATTTCTTTTAGCAATGCATTATAGTTTTCTGAATACAAGTGCTTTAAATACTTGGTTAAGTTTATTATTAAATATTTGATTCTTTTAGTTGCTATTGTAAATGTCATTTTTTTCCTGACTTCCTCCTCAGATTGCACATTACTAGTGTATAGAAACACCACTGATTTTTGTGTATTGATCTTGTATTCTGACACTCTACTGAAATCATTTATTAGCTCTAGCAGCTTTGGTGTAGATTTTTCAGAATTCTAGATATACAATCTTATCATCAGTGAATAGTGAAAGTTTTAATACTTCCTTTCCAATTTGGATGCCTTTTATTTTTTTTTCATTGCCTGATTGCTCTAGCTAGAACATCTAGCACTATATTGAACAACAGGGGTGACAATGGGCATCCTGGTCTTGTCCCTGGTCTCAACGGGAAAATTTTCAGTCTTTCACCATTGAGTACAATGTTAGCTGTGGGTTTTTCATATATGGTTTTTATCATGTTGAGAAAGTTTCCTTCAATTCCTATTTTTTTGTAGCATTTTTATCAAGAAAGGATGCTGTATTTTGTCAAATGCCTTTTCTGCATCAATCGATAAGATTATGTGATTTTTCTTCTTTGATTTATTAATGTGGTATTATGCTGATTGATTTTCTTGTGTTGAACCAGCCTTGCATGACTGGTATAAAACCCACTTGATCATGATGAATAATTCTTTTAATGTGTTGTTCGATTCAATTAGCAAGTATTTTATTGAGGATTTTTGCATCTGTATTCATTAGAGAAATGGGTCTGTAATTTTCTTTTTTTTGTAATATCTTTATCTGGCTTCAGGATTAGGGTGATACTGGCTTTGTAGAATGAATTTGGTAGCGTTCCTTCTTGTTCAATTTTTTGGAAGAGCTTGAGTAAGATTGGTATTAAATCTTCTTTGAATGCTTGGTAGAACTCACCTGTGAAATCGTCCGGTCCTGGACTTTTCATTTTGGGGAGCTGTTTGATGACTGTTTCAATCTCTTTACTTGTGATTGGTTTGTTGAGGTCTTCTATTTCTTCTAGGGTCAGTGTTGGTTGTTTGTACATTCCTAGGATTTTTTCCATTTCATCTATATTGTCTAGTTTTTTGGCATAAGGTTGTTCATAGTAGCCTCTTATGATCTCTCTTATTTCTGTGGGTCAGTAGTAATGTTCCCATTTTCATTTTTTATTTCATTTATTTGTATCTTCTCTCTTTTTTTCTTAGTCAGTCTAGCTAAGGGTTTGTCAATTTTGTTGATCTTCTCAAAGAACCAACTTTTGGTTTTCTTAATTCTCTCTATTGTTTTTTTGTTCTCAATTTCATTTATTTCTGCTCTGATCTTTGTTATTTCATTCCTTCTACTTGCTTTGGGATTAGTTTGCTGATCCTTTTCTAGTTCCTCCAGCTGTGTAGTTAGGTCATTGATTTTAGCTCTTTCTTCTTTTTTAATTTAAGAATTGAGGGCTATAAATTTTCCTCTCAACACTGCCTTCACTGCATCCATAGGTTCTAAAATGTTGTATTTTCATTGTCATTCATCTTGAGATATTGATTTCTCTTGAAATTTCTTCTTTGACCCACTGATTATTTAAGAGTGTGTTGTTTAATCTCCATATATGTGTGAATTTTTCCTTTTTCTGCCACTTGTTTATTTCCAACTTTATTCCATTATGATCAGAGAAAGTGCTTTGTATAATTTCAATTTTGTTGAATTTATTGAGTTCTGCTTTGTGGCCCAACATATGGTCTATCCTGGAGTAAGATCCATGAGCACTTGAAAAGAATGGATATTCTGCTGTTTTGGGGTGCAATGTTCTGTATATATCTATTAGGTTTAGTCCATTTATCATATTATTCAAGCTCTCTCTTTCTTTATTGATCCTCTGCCCAGATGTTCTCTATCCAATGCTGAGAGTGGTGTATTGAAGTTTCCAACTATTATTGTAGAGATGTCTTTTTCTCCCTTCAGTTTTGCCAGTGTTTGCCTTATGCACCTTGGGACATCCTGGTTAGGTGGATATACATTTTATGACTGTTATTTCTTCCTGGTGAATCATTCCTTTTATTAACATGTAATGTCTTTCCTTGTCTCTAATAACAGTTTTGCTTTTAAAGTCTATATTATCTTATTATCTGATATAAGCATAGCTACCCCAGCTTTTCTTTTTTTTTTTTTTTCTTGGTTACTGCATGCATGGAATATCTTTTTCCAACCTTTTACTTTCAGTCTATTGGTATATTTGGGTCTAAGGTGAGTCTCTTGCAGACAGCATATAGATGGCTTATATTTTCTTACCCATTCCACCATTGTGTCTTTTGATAGGGGAGTTTAATGCATTAACATTCAATGTTATTACTGTAAAGGCAGTTCTCATTTCATCCATTTAGGTCTTTGCATTTGTCATTTTATTTTTGTCACTTATAATTACTGTTATGGATACAGTCATCATTTCTAGACTCTCTTCCAAGCCTCTCTCTCCTGTCTTTTCTTTTCAGGCTGTAACACTTCCTTTAGTATTTCCTCCAAAACTGGTCTTTTTGTTATAGACTCTCACAGTTTCTGTTTATCTGTAAATATTCTATATGCACCCTGATTTTTGAAAGATAATCTTGCTATATATAAAATTCTAGGCTGGCAGTTTTTCTTTTGCAGTATCTTAAATATATCATACCACTGCCTTCTTGCCTCCATGATTTCTAATGAGAAATCAGCACTTAATCTTATTGGGTATCCCTTATAGGTTCTGCATTGCTTTTCTCTTGCTGCTTTCAGAATTCTCTCTTTGTCTGTGACATTTGACATTCTGATTAGTATGTGTCACGGAGTTGGTCTATTCAGATTTATTTGGATGGGAGTACATTGTGCTTCTTGGACATGGATATCTATCTCCTTCAATGGGGTTGGGAAATTTTCTACCATTATTTCTTCAAATATTCCTTCTGCCCCTTTTCCCTTCTCTTCTTCTGGGACACCCATGACATATATGTTTGCACGTCTCTTGCTGTCATTTAGTTCCCTGAGACTCTGTTCAATATTTTTTTATTCTTTTCTTCATCTGTTTTTTTGTATGTTCAATTTTGGAGGCCATGACTTCGAGTTCACCAATCCTTTCTTCTGCTTTCTCAAATCTGCTGTTATATGCCTCCATTGTATTTTTTATTTCATTTATTGTACCTTTCATTCCCATAAGGTCTGCTATTTTTCTATGTATGCTTTCAAATTCTTCTTTGTGCTCAGCCAATGTCTTCTTAATATCCTTAATCTCTTTAGCCATCTCACTGAATTTATTAAGGAGATTTGTTTGAACATCTATGATTAGTTGTCTCAACTCCTTTATGTCATTTTCAGTCTTCTCTTGTTCCTTTAATTAGGCCATATCTTCCTGTCTCTTGGTATGGCTTGTAATTTTTTGTTGGTGTTTTTGCAACTGGCTTGCTAGATGTATTTATTCTGGGTGCAGTTTCTTCCTTTAGTTTAGGGCTTTCTTGTCTTTTCTCCCTTGCTGGTTGTGTAGTAGGAGCCAAGGATGTAGTTGGTGCTGTAAGCTATAGAGGATGAAGCTGCCCACATTGCCCCAAGAATTAATGAAGCTTCTCCCACCTTTCTCCTCTGTCAGGGGTAGGGACAGAGCTGCAGCTGTGTATAATAACCCAAGTTGGGTAGGACAAGACTGTCTGTAGTTGCCCAGAGTGACTGATAAAGCTTCACACCCCTTCCTACCCTACCTTGGGCAGGGATGGAGCTATAGTTGTGGGGAGCAATCTATGCTATGTGTCCAAAATGACCACAGTTACTCAGGTGAACTGACAGTACCAGACCACCTCCCTGCTGGAGTACCCAACAATCTAATTCGTGTGGGCTGAATATGCCTGCAGTTGCCCTGAGAAGCTAAGGGAGTACTGTCCCTTCTGCCCTTTAGGGGTGGAAATGGAACCACCGATGCCCAACAGTTCAGTCCCTGTAGGGTGAAAGTACCCACCATTGCCCAGAGAGACTGAGGAAGCACCAGGCCCCTCCTATCTTATTGGGTTGTGGGGGTGATTCTACAGGCACCCAACAGTTCAGTCCCTTTAGGCCGAGAATACCTGCCATTGCCCGGAGAGGCTGAGGAAACACCAGCCCCCTCCTATCCTATGAAGGGACAGAGGTGGAGATGGACTCAAAGGCACTCAACAAACCAGTTTGTGTGGACTGAAAACTCCTGCCGTTGCCTGGAGAGGCCAAGGATACCCAGCTCCTCTTCTATCTTATTGGGGTGCGGGCATGCAGCTCCAGGTAACTATTTAGTCTGTGCTGGTGGAGAGCACTTGCAGTTGCCTGGAGGGCCTGGTGCAGGTCCCACAAGCTTCCTCCCTGCTGGAGGTGGGGCTGAAGCCTATGTTAGGGCTGCAGCCCAATCTTGGTGGAAAGAAGCCAGTCCCTAACTTCACTGGCTCTTCAGTCAGCCAGGCTTCCCCTCATGCCAGGTGCAGAGTCAAAATGGTGGCTACCAGACTCTTTCCAACTTGGACAGGCTCAAACTCTAGCTGTTTCTAGGATTATACTTTAGCCTGTCGAGTCCACTAATCAGTAGCTGAGGTCAGTGGACAACTGTCTCTTCCTCCACTGTTTATGGGTGACGGAGCTTCTAACTCCAGCCACAGAACAGCTCCTGAGGCAGCTTGCGCCACTAGAGTAGGATGGACACCGGCCTCTGCAGCGTCGCTTGCAGTTTCCCAAAGAGGTTGTGCAGGTCTCCCCGGCTTCCTTCCTGCCAGAGATGGTTTAGGCTACGGCTGCAATCTGACGTGGGAAGAAGCCAGTCCCTACCAGCACTGTGATTTTCAATCAGTCCCGCTTCCCCTCAGGCCAGGGGTGGAGTCTAAATGGCGGCTTCCGGCCTCCCTCTGACCTGGACAGGCTCAAAGTTTAGCCGTTCCTAGGATTATACTTTAGTCTGCCGAATTCACCAATCAGTAGCTGAAATTGGTGCCACACCGTGTCTTCCTACCCCATTTTTTGGGAAATGGAGCTTCCTACTCCAGCCACAGAATAGCTCCTGAAGTGGCTTGCACCACAGGCCCGGACCTCCGTGGCATGGAGGGTTCTACTCACGAATCCTCTCTGCAGGTGGTCAGTCTCCTCCTTCCATACTTTCAAGAAATATTGCAGGATACTATTCTGGTCTCCTGGGGTCCCCAAAGAGGTGCTCTAGATAGCTCTGGGTGATTACCAACTGCCCTGCAGCATGAGCAGACTCCAGGAGCTCCTCACTCTGCCGCCATCTTGGCTCCTCTATATCGTTAGTCGTTTTTTTTGCTGTTGTTGTTGTTTTTCAGGAGGCACCACGAACTGAACCCAGGCCTCCCATGTGGGAGGCAAGAGCTCAACAGCTTGAGTCACATTTTCTCCCCCAAAGCTTTTTATGTAAGCTCAAAAGATGGATTCTAACAGCAAAGATATAAAATGTAAGGATGCTATGGATCAGGGCAGAACTTCTATAACACTAGGGTGAGCCAACTGGAAAACAGCCAGGTAACACCTATGAAATAATGTGCTTGAGAAAGAGGGGGCACACAGTACCCAAGTGGCTGAGGAAGGCCAAACTTCTGAAAAGTAGTCCCTGTAGGAAGCAATTATAATATTTGAACAGAATTTACTTTGATATTTTAATTTAACCAATGAAATTCTAGAAATAAACAACAAAACAGTCAAGAAGCAAGCCTTTATAAAATTAAAATGAAATAAGAAAGAAGAATATGTTATTAAGAAAATATGAGAAATAATTAAGAAATGTCTTAAAATTAGTAAAAAGCAGAACACAAAATAAAGAATTTATAAGACAAACTTGAGAAATTTTCCAAAAATGCCAAGGAAAAGATAAAGAAATAAAAATGAGTGAGACCATGATGAGAAGACTGGCTATCATAGATCTTACACAGATAATTAGTGCTCCTAAAGAAGAACAAATGAAGGAAAATATATTGGAGATGTATTGGAGAGGGGAGAAAAGTTTTGAGATGATTAAAGACCTATTAAATATAGTGGTTAATTCTATCTAAAACTATTTGGAGTATTTGAAGTATGTGATCCTTCCCTCCTTGCGTGTCATCTATTACTACATAACATAGCAGCTTAAAAGAATACACAGATATTATCTCACATTTTGTGTGGGTGTGGAATCTCGGAAAATCTTATCTGGGGCCTCTGCTTTGGGGTCTCTTACTAGGCTGCAGTAAAGATTTATCTGGAATAGGATCTGCTTCCAAGCTCATTCAGAGATTGTTTCAGAATTCAGTTCCTCCGTGTTTGTCGGACTGAGGGCCTTGCTGGCTGTTGACTAAAGGATGCCCTCAGTTTCTTACCATGTGGGTATCATTATTACCAACTTGAATAGACATAGAGTCACCCTTTGTATATTCTCTGATTGAAACTGACTAAAAATTGTTTTCTTTTACAAGCATGCTTCATTATTTTGTACAAATTTAAACATATCCCCAAAATTCAGGGAAAAAAAGTAACTTGGTGAGGTGCTAAGGAGTATTTAGGGAAACTCTACGGTATCTCTGTCATAGAGTACCTAGTTAACACCATCATTTAATCTGTTACAAAATGTAGAGAGAGTGAAAATAACTAATGATAAAAATGGGCTCTGTACCATACCTAAAGTAGTTAAATATCAAATCAGTGAAATTTCCTTAAGGTTAGTGTGTCAGCCATTCTTCTCCAGAAATACAGATATACACACAGATATGCACAAACACACACGCAAAGAGATTCAATTTATGGAATTGGGTCATGTAATTGTAGGGGCTAACAAGCCATCTGAAATCTGTAGGGCAGGATTGATCCTAAAGACTTTTTTTTTTTTTTTAAAGGAGGCACCAGGGCTTGAATCCAGGACCTTGTACATGGGAAGCATGGTTTAAGATTTCCATCCTACAAATATTAAAAAGAATGAGTTGTATACATCACGACCAAGTTGGATTTATTCCTGGTATGCAAGGCTGGTTCAACATAAGAAAATCAATCAATGTAATACACCACATTAACAAGTTGAAGGAAAAAAACCACATGATCATCTCAATAGATGCAGAAAAGGCATTCGACAAAATCCAACATCCTTTTTTGATAAAAATACTTCAAAAGATAGGAATAAAAGGAAAATTCCTCAATATGATAAAAGGCATATATTAAAAACCCACAGCCAACATCATACTCAATGGGGAAAGGTTGAAAGCTTTCCCCCTAAGATCAGGAACAAGACAAGGATGCCCACTGTCACCATTGTTATTCAACATTGTACTAGAAGTTCTAGCTAGGGCAATTAGACAAGACAAAAAAATTAAAGGCGTCCAAATAGGAAAAGAGGAAGTAAAACTCTCACTGTTTGCAGATGACATGATCCTGTATTTAGAAAATCCTGAAGTATCCACAACAAAGCTACTTGAACTAATAAATGAGTTCAGCAAAGTGGCAGGATATAAGATCAACACACAAAAATCAGTAATGTTTTTGTACACCAGTACTGAACAATCCAAGGAGGAAATCAGGAGGAAAATTCCATTTTCAATAGCAACAAAAAGACTCAAATACCTAGGAGTTAATTTAACCAAGGAAGTACAGGACCTATATGCAGAAAACTACAAAACAATGCTAAAAGAAATTTAAAAAGACCTAAACAAATGGAAAGACATTCCGTGTTCATGGATTAGAAGAATAAATATCATGAAGATGTCAATCTTGCCCAAACTGATTTATAGATTCAATGCAATACCAATCAAAATCCCAACAGCTTACTTTACAGAATTAGAGAAGGCAATTACCAAATTCATCTGGAAGGGTAAGTGCACCCGAATAGCCAAAAGTATTCTAAAAAAGAAGAGCAATGTGGGAGGAATTTCGCTGCCTGACCTTGAAACATATTACAAAGCTACAGTGGTCAAAACAGCATGGTACTGGCATAAAGATAGAAACATCGATCAGTGGAATAGAATTGAGAATCCAGAAATAAACCCTCACCTATACAGTCAACTGGTTTTTGACAAACCTACCAAGCCGACGCTGATGGGAAAAAACAGTCTCTTCAACAAATGGTGTTGGAAGAACTGGATATCTATAACCAAAAGAATGAAAGAGGACCCCTATCTCACCCCCTATACAAGAATCAACTCAAAATGGATCAAAGATCTAAATATAAAAGCCAGGACTATAAAACTACTGGAAGAAAATGTAGGGAAACATCTTCAAGACCTTGTAGTAGGTGGTGGTTTCTTGGACCTCACACCCAAAGCACGTGCAACAAAAGAAAAATTAGATAAATGGGACCTCCTCAAAATTAAACACTTTTGCACCTCACAGGAATTTGTCAGAAGGGTGAAAAGGCAGCCGACTCAATGGGAAAAAACATTTGGAAATCACATATCTGATAAGGGTTTAATATCCAGGATATATAAAGAGATGTTACAACTCAACAATAAAAAGACAAATGACCCAATTAAAAAATGGGCCAAAGACTTGAATAGACATTTCTCCGAAGAAGAAATACAAATGGCAAAAAAAACACATGAAGAAATGCTCAACATCACTCATGATTAGGGAAATGCAAATCAAAACTACAATGAGATATCATTTCACACCTATCAGAATGGCCACTATGAAAAAGACAGAGAAATACAAGTGTTGGAGAGGATGTGGAGAGATAGGTACACTTCTTCACTGTTGGTGGGAATGCAGGATGGTACAACCACTATGGAGGACTGTTTGGCAGTTCCTAAAGAAGATGAATATAGACTTGCCATGTGACCCTGCAATACCACTACTGGGTATATACCCAGAAGAACTGAGAGCAGTGACACTAACAGACATCTGCACACTGATGTTCATAGCAACATTATTCACCATTGCCAAAAGCTGGAAACAACCCAGGTGTCCATCAACAGATGAATGGATAAACAAACTGTGGTCTATTCACACGATGGAATATTATGCAGCTGTAAGAAGAAATGAAGTCATAAAGCATATGGCAACATGGATGAACCTGGAGGACATTATGTTGAGTGAAGCAAGCCAGACACAAAAGGACAAATACTGTATGAATGCATTACTATGAACCAAATATATTGTGTAATATATTGTTTGATTCACACACAAAAAAAAACAAAAAAAAAAACAAAAAACAAAACAACAACAAAAAAATTTACATGTATCCATTACATTTAATTGAGAAATGTATATATTTATTCATCTGTATTTACTTTTCAGTTTTTAATTGCTTATGTTTTCAATTATTAAATGTACAAAATAAAGTTAAAAAACAAAAACAAAACAAAACAAACAAAAAAAAACGAACAAGCAAAATGAACGGAAAAAAAAACAAAAAAAAGTTAAAACAGAAAAAAAAAAAAAAAAAGAAATCCACAAAATACTAAATTCAATTGGCTACAAAGGTAAAAAGCAAAAGTTTGCATTAGTAATGAAAGAAATGCATACTAGGCAATAATGAGTTATCATCTGTTGCCATCAAATTTATTATTTAAAAAGAAAAAAAAAGATTATAATACCCAGGACTGGTAAGAATACAGGCCCCTCATACACTGCCATGGGAGCAATGCCTCAACTAAAAATTTATCCAGGGAGATGATTAAAGATGTGGGCAAAGACTTGTGTGCAAGTTGCCTCTTGAGGGGTTACCTGGAATTGGGAGAAGATGGGGACAAAGGACATTCTGGACAGAGAAAATACAACCGAAAGCATGGCCAGCCCACCCAAGGCCACTGTGATGCCCTTTACACATTGTGGAAAAAGCTGCCAGCAACAGCACAGGGGTATTTATGGCTTCTGCTGCCCTTTCCTTGGCCTCTGACTCTGGTCTGGGATCAGATATAGGCTAAAATGTAAGACGTCAGTGCAGACCCTTGAGCACGGATGGATTTATAGAACTATAGCTTAAAATTGCTGTGACATTCAGGACTTAGAAGATTGCTCTACCGACATGAAATAATTTCCACAAGAAAGAGAAGGGCTCTGCCCCCCTCCACCCTCCCCTCTTCCTCTAATTTGTACTTCAATGATTTGATACCACTATTGGATGAACTAACACAACCCCCTCTTCCCCCAGCAGAGAAGGATGGCAAAGGCGTGAGTAGGGACCACAGCATAGACTTAGAGGATAACAGCCAAGGATTGCCTGGCTCCTACTCCCTTCCTTGTCCATCTCATGTCACCCACCAGGCCACAGACTGAAGGTACACTCTGAGTGGCCCTCTGCCTACCCATGGCCTCCCTTATAGGGCACCCCTGGCCCCAGCATGCCAAGGGGAGCCCAACAGGAAGGTCAGGATGGTATCTCATAAAGGGACCTCAGAGGGTGCCAAGCAGGTACTACCTGCAGCAGTGAGATATGGGGTAAATTATTTAACTTCTCCCTGGCCAGTCTGCAAAACAAGGATAATAAAGAATCCTAGAAACTGCAAAAAAAAAAAAAGAATGAGTTGAATCTATCACTGGGAATACAGCAATTAAAACAAACATACAAACAAACAAACACAGAAGAGGCTTATTGATTGGTCATAAATAGATTACGGTCTTATAGGAACTAGGAATGTATTTCTGGGTCAGGGCAGAGTTTTCTGGAACCTCACACTTCAGATTAAACTATAGTTTTGATGTGCTTTTGAGAAAACTCACACATGGAAAGAGAGTCTCCTACAATGGTGGAGGGTATGATTTGATAAGTGGACTCTGGGTTGGAAGGGGCCTGAGCATCCTTTTCGAGGCCAGAGTGAGCTTATCTTGAACCTTACACTGCAAGGGCAGATGAACTTCTTATGGGAAAAATCCCCCATGGAAGGAAAGGCCTGTAGGGGTCAGATAAGCGATGGAAATGTGTGAAGCACATTTAGCTGTGATGATAAAGTGGAAAACACGTGCCCTGATAATGGGAGCAGCTTCTTTATCAGTTAGGACGACATCTGTGGCAAGTAAGAGAAAACTCAACTCAAAATGGCTTAAACAATATGGAAAATTTATTGATCACATAACAAGAAACTTAAACAAAGTTTGGGGTGATTCCAGTGCTCATTAATCCAGCAATTCGCTGATGTTATAAAAGGACCATGTTTTAGTCTTTTCATCTTTCTGCTCTAATTAGTATATTCACCTTGCCTTCATAATCACAATATGAGATGGGATATCTACACGCTGCCACAATATGAGATGGGATATCTATATGCCAACATCTAGAAGAAAGGATGAGGCAATCTTTCCCAGAAATTCCCAAACACACTTCCTCCCTCATGTCATTGGCAAAAGGGGGTTGACTGTTCATCTCCAAATGGAACAAGGGAATTTAGATGATTAAGATTGATGTAGGGAGACAGTGATTTATCCCCGAGATGGGATTAGAATCACCTTTCCTAAATGGTGGATACCCAGATGAAATTGGGGTTCTGAATGCAAAAAAGAAGAGAGCTATGTGGCAGGCAACCAAGTGAATTTGCATCACCACTATTCAACTAAGCTGATTGTTGCTATTGGGCAATTTATTTCGTTGTTGAGTGACTATCTGATTACTTTTGGAAAGCTGGGTTTCCGGGTGCTTATGCAAGGTCTCCCATTTTAAAAATATTGGCAATAAATTCAAAATTTTAAAAAATACTATGTGGCCAACCTCATTCAGGCCACATAAAATACACCTGCAGTCTAAACATGGCCTACAGACCACAAGTTTTCAACTTTGGGCTTATGCTATTAATTATTTAACTAAAACTTTCTCTACATGGAAACTGAATTTCACTTTAACCTTGTCAGTAATTAAATAATGCAAATACCAGTGATGATAAAACATTTTTAATTAATAAGGTTTTACTCAATTGTAGAAAAACTTGAATGCCACAGCTAATAAGGATTTCCTTAATAAGATAATGTAAGGAGACATCTGATATAACACAGAGAGTGTTTACAATTTACATAATTTTCTTAATTGAGGGTTCTAATTTGACAAGCTAATGGTTAAAACAATCAAAAGGCTGCTACTCATCTAAGGATGAATGTACAATTTTTCTCCCAACTCATCTGTATTCCTGTGATTTTTTTTTTTTTTTTTTTTGTATGCTTTTCTTTAGAGGGGGAATTAATTTCTACCAAAATGAGGAAATCAAGGTGTTCAAAATTTTTGGAAAAATATTTGTTAGTATCACGGTAAACAGAAGAGGGGAGGAGCTATAAAAGTTACTTAATTAGTGATTTCATCTTCATAGCTGTTTCTTCAAAGTCATCTTCCCTCCCATAAGTATGGAGAATAGAAATTTTAAATTCATACAAAGATTCTCAAGGGTATGTCTCTCTTGAAAGATTTTGTCTCATCTCTTCGAAATATTACATGAATCAAGAAATGTTAATTGTTTTGGGTATCAACAGTAAATGGTAGCATGAAGCAAGTATATTTCTCTTCAATCCAGAATGTATAGTCTTCAAAGTTGACTAACCCATCAATCTTTGCTAATCTGTTGCTTCAGACTTTCGGATTTGAGCCCTAAAAAGACAAAACTCTTTAAGTGATCCACTTTTCTGAAAAACTTAGATTTCTATATTACATAAGTATGAAGTGTAAGAAACTGAAATAAATTCCCTGTAACCACACTTCCTATTTATAGGTTAGTTGATATATCACCAGGGAAGGGGTGGAAGCAAGAAAGAGTAGGGAAGGAAGGTGAGAAAAATACCACAGAGGGATCCAAACACCCAACCGGCTAATTTGCATAATATGGGAGCAATAGAAGAGTTATGGGATACTGGGTGATTATGCTGTGGGAGATTGACTCCATTCTCAATATTGCACTGCACAGATTTCTGAGAAAATGAAGAATTTGGGAGTCATCAAATTTTCTAGCTAAGGCCTTCCCATCTCTCTACCCTTGGCTATTGACCAAACTCAGAAGCATTCATGCTAGCTCCTTCCCAGGATAATGCACTGGTCTTAGTAAACTTTTACCAAGGCATGGCTGGAACTTCTTTCCTTGTCACTAGGAGTGCTACATGATTAGAATTTGGCTATGGGTCTCTTACCTTTGGTGTTGACACTGGCTTATCCTTGAAAAGAGTAGAAGGAAGTGCTTTTGTGTATTTATGCCATACTAGTCATAACAGTAAATTTAGGTATTAGATATGCTATGCCTTTCCAGCTTACTTCACTTTTATTTCCTTTTTGAAATCAGTCCTCATCTCTTCTTCACGCATTTAAATTCTACCCAACCATCAGAGTCCAGCTCAAATTTCAACTATTCAATCAATGGAATTTCCTCCCACTTTAGCCACTCCAATGCCATTCATTTTTACCTCACCATATTCTTATTGTTAATGTCACTCATTTTAATACAAATAATAGTTGACAATTTAAGTTCTTTGTGTATATGGTTCATTTTCCCACTGAAAATATAAAATTTCTTGAAAAAAAAAAAAAAAAACTTATATTTTAGCTCTTTCTCATTTACCCACATCAGAATATTAAGCAAAAAAACCCCAGTAACTCTTTGATGAGTGAATGAATTTTATTTTCTACTTCATTAGTGCCTGACTTTTATTCCAGGTTTGCCTCTCTGTGATCTATGGTCTCTATCCTGTCTCTTCTAGGAAACTGTGACTAATAATAGGCCTTGCTCTATGATAGATAAGAAAGTAAAATATCATTTATAATGAAAACTTAAATCTCCTAAAATAAGCATGAGAAATGAACCTTCAAAAGAGACAGTTTACTTCATAGAGCACAACTATTTTTCATTATTCAACAATTACATAACAGTAGTACTAATTTTCATAATAAAGGACTAATACCCACAATAATTTATAAATAGTAAATAGGCTTTGTTTGCTCAGGTGTCCCTAGCACAAATGTGCTATGATATCTCAGATTAGCCACAGGAACCCATATTCTGATAAAGAACCCATAAATTTAGATATACTATTCTAATCGGGCACTAGATACATTTAAAAAAATCATCCAGTGACCATTTAATACTTACAAGGAAAGAGGAAGATGATACAGATGTAGGAATCGGCGGTGGTGGAAAATCTGGTTTTGTAATTAGCTAATAAAAAGACAAAGATTTTTTTAAGTTCAAGGATGGGGCCTTGAAAATGGGTGTGCTTAATGTGAAGGATTAAAACATCTTTCAAAGTAGAAAATTTATGACCTTACCCATTAGCATGTTCTAAACCTGGAATTTGGATTGTTGTTATTTAGGTGCACACATACAATTCAGAAATAAGTCCAATAGCAATTGACACATGATGGCAGCTATGAAGCAGATTGGTACTCTTCCTGTAATAAGTTTTCTGCTTCTCAACCTGGGCATTCAGGTTTAGGAGAAACATACGTCATCAGTGGAGAGCCATATATTCTCACATTCTATATTTTCAAAAAGTTTTGCAGCTGAATCTATTTTTATATTACTATTCACAGAGATTTCAACATTCTTGTGAAGAATATTCAGGCACTGGGGGTTATATCTTTCACTAGTATTTCCTTGAGGGTGTGATATTTAAGAGAAGTTGCTACACTCACAAAAGAAGCTGGAGGTTCACTGCCTTCAACTGGTAGTTCAGACACATGGAGCTTTATCTGACTCATCTAAAAAGAAGAAATAATATTTTTAAATGAAATAATCAGTTTCCTAAGTACAGCGTCCAATACACAGTCCTTTAACGGCATGGGAGCTAAGGTAACACCAAGAGACAATACTTCAAGGACCAACTTCAGCTAAAATCTCTAAGCTTACTGGACCCAACCCAGGAATCAATGGTTAACACACATTGTTGTCTCTATTGGGAACTTTGCATACGGAATCAACCTAGAGTCAGAGAAAGAGAGATATCCAGCATTTGCCTCTCTGTTCTTTATTCTCTTTGCATTTTGTGAACTCCAACAAAGTAGTCTCTGCATTTTAGGGAGACTCTTTCACACCTAACAAATGGTAAAGGCGAACTTCCTGAACACTGTAATTTCATAGCCCATAACCCTGATGAGGTGGACTTATAAAACATTTTTGGGTAGAAATGACAGGTGGCAGAATAAAAGAGTGACAGAATCACAAACCAGGGTTTATGACAAACAAAGTTCAAAACATGGTTCACCTCTTGAGGTTGAACAGCTTTCACTGACTGCGGTTTCCTCTTATGTTTGTGGGGTTTGGTGACAGCAGAAGTCAGTGGCCTGTAAGTGTAAACATTTCATATAAACAGACTTAGCAATTTCTTCAAAATGATGGAGAAATTCAGTTCTTTAACTTCCTTTGTCCATTGTATCATTTCTGGTCATGGAATGGGCTTTTATATGCTCCCTAGGAAATTCTTTAGCTTTGATTCCTTATTTTAGCTGCCTGCCTTGCCCTGTAATTCATAATCAAGGCCAGTGGTTTGATTTTTGATTCTCTACGGGGTCCAGATCCATAAGAATGATAGTGTTGAAATCCAGTTTTGCCTAAATTATGCCATTTCATTAATGAGTTCTTTTATTCATTTGATATTTATTAAAAACTTATTATGAATAAATACATCAGTCTCAAAAAGTGCTAGAAAGATACTACAGTGTCAATACCATGTTGGTAAGACAACATGATCTAGGCACAACTCACTTTCTATCGCTTAAACTTTGTAAGATACTAAACAAGTTGTGAACTTTTGTGAGCTTCTGTTTCCATATGAGCAAAACATGATGTGCCTAACTTGCAGGACTGTTTTAAGGATTAACATATAACAGCTTTTGGATCTACAAAATGAAGTCATTGTGAAGATTAAATGAGATAATGATGTAAAAGGGCTTAGCTTAGTGTTTGGCATAATCAACAATCAATGAATATTATATATTGCATTCTCATAATTAGTGTAAAAATCTTTAATGAGAGCTATTGTTGTTGTTATTATTAATCATAAATACAAAGACCAACAGAGGAAAAATACAAACATCTTCCTGTAAAGGATTTCCTGGTAAAAGGGATCCCCAGCTTCTGGTTTCAAGAATAAAAGTAACTGCACTTATTTCTAAATATTTTAAGTGAATTGAAATTAAATTTGAGAATTTGGGTCATACTCTTGAAGATAAAATAAAATGGAAGTCAGAAAGTCCCCAAAGCAAGATAAAAGTTTACCTCTGAACTTTCTTTTGCTTTCCCCTTGTGCTTTGGTGACGGATTACTATAGCAACCACCACAAATATGACTGCTAATGGGAACAGCACCCCAACCACAATGGAGAAGTCTGCAACAAAGACAAGAAGGGCTTAGTGAGGGATATGGGAAATTCACATCTGTACATCATACAAGTTCCTATTTCTTTATTCAGCACAAATTGCATCTACCATTTCTCCAATGAAATGCATTCCCTGGAAAATCTCTCATAATCAGTGAGAGGAAAATGTATTTTAATCATATTTATTGCAACAATATTTAGATATTGAAGGGTTTATGGAGCAATAGATAAAGCATCATATTACTGAAAATTCTTAGAAGAGATGATGTCTGTGATAATCAGAAAATGAAGGTCTCGAGGTTGTGACAAGAGCATGGAGTAAGAAGGATGGCTGAGAAGGGAGAAACATTTTTGAAAGGCAGTTTTGGAAGGAAACAGAAAAATAAACTGAAGTCCTGAAAATATATTTTTGTTAGTAGAAGAAAAGGAGCTGGGAATGACTAAGAAAGACTTGACAGAGTCACAAGTGAGTGTTAATCCCATATTTGTTCAATATAGGAAATATTATGGGCAGAAAAGAAGGTATGTGACCCTGAGAATTGAGGAATGATTTGAGCAAATATTACTGGGTCTATGCAATGTTTTCTCTTTTACTCACTAATCTAAGTAATGAATGTAACGTCAATCTTTTGCTCTCTCAAGTACTCATTTCTCTAAAAATCTGAAATAAAAATGAGAGTAGGAGGTATAACTTTGAAGAGCAATAAAAACAGTCACAGCTCTTTTATTACAGATATCAGCACATCAATACCTAGATTAAATTTTATATGACTATAAGATAAAATCACAAGTATGAACACACGTACATGCAGATAAATATAGATACACCAGAAAACAGAATTCTAGGTAAGACAATGACTTCAGCTCAAATATCTAATACTCTACACCCTCCATTAAAAACATCTTATCCATAAAGATCAGAGGAAAATAAAACTTTGTGGCATTTTTGTTAAATATAGTATAGATAGCCCCAGAATAAAAAAAATTGCACTGTAGTTGGAGCAACATTATAGAGGAAATAAAGAGGAACTTGGCAGTACTTCAAAAACACCCCTAATTTAAGGAGACATGGTGTGGGGACACAGCACATAGCTGCCTGCATGACATAGACATAAGTTAAAGGTTAACAACCCTCCCCAGAGGGGAGAGAATGTATAGATGGTATCATAAACTATAATCTTCTGAAAGCATTAAATGCCCTTGGTAAACATCCTTCCTATGAGCGTAGCGGAAATACCCCCAGAACCCACATGTATGCGTCCCGTGACCCTAACAGAAACTCTGTTCTCATACCCTATGGAATGTCCTTGTTCTGAAACCCTTATTTTCCTGTCTCTGAAGAGCGCTATCTTCATTCTCCTATCATATGCCATCGGAGACCTTTTCCTGTCCATACGTCTCAATAAAGCTTATACCTGATTCAGTGCCAGGTGCACTCTTTGGTCTCGTGGCCACACCAACTTGTACCCTTCAGAAGTTGGGTAGGAACACATGGTCTGGAGGCCAGTCAGGTCATAGGACAGATGGGGAGTATTATAACTAGAAGCAGATTTGCAGTGAAGATGGAAAATTAAAGACTAAGTATAACCTCTTATGTTTCTGATTATGACAATCTAGGAAATTTGGACCAACACTCTCATTTAAAACAAGTACAAAATTTTTGCCAAAATAAAAAATAACTACCAAAAAAATTAAAATGTAAATAAATAACTACCTAAAAGCCTGAAAGCACTACAAAAAAAAAAAAAAATTAGTGAGAAATTTCTTTGTAGAGATCAAGGCAGGGGCAGAAAAGATTCGATATCCACATGACAAGAATTCCAGGAGGAGAGAAAAGAGGCAATGGGATCTATAACAGTTTGAGGCTATTTTATGAATCCCAAAAAGAAAAAGACTTTATTCTTGATATAATCCATTCATGTGGGTGTGAGATCCTTTTGCTTGGACTACCTCAGTGAGGCGTGACTCAGGTTGAGTCTCTGCCCCCTTGTTAGGTTGTATGTAAACTCAGACACAGAGAGACACAGGAAAAGGGAGCTCTGCCATTTTTGATCCTGCCATGTGAGAGAGGATTCCAGGATCACTAGCATCCAAAGCTTAAGCATGAAGCCCCCAAGAGGCTAGACTCACGGAGCAACTCAAGGCTGAAGAGACAGGCCATATGCCTGATAGCCCACAGCTGAACCCTGGAAGAAAGCAGAGCAGTCAAGACCAGAGAGGAGGCCTATGCTTGGCTGCCCACAGCTGAGCTCTGAGAGACGGCAGGTTCTGGAGGGGAAGGCAGAGACCTCTGCAGAGATCAGCAGCCATCTTGCTTCACCACATGGCAGGACCCCAGGATCCCCAGTAGCTGACTTTGGTGAGAAAACATCTCTGCTTGAGGCCTTGGATATTTCACAGCCTCAGAACTATAAGCTTTTACCCCAAATAAAATTCCCATTATTAAAGCCAACCCATTTCTAGTACTTTGCTTTGGCAGCCCTGTGGCAAACTAAGAGAGAATCTTACATAATAGAAAATAAAAACTTGGAAGATGAGAAGGATTTTCTCAGGCTAGATGTGTAATGTTACCTACGGAAGACCATTGTGGAGTCATCGCAATCAGGAGGGGCCCATCCTTCTTTACACTGACACTGGAGCTCATGATCACAAACCTAGGGGAGCAATCCTTCTGTTAGTTTCCCCACTAGAATCACCACACACCCCAAGGGCTTACTCATCCATAATACTTGCCATTCTGGAAGAAGAATCATTCCTGCTCTGTGTGCAGCCTTTCATCTAGCTACATGATTCATGAATCAGTAATACTAATTTCAGTAACGGGTTCTTGGAAGAAATTTCTCATTGACCACACTATTGTGGCGTGAGATGAATGTAATAATTCTAATCATTTAGTACTGAAAACATAACTTTAGCTTCATCACAACTGACCTAGTATTACATAAGAATCAGTAAGTTTAGGGAATCGTATTCTCAAACTTACAGCGTGTCCTTTGCACTTAGCTGAGCAATTGGTTGACTTGTAGACTCTCTCTATATCCACACATTCTGCATTAATGCAAACCTGAAAGTGATGTGAAAAACATGAAGTCGGCATTAACAACCAGTGGCTTCATCTCTGCAAATTGTGGATCCTTTGGAATTGAGTTTTAATATTTAGTAGTCACCATTATTGTTTTCAATCTCACCTTTTCATTAGGGAAATCAATCTTTTGGAAAAAGGAGATGGGATCTCGAAAAGTTTATAATAAGATATAAACTTAGGAAGTCTTCTTTAAATAAAGCCTTTTTCTACTTCACTTCATTCTTCATTTGGTTGTTCCCTTAATTCATACCTTCAGTCCAATTGTTAAGACTGAAATATTTAGCACTTAGCACTAAACTAAGCATTGTACCTGATACCCAGTGCCCGTTCCAAGGAAAAACTTATGGAAAATATATGCCAAAATCACCTCATACGCAATATTAAAATGCTTATTTATGTAAAATTAAATAGTATTGATATTGTTCTCTTTATTGTTATCAGACTATCATTTATTGAGCACCAACCAACTTTGGGGCACTAAAATTTACTACTTGTAACCACCTACTGCTAAAAAGATTTTAAGTACCTATTAAATATTATCAAGGAATGAATGCATGCCTGCATAAATGAATGGCACAATTATTGTTCCCCCACCCAGAGCTGTTCTGCTTTTATTTATTTTCTATATTTGGGCTTACTTATCTGATTTTGTTTGAATAAAATGTTTTACTGCTAAAAATAAGTTTGAGGCATCTGTTCCTAATTCAACTTGTTTTACACACATGGCAGACAGCACTATTTGCCACAGTCTCTGCTTTATTCAGATGTCGAACACTCATGTGCCTCAGGGGTGCCTGTGACCTTCCCTAACTCTAGGGGTGAATTTCAATGAACCTACGCCATCCATGGTAATTCCCCTTCCCTTGACAGGTAATGGTTTAGGAATGAGTGGAGGATACAACTTTGGGCAATGAAAAGCAATGCTAGGGAAGTGGATGTGGCTTAAGCAGTTGGGCGCCTGCCTACCATATGGAAGGTCCTGGGTTCTGTTCCTGGTGCCTCCTAAAGAAAACAAGCAAGACAGTGAGCTGACATGATGGGCTGGAGTGGCAAGCTGACACAACAAGATGATGCAACGAAGAGACACAACGAGAAAACACAGTGAGAAATACAACAAGCAGTAAGTGGAGGTGGCTCTAGCCAGTCGGTACCTCCCTCCCACATGGGAGGTCCCAGGTTTGGTTCCGGGTGCCTCCTAAAAAGAAAATGAGCACTCAAATAATGGACACAGAGAGCAGACAGCAAGAGCAAACAATGATGGGGCAGAAGGGAGAAATAAATAAAATAAATCTTAAAAAAAAAAAAAAAAGTGATGTCAAAACTGTTGGGACGATGCTTCTGAGAAAGATTTCTTCACTTTAAGGAAAAGATGTGTGAAGAAAACCTTTTTTTTTTTTTTTTTTTTTTTCCTGCCTCTGTCATTATAATCTGTTTGTGTGGCTGGAAAAAAGAGGCAGCAAGCTTGGACCGTGAGCGAAGCAGCCCGAGTGGACATTCCAACACTGTGGAGATGTAAGAAAGCAAAGATAACAAGGAAACTGGGTCCTTAATAATGACATTGTACCAATGAATTAACCATACTCTTGACTTACATGAGATGATGACTATCCTAACTCTTTTAAGTTAGTTTTAATTGGTTTTCTATCTCCCCACAGCGAAAAGTACCCTGACAGAGTGTGCAAACTGGTATTATAGCAGGGTAGGAGTCTTAAGAAAATAAATATTATACAATTAAAAATGAATTATATATCTTTCATAATGATTAAGAGGCAGAAAAAAAAGAATTTCGATTGAGAAGAAAAAAGGGAAATTGAGTCATTGGCAGAAATAATGTTTTGCAACAAAGCCTTGAATAAAGGGGGAAAAATGCAGGCCTTAGGATTGCATCCTCTCTATTACAGGTGAGAAGATTAAGATGTGTTAAGAGGTTAACAGATTCTGGTTAAAGTGTGCAATGGCATGTGTTATCATAGGAAGATTGAAAGATACATAATCCTCTTTATTGTTAATCCTCTTTATTTTGTATGTGTGGAGGGGAACAGGGAACGGAATTGAAGATGGACTAGAGATCATGGTATTCTCTTGAGCTAAGGCAGCCCAAGAAGAATGATGAAGGCCATCTAAGCATCTTCCTATAAGATATTCCCAAACCATTCTATACCCCAGAAGCAATGATGACACAGGAAGTTGAGATAAGCAATAGGAATAAGGATGATGTTCATGCCAAGGGACCCAGGAATACCTCAATTCTACCTTGATCCAAGTAACTCTCCTCAACTTAAAGAGCCAGAGAGATAAATGCCTAAGCACTGCAGCACTTATGCCAGGTCATGAAGGACCTAGCTCCAGCAGAGAGAGAAAAGAGGGGGCATACACTTATGTGATGATGTTTTAATGTCTTTGAAAGCTTTGCCACTAGCAAACATGGAAGAATTAGTATCTGGAAGCTGGAAAATCCCTATAAGGGCTTCTCCTACTTAACATGAAATTTCTTGTCCTTGATCCTGACTTAAAACACAGCAGAAAGGAAGAAACTAAATTCAAATTCAGAAGCATTTATAGACATTAATAATTTTGTATGTGTAGTTGCCATGGGCACCATGCCAATCCCATTCACTTCTTTTGTACAACCTATCAAACTGCTTGATACACTCTGGGAAGTCAACAAATATTTATAGAATTAAATTACATTCTCTATAATTACTTTCCAAAATATTTTATAAGCATTTCCTATACTGAACTACAAAGTTCAAAATTTCATCAGCAAATAAATTTACATTTAAGTAGCCAAAATAGGTTAAATAAATACAGTAACATTTTCAGGGTTAGCTGTACCACAGTGAAAAATCAGAGCAGCTCTTGGGTGGTGTAGACATTTTAATGCAATAAATAGGATAATTCTAATCTCCTATGGGAGATGGGACCCAATTATCAAAGCCAACATGTTGGCTCTAGTTGAGTAGTTTTAGTGCCTGAGACTGTGAGCTCATTATATTTTCAATGGATGCACAAACCTATTAACTGAATCCCAGATATCCCATACTCTGGACTTCCAATAAGTTTCCAGGACTCATCTAGGAGAGCAAAACATATGCAAAACATGTGCCATCAGCATGGCACACAACCATACTCTTCTTGCAGTCATGTGTGTATGAGTCAATTATTTCTAAATTCTGCTATACTGTTCAAACTAGAATACTAATGAAGGTGCTTATTCTTGTTATTTACCATGAACTCCACAACTCATTTCTTAAACCTCTCATAGTGCTACTAATTCAAATTCCTACCTATTGTATCAAGGCATGCTGAACTCAATAAATTAGGAAACAAGCAACTTAAGAATAAATGAGAACCACAAAAAGGAATAAAAATGCTTTAAGTAAGACTTCAGTTTACCTTCTTATTTCCACATTTGGTTCCGTTGGCCACCATGCCTATTTCTTGACTGGTGTCTTCAGAATCAAAAGTTTTACATGTCTGGAAAGTTATTATACGTCCTTTCCAGGGCAAATTATCTGACCCACCTTGACAGAACAACTTCCCACACATGGCATCACTGAGGAAAAGTAAAAAATTGTTGCAGTTGAATTTCCAGGATCCCCAATACAGTTGTATACAAATGCAAATCAACCCCACCACTATCAATGTTTAATTAATGTTAGTACTCCCTGTAACAGAGGCTTTTTATATCCATCTCCCCTTCTTCCTCAGTATTAGAACCACGAAATATTAGCAGGTACATGGTTGCTTAAAAAACACAGCCTGATTCCTAACATCATGAAGAAATAAAATTGTCTCTCTTGTTATAGGTTATTTGTTTTTGTGACTTGCAGCAGAATAATTTGAACAGACATAATCACTGAAAACTATAGTTTTGTCAATACAAACTGAGACTTTCTGATACTACAAGGCCTCATGTAGGGTTATTGAAAGAGCTGTCTCCTTATAGACACAGATGACACTGCTTAGCAGTCAATAAAGCCATTCAATTATCCTCAAGCCTTTATTTATCTGAATAAAGTCAGAACCAATAAAATTGGAGTAAATTGCTTTATACACGGTTCAAAGCATGGCTGTGAAAAAGTGTTCTGAAAGTGACAGAATCCGATTCTTCTGATGTCATCTGGGCACTGTAGAAAATACAACTGAGGAGTAGAGAAAGGCCTGATTCTCCTGATCCTTGAATATATTTCTTGAATCATTTAGGTAGAGCCACACAAGGGATTCTGCAGGGCACAAGGAATTCCTGGCTCACACTCTGGTATGGCCAATGACTATTAAGCACTTGAGCTTCTAATTGCAGAAGTTATCCAGTGTTCACACAAACAGCTGTAGAGGACAGAGTGTGTATGTGTGTGTGTATGTGTGTGCACACACTGAAGAGGAAGAATGGAACTAACCTATTCTCCTTGCTCATTCATCACCTCTCAAGCTTCATGTTGCCCTTTTCTTCACATATTGCCTTTTACATAAATTTTTTTGTCCCCCTTTTGAATCTGTCCTAATTTTCTATAAAGGAAAGACCCCTTAATATATGGTTGTCCTTTAGGTCCAGATTCCCCAAGATTTCATCCTATGTTCAAAATATAGTTTATTTGGTAATAACTGTCATACAGCAAAATTAGTACTCAATAGAAAAATCTGGGGAAATATTAATCTTGTTGGACCTCTTATTATAAATTACTTTGTATATATAAAATTGGAGGCAGGTATAAAATATGTAATCTACTATAATTTGAATTTTAAAACTCATCTTAAAATTTCAGAACAACAAATATACCTATAGAAACACCTTAAGTTTATTTGGTGTTATATTCTATTCTTTCCAGAACATAAATATTCAAAATAAAGCAAACTCTTCAGGTAAGTTGTCAGACTCTTCTCTTTCTGTTTCTTTTCCTTACGTAATTTCACAGTAAGTTTAAAAACTATGCAAGCACTGCACTGAGAAGATAAATATTTCTAACCCTAGAATAATAATAAAAAACACTAGATTGAATAAGCACCTAAAGCATACTGGAAAATCAAGAGACAGATTTCCAGCCAAGCCCATCACTGTCTCATTTTCCATTGCAAACATTCATGCTACTTAACAGCGACTGTACCTCATGCCATTTGAAGGACTTGAAGATCGGACAAAGACTTGTCTTTTCATACCAGCTTCTAGCCCAAAATGTGATAATAAGAGTCACTTGATGAATGTTTATCAAACGAATGATATCCAAATTCAATTTCTCTTTGTATGGAATAAATCATAATTTGTGGCTGGAAATGTGCCTCTGCACATGGTATGTGGAGCAGAAAAATTCAAACAAGAAGGCTACTTACTTTGCTTTGCAGGGAATGATCGTGTCATCCACTTTGCGGCAGTATCCATATTTTGACCCACCTTCATTCCTGCTGTAACATGACTTATTTGCAACCTCAGTTCCTAGGACCAGGCACGGTCAGTAAGACATATTTGAAAAGGAAAGAGATAAGAAATTCAATGCTGCAAAGGATTAAAAAAATATAAAACCAGCATGAAATGTACTATTTCAGTATAATCCTATTGACTATTAACTGAAATATAGGCTGCAGTAATTTGATATCAAAAGGGTTGGCTGGGATTCAAAATAATCTTTTAGATGTTATGGATACTGGCTATCTAAATATATGTAAACATCTGGATGAGTTACTGAAGGTTAAAAATTCATCTAAAAATAAAGACTTATCCAGGACAGCTACAGACATTGTGTTAAGAGCCCACAGGTGGATATTTGAATACTATCCTCCTGGTTATCTATTACTGTGACAACTGCCAGCTGCGATTAATCAAGCTCCTACTATGTGCCAGGTGCAGTGATAAGCATCACATAGTTATCTTCTTTCATTTCTCATGTAATCCTCTGCAGAGCCCTGTCAGATGGACAATAGAACATAGTAGTTAAGAGCTCAAGCTTTAAGCAAGATTGCGCAGTTGTGAGATGTCAGGCAAGTCACTTCCTCTCTTTGTGTCTGCATTTGCTCATCTGTAAAATGAGAATGAGTAGTAGCACCTATCTCATAAGTTTGTTGTCAAGATTAAATGAGCTAATATATGTGAACCACTGACTTCAGTGTCTGGTTAGTAGTGAGTGACAAATGCTTGTCATTTTTATTTCCATTCCCATTTTATCAATAAGAAAATTGATAATCATACTGATTAAGTCATAGAAAGAGATGAAAAACCAGACTTCACACCTACTTGTATCTAAGCCCTATGCTACTTCCTCTGTGATAGACTAGACCCATTGAAGATCAGTAGATAACCCCTTCTTATTCACAGGGAAAATTTTGAATCCAGCCTTAAAAGACAACCCAGGTTAAAAACAAAAAACAAACAAAAAAAAAAAACTTGGAGATATAATGATTTGTAAACTCAAACCGATCTGTATATTTAGAAATTGATTATAATGACTTGTAAGCTCTTAAACAACTTAAACCATTTTAAATGAATTTCATATTTGAATTCTCAAGATGTTATGATGTTTATTAACATGTTTTCTTGATTATTTTGTGTCTAAATAACATTTAGTGATCTCTTTTTATTATAGTAATAAAGTATCAACATTGAAAAAAGTATATTCTTAAGCCACAAATTCAAGAGTTATTACTGCTAACAATGCAGAAAATGTCATTCATGCACCAGGTGGCACTAACTCCTTAATATTTTACTTTTTCCCAGTTAGCAATATGCCATTTCCATTCCCCAAGCATTAAATAGTTTACAACATTAGAGCTACAGGAATTCCATTGGATGGATACACTACAATATTTGATTAATATCTATTCTTGGGTTTTGGGCTATTTCCAATATTCCACCATCATTTAAAAATGCTGCCTAAAAAATCCTGGTAAATAAAATATTCCTGTATATCACAGATATCTCTTTTCTGTTCATCTCTAAGACAGAGAATATGAACAATTTTTTTATGTTGTACATTCATTTTTTCAAATTTCTCTGAAAAGATTGTGCTAATTGATATTCTTACTAGGAGTATATGAAAGCAGCCACTTTGTTACATCCTCATGAGCACTCAGCATTAACTTAATAATAAATCTGCAAATTTAAAAGAAGCATAGATGAGTAACTTGTTTTAATTTGTATTTCTCACATTGCTAGTGTGTTAAAAGGATTTTAATTTTCATTGAACATTTGCATTTCCTTTAATGAATAATGAATTGCCTGTTCATAATCTTAGCCACATTTTCAACGCTGGGAATTAAGAATTTCTAGCAATTTGTGGGCATGATTTGATGTTAACAAGAGCAATTTTTTTCTTCCTTATATGTGTTATTAGACTTTTCAAACTTTGCAAATTAACTGCAAATACACTGTGATGCTTTTTGAAAGAAGTGGAATTTTACTTATGCAAATGTAGTTCTTTGGTCTTTTATAAGAGTTGCCTTTAAATGTATGATTTAAAAGGCCTTTCCCATTCCAATAAATGTGTTCAACATTAATTTAATAGACAATTTTGAACATTTACTAAATTCCAAGCCCCGTGCTAGAAGGCACTGGAGATACCACTGTGAAGTGAGCAAGAAAATGTCCCTGTTCTAGGACATTTATAGACTTGCAGGGAAGACAGATACTAACAGAGCCTGACAAAAATAGAATGTAATAGTTAAATTTATTGCAGTGATTTATTAATACATACAATAATATTTATTATATCAATATTATAGAGCAATAAACACATTATTACAAATAAAACACATTTATGTTTATAAAACAATATATATTAATATTATAAATAATAATAATGATATAATAAAGGGAATGCTCACAGTGATAGCCCAGAGTTTCATGTCTTTGCTAAGTATTTTCTTTCTCCAGGTTTCTGCTATAGACTGAAGTTAGCCAGAAATCACAGGGTCTCTAACTGGCAAAGACACTTTGTTTCCAACTTTAACTTAACATGTCTCTGCACGAAGTACAAGCAGGAGGATTGGCGAGGCCACATTTTAGCACATCAGTGCACCTCCTGATGCACTAATGGTATCAAGCTCGCTCCTCAAATTTTGTCTCAGTCCACTCTCACCCAACCCAGAGGGTTTCACTGAAAGACTTTTTCAGGGTCTTGTCCATTTATTTTCCAGGTGATGTTTTATCGGGGTGCATTGGGATTCAGTATTGCTTGTTGCTTTTCTCAATCTTGTTTTATGTATAATTCCAGGAATTATTTGAAGTTTCTGGCATGTGATGACCCTTTTAAAATATTTTTAGGGCTAATGCAGATTGTCCCCTATTTTAATAAAATATCCTCTTAGCCATTTCAGTGGGAATCTGAAAGTGTAGCAGGAAAAGATAAGTAAATTTACAATATGTGCATAATACATATCACATCCAGGAAGTCCAAATAAGTAAATTTTAAAATTGCCTTTTTAATCAAGTTATTTCACACAGCTTAAATTTTTGTTTAAAGTGTTTGGAGATTTTTAAATTATACTTTTATTATTAATTTTATGTGTATGTTGTAATCAGAGAATAAGGTCTCTTATAATTTTGGTATTAGGGACAAAATGACCAATTAAGAGCTTTTACTTTACCTCATTTCTCTTTCTTCATTCTGAGAGTCCTCCTTTTCTCATTCTACCTCTTTCCTTCCTCCCTTTCAGTCCCCCAGAACTCCTGCCCCCAGCCACACACTCCACCCACACACATACATACAACTTCCAAGGGTTTGCTTATCAAAAAGGGATATTGGTTAGAGTTGCCTGATAAATTTGAATTTCAGATAAACAAAAATTTTTTATTTTTTTAAAATATAAGTATGCCCCAAATATTGCATGGGACATACTTAAATTAAATATATATAGATAGATAGATATTATATATCTATATATATTATATATATAGATATAGTTCATCTGAAATTCAAAATTAATTGGGGTAAGCAAATATGGCTCAAGCAGTTGGGTGCCCACCTACCACATGGGAGGTTTTGGGTTCGGTTCCTGGTGCCTCCTAAAGAAGACGAGCAAGACAACAAGCTAATGTTATGGGCTGGTGCAGTGAGCTGACACAACACGATGATGCAACAAGATGACACAATGAGGAAACACAACAAGAGACACAACAAAAGGGACCAGATGTGGCTTAAAGGATTAGGCACCTCCCTCCCACGTGGGATGTCCCGGGTTCGGTTCCCAGTGCCTTCTTAAAAAAAACAGGATGAGCAGACACAGAGAGCATATAACGAATAGACACAGAGAACAGACAGCAAGTGCAAACAAGAGGTGGGGGAGAAATAAAGAAATTAATCTTTTAATAAAAAAATTAATTGGGCCATCTTGTAGTTTTATTTGCTAAATCCAGCAACCCTAAAACTAACCTTAAGTCCTAAAATGCACTGATTCATGATTTTTAGGAGTAGCACAATTTCGAATAATTGGACAGAATGTTCCTTTGGCCATGATTAAACTCTGTCACTTGGAATATGATTTTTCTTTGCATATACATAGAGAGGAGGCAGGAATGGCAGTGGTGCTGGAATTTACCCTCCTACCTGGTCCCCACAGCTCGGTGCACTGCTCCTTCAACATGGGGCACATTCCCATTAAGCAGTAGCCACTTCCATTTTTGCAGGGGAATCCATTGACTCGGAATCTGTCATCAGGGCAATTACCAGATTTACCATCACACATTTCGGGCAGGTCACACTCATCTTTTGCTGGTCTACACACAGAGCCAGCCGTTTTAAACTGTAGGAAAACAAATATGGAAAGAAGGCATTTTCTACCCGATTTGCCCTAATGCCTCAGTTTAGCATGAGTAACATTTTCCATTTGGCAATTACTTACAGGCATCACACTAATCCAGTTTACATTCCCCTTATATAAAATTAAAGCCATCTCCTATTATAACACATGTTCATTTTGGCCAATATCCTAAGCCTTTAAGCAATCAATATTATTGAATTTGTAGTACAAACATTTTATAAATATAAACTAGAAAAATACAGAAAGAAACCAAGAAGGAAGATCCAGAGAAGGAAGTTATTTCACCCTTTGATGAACGCATCTTTGTCAGGATTTTCAAGGAGACTTAAATCTACCACGTCAGAGATTTATTGGTGAAGAGCATCTTGGGTATTAAGAACCTGACACTTTCCCAGGCTTCAAGTTTCCTGATCTTTAATTCTTTGTATTTTCAGATATTTATTTTCAAGTCACTTCTTCCTATGCAATGAATTTTCATGAGGGAGAAATAACCACATATTCATTTTATATATTAACTCCATTGCTACCTATTACTGCAAGTCTTGCTCTTATTTCCTCAGAGAAAGTTTAGTGAAACAAGTGTTGCCATTAATACAAATTTGAGGAGGGCTTTGTGGACTTTGGAAGCATACCTTTCCACAGCTGAAGTAAGCAAGCACGTACTCACTGCATCAAAAAACTTTTAATACCTTTACCCCAAAATTTCTATTGGAGCATACTCCAATATCAACCCCCACCACTCCAGTCAGCTTTCTTACCTGCAGTCACACAAACCTTCTGCAATATCTTTATTTTCTCTCTACCTCTTCATTTGGAAATTCTTCCTCTTTCTGTCTGCTTATTTAAAAACTATTCATATTTTCCAGGCTAATTGAAAGTCTCATTTTCATGAAAATTCTTCAGTATAAATTTATGTTCCGATTTTTTACATATGGTGGTAGAAAGACCTCTGAATTTGGTTTTAGAAGATATGGATTTGAATCTTGCTTCTGCTCGTGACTACATGTGTAACCTTAGAAAATATGACTCATAACTCAATCATGGTAAAAATCCATTTCCTTAAGAGCTACTTTATATCATTGTGAAAATGAAGTGAGAATATAGGTGGAAAGTCTTATACAAATTGAATGTATCATTGTAGTATTTTTCTGAGCACCTGGCCACACAAGGAATTTTCATCTGTTTCATGGGTATATATATATATAGATATATCATTGCCTTAGGCATGAACTAAATTATTTGGTGCAAGAGATTTTTTTTTTTTAATTTCCCATAATCTCTACTAAATAGCACTTAATAAACACTTAAGTTCCTAAATTTGCTTCCTCTTGACCTTCTTCATTTCTTTCCTCTCCCGTTGACATAAAAAAAAGAAAATCTACCCCCAAATTTCCTATAAACTGGTATGCCATCTACACATTCATGCTGCAATGAATTATTGAGCATTTAAAATATAACAAATTCTGTACCAAACAAAGATGAATCAGACAGTCTCCTGTCCTCAGGGGTCAGTCTAACTAAGGAGATAAATATATAAATGGATTATGACCATATAGAGGAGTTATAGGCAATAATATGATATAAAATGCTACTTTGAAGGGAAAGTTAAAAAAAGGTCCACAAAGTGACATATCCACATGATATGTCTTATTTTTAAGAATTTCATCCTGAAATGACTTCAAAAGTTGAAGATGATGTTACCCCCATACTATTAAAAATTAAATCTCTTCTATGAAGCACCCTGTTAAAAGCATTCATAATAAGTTTTATGTGGTTTGGGCCAAGAAGTCCATGTGGTCCCAGAGGAAACAACATGTAGCAGTAATGAGCAGTGGTTTTGGAGTGGGTCAGATTTGGGGGTTGCCATATAGAGGCCATATTAATTTTAACATTCTCTGATTTGAGCCTCTGTTTCCTCAGAAGCAAAATGAGATGATAATACCTACCTCAAATGATTGTTGGGAGATTAAATAGATTGTGTTATGTAATGCACTTAGTTGAGTGCTTCATAAATGCAAGGTGTATTATTTTATAGAAAGAAATAAAAATATTGCTTTACCTATTTCATTTAACGTAATCTCTAAGCTCTTAATGGAGAAAAATTTAAAAGTCACCATAATTATTGAAATAGAATAAAATAATAATCTTACTTGGCATTTTTCACAGCATTCTCCTAATGCACATTGAAAACTTGCTTTGATTTTACATGTTTTGGCATCACAGCAAATGTTGGTGCATTCCTAAGAAATATCAGACACAAATGAAAAGGACAGATTATTTTTGGTTCCATTTCAGCACAGTTCACAATATAATGTATTCATCACACTGGCTTACTTTGGTAGAGACTGAAAATCATTTTTAATAAAATAAGAGATAAAGCAAACCTTTATACTAGAAAAATTGTGATTTTGGAACAATTGATGCTTTGTTTATCTAAGTCCTACTTACATCTTTAAAAATAAAATAAAATTTGTATATCTTTCCTACTTCCTCCAGGATCCCATAGTAATACTGAAAATGGCCTATTGGTTTTGTTAAAAGTTGAGGAAAAACAAAAGAAAAAGGATGATTGTTTTATAAAATTCATCTAAATAACTACAGCACATCATTAGTTCAACTCATCAGCTATTCATCTATCCAGCAGAAAATTCAATCTCTAAGAGCGTGTGCCAAAAATCTGTAGATGCAGTTCTTTAATCAGCTTTGATGTTTAATTCAACTCTAAGTAAAGCAATATACTTTTTTATCTTTTTTTGAGAAAAAGTCAAAAAAGTTTCCCCTTGATCTGCCTGTACAAGGCATTGGGGAAACTCCCATCTCAGAGACTTTCTAAATTCCCAGGGACAAGGAATATGTGTAGAGTTACAAGTTTTGGGGGTTAAAACTTTTTCCCTTAGTCCAAATATAAACATCATCTAGGAAAGATCATTCTTTCTCATAGAGTGAATAAATTTGTAATTGGCATTTTCTCAAATTACTGAAAGCCCAGCTCCCTAAGGCCTTGGAGTGTTACCCATGGTAAGTGTTAAGATGGGTATAGCGGTCCCAGTTAGGACCCTGGCTGCCATGTGAACAGGAGCAGCCAGGACAGGCCCTTCTAACATGAACAACTCTTAAGCTCAGAGGCAGTGAGACATGCACTAGATCCCTATGCAGGTTGATGTAGGTATTCTAGAAAGAGACACCTGAAACCAGATCTTGACTCCTCCATTTACCAGCTATGTGATGGCACCTTATTTGCACTATCTGAACACTATCTCAGTGCTGCACCCAAATTAACTTCTCAAGAAGTGGTAGTCATAGAAGAAACTTGAAGTATTTCAGCCAGAAGTGGAGGGTAGAGGACACAAAGTACAAGTTGCAAGTGGTACTTAAAAAAGGGGGGGGGGGGAGGGTGGGCAGGGGTGATGGTGATAGGGAAGGAATGCTGAGAAGGATATCAGGTTTATAAAGCAATGCATGATTTATTGTCAGAATGGATGGCCTGACAAATATTAGTAAATGAAAGTACCCAGAATTACAAGAAACATGTAATTTTATTCTTTCTTTCATAGTTGACCTTCACAATTGAAAAACAAATTAGATCATTTTATAAAGTGCTTGGTAGTACCTCGGGAGTTCCACAATCACAGTCTTCTCCCATTTCTACCAACTGGTTCCCACAGGTTGGGGTTGATATGATATCTGTAGGCAAGGGAGCATTAAAGAGGCAATTTGATAATTTATCTTCAAAGAACTTTTTGTAGCTGACCCGGCTGCAGGAACTGAAGTCTGTGGGTATATAGAAGCTGTGGAGATAAGGAAAGTGAAAAAAGAATACAGTCATACCTAGAAAGTAGGGAGTCATATCTCGCATATTCAATATGATTACACCCCCAATCTACCCCCCAAAGTCCAAATCCAATCCACTGACCAACTGCTAAATCATGAGCTCCTTTGTGTGACTGAATTAACCCAGCTGGGTGGATACAAACACCTCCAGCTCAATGAGCAAATATGGTCATATCTCAAAAGGTAGTACCTAGTCTGTTGTTTAGTCAAACAAAAATGCTTCTGCCTTATCTTATTCAGCCTCAGGTCATCCTGAAAATGCAGTATAATCTAATTTTTAAAAATCTGCCTAAGAATTCATTTTATTCCAGAGGAACTCTTTATAGACAGAATCTCTTCATTTCACAAATAAAGATGAGGTTTAAAAATGCAGTAACAGCTGAGAGAGATAACATAAGATATGCAACTGGTCATGTCCTGTTTTGGTGAGGGGCATGGCAGAATAACCCTAGCTTAAGAGGGTTGCAGGAAGGAGCTAGAAAAGAGGAAATGAATACATAAAAGGGATCATGAGATTTTTAAAGATAAAATTCCAGGGCAATTTTGCCTAAGGCAAGCCAGGAATGTGTAATCTCCTTTCGCACGCTCTCTTCATCTTCCTATGAGAAGTTTCTCCTTTAATTAGATTTTTCTCATAGAACCCTCTCCCTACCACTATCCCTTCTGAATTCTTTGAAAACTTGATAAATACTGGTGGTTTTCTGAAACCAGAGCTTGTATGGATAAGATGAGAATAAAATGACAAATTTCTTCAACACCAGAGAGACAATATATTTCAACTGCATTTTAGTTAATGAAAAATGTTTCCTGTAGATGAGGGAGACTGCGGTTGAGCACAGGTACACATTCTTACCCCAGTCCTGATACTGCTATTTAATCATTCAAACACTTGAACACGTTGCTGAAGATGACACAAAGCATAGTCCAGTCCAGAGTGGAGCAAACATAACAAGCCTCACCTTAGTGCTCTGTCCATCACACATATTGTAGAAGGGCACTTGCAAAGGTAGGAGTCGTGAAACATTCCCAAGTTATGGCCCATTTCATGGGCCATTGTCCCTGCAACTCTAAGCAGGTTGTCACTGTGGTCCTAAGGGTGGAAATGGAGAAACAGAGTCTCTGGTTTGCAAACTAAGCTATCCAAGTATAAGTGTTTTTCATAATTAAATAATTTTTCTGTTGCCAAGTGGAATAGACAGACCTTCTCACCCTACCCACAATCACACACAAAACTCATACCCCACACAAATCCTTGGTAGGGAATACCTATCACAACCTATAGAGCCTGTCCTATGCTTTGGTGTGTGGGTCCCTATTATGAGGAAGTTGTCCTGATTTCTTGCCTTGAGAGATAATAGTGAACTTTCTTCAACAGTGGTAAGGAATAAGATCCACCTTCCTCCTCCATCCCTTGCCTTTTAATATCTTCTGAATTTTTTGGAGGTCTTTGATGAGATTGGCTAATAGGGATCTAAAATTGTTTGCTAATCTAGCACTTAAACATCATTGGTATCTTTCTCAAATTTACTACTGCCTCAATGCCAAAACAACAGTCAATGCCAATAGCCAACTTCATCTCCAGATTGTTTCTGATTAGAGGTGCTTGGATAAGCAAATGAGTCATTCTCAGCTCCAAGTTATCAAGGAACAATAACAATAAATCAGTGCTAGGGTATCATTGCTGGTTGTACTTCCTTAGTTGGGAGACAGAAGCCCATCAGTAATTCTTACTCCCAGAGACCTGATTCCCTTATCTAGTTGCATTTCAAAGAATCAAATATAGAGAGAGGGAGGCAAAAGGGGGCATGTTAACAAGGCAGGAAGTTAATGCCTACCATTTATGATATCGTTTTATTCTATCGAGATGAATCTGGTGAATCCTGCTACAAAGCATATGGAGTTTACCGAACAAGGGTAAAAATCAAGTCACAATGTTTAAAAAGAGTAGGAAAATGTTTATAGACCTCCTTCAGGAACTCATGACAGATTCTGGGGTCAGAGTAGGTAGATCAGAAATAGACTTCCTTGGCGAGGCAGGCCTGGAGGGACAAAGTGACGGCTGCTGTTGCTGTAAAAAAGCATGAAGCCATATCCAGACTGTCCTCCCCTAAGGAACAAAACCTTTCCACTTTAAGCCTGAAGCCACTGGAGGAGGAGCAGCAATCCTTGACAGCTAGGTCTTAGCTGAAGACCCATTGTGGATCGAAAATATGTTAAAAACAAAATAAAACACAACTACCTTCTCCTACCTGTCAGTGGAGAGGCAGACAACAGTCCTGAGCCCAGGAATCTATACTAATATCAAATGAGGTCTCACTTCACTGGGGGAAGGGTAGGAAGCTCCTTCCCACAAAAGACCCGCCAAAGATAGCAGATTTTGGCTGCCATGGGAAGGAGGGGCAGGGTCACTAAGAAAGGCTCACTCTTTAGACCCAGGCACATAGGATCTGCCCAAGACTAAAACTGGACAAAGTAAAAAGAGAAACAACCCCCCACCATTCCACAACAGAATGCAGGAAGTTGGAAAGAGCATAACTCCCAAATTTGCAATAAATAAAACACTAGACAACAGATGAATTCACTGTCTTCTTGAAGCCATCTTAGAACTGAAGTTTCAGGACAAGAAACAACCTAAAATCTAAGGAAAGACAGGCTGGAGATGTAAATATTTGCTTACCTGGTACAGACTCCAACTGATGCCAGTATGAACTTAGCTATATTTTTTAATTGCTAAAGGTGGTCTAGCAAGAGAATATACAAATCTGGGGACCGCAGTCAAAAGAAGTCCCTCCTCTCCAGAGGTTCTTCTCCACTGACATTACCAAGTGAAAGTCCCCACAAAGCCTCCCTCGCAGTGTAGGGCTGGGGGAGGGGAACAGCCCAGAAGAGGCACCAATCCTTCAGGATCCTTCTCCACTACCTCTCCTATGGAACAATAGCAGGGCCAGGACTTACCTCAAGTGCAACATTTAAGGAGGCACCAAAATCCTCAGTAATTCCAATAAATATTTTCATGCAATATGTTAAAAAAAATAACACAAAAATCTATGATAACTAAAATATCAAAGTGTTAAGGCCTTAGTCATTCTAGTTCTGGCCCTTAACTGCTGGGAGAAGAACTACAAGTCCTGTCAACCTTAGGGCACTGGCAAAAACCCAATGCAGCCATGAGGGAGGAAAAGGAAAAACAAAAAACCATCTTCTCATGGGACAGGAACAGGGTCTGGCAATAACAGGTCTCCTCTAGCTGGTAGTGAGGCAAGAACACTAAAAGGACCCCTACAGAAACTAAGGGACATGGGATTTTCCAAAGACTAAAGCTTAATGAGAAGAGAATGTCTACCTCCTTCTCTCACAAAAGGGCTAACATGCATCCAGTAACAAGTGATGACAGCCTACTACTGTGAGGGGTGGCAATTAAGTCCTGAATCTCAGCAGAGTTGCAACATCTCCTCACCAGTTCATTGGACTCACCCAGGACAACTAACAAAAGGGGGATGATGGATAATGCCCATCCCAGAAAGGAGAGAGTGTCTGCAACTGCAAACAATACAGTTCCATCCATCTGCCCCATGGGATCTAAGCCCTATCTCAATCGGAGACACGGTGGTGGGCATCACTATCCTCAAATCCTCAAGATTGAGGAATGAAGAAACTAAGGGGAAAAAGCAACTATGACTAAAGTAGACTTATGGTTTCTCTAGCAATGGAAGAACTTTTATCACTGATATAAAGGCAGTGGTTACTAGAGGTTCTGAGGGAAGGGAGAGGGAAGAATAGATACAACATGGGGGCATTTTTGTGACACTGGAATTTTCCTGCATGACACTGCAATAACGGATACATTATACATTTTGTCAAAACCTATTAAATTGTGTGGGGCAAAGTGTAAACTATAATGTAAACTATAGTACTTGGTTAGTACAATGCTTCAATATGAGTTCATCAATTGTAACAAATATACCACACTAATGAAAGATGTTGTTTATGTGGGAAAGTGTGGGCAGGGGGAGGGAGAGGGGTATATGGAAATCCCCTGTATTTTTTTATATAACATTTATGTAATCTAACGTTTCTTTAAAAAAATTTTTTTTTAAAGAGAAAAAATAACCAAGGTGAAAGTATTTAAATAAAAGCACATTATTTAAAAAAATACTCAATAAGGTACAGTTCAAAGGTAGGACCTAAAGCTGCGTGAGACTTTGAAAAACACTCTCTGGCAAACTGGTATATACCCTAAACTCAGAGCAATTCTAGAGGAATTTGAAGTCTTGGGTGTGCTGAAGGTAACCAAAGCAACAAAAAAATCACAAGCTCAGATTAATTCCTTCTAGATTGTCTCAAATCCTCACACTAAAAGCCTAGTAGAAAGAAAAGTTATTTCCATGCATAAAAATTATTTACCTCAGTATACTGTAATATATAAGATGCCTGGCTTTCAACAAAAATATAATAAGAGCAAGGAGCAAACAATACCATTCCAAGACACAAAACAAACAACAGTATGACTCATATATGACACAGGGGTTAGAACTAACAGACAGGGTGTTTAAAATAACTATGATTAAAATGTTCAAAGTTCTAGCTAAAAAACTGACAACATGCAAGACCAGATGGGAAATTTCAGCAGAGAAATGGACACTGAGAAAGAATCTAACGGAAATGCCAAAAGTGAAAAATACAGTAATAAAGATGAATAATGTTTTGAACAGGCTTAACAGTAGACTTGACAAAACTGAAGAAAGAATCAGTGGATTTGATAATAGATCAAAATAATTACCCAAACTGAAACACAAAAAGAAAAAAGGATGGAAAGAAAAGAAGAAAAAGAAGAGAGCATAAAAGGATTAAAGGACAATATTAATGACCACATATATGTGTAACTGGAATCTCAGAAAAGAGAAATGAGAAAGAGAGAGAGAGAGAGAACAGGAGAGAGATTGAGAATGGAACAGAAAGATATTTGAAAAATAGTGACCAAAAATTTCCCAAAATTAATCACAGACAACCAGCCCAAGGCCCAAAAAACTCAAGGAATACCCAGCAGGATAAATAGCACATACCCCCATCATGTAGGCATACCATAATCATAATAAACTAAAGCAATTTAAAGACAAAGAAAATCTTGACCTAGTCAGAAAAAAAAGAGACATATTTCAAACAGAGGAACAAAGACAAAGATCAAAACAAACATCTCATCAGAAACTCTTCAAGCCAGAAAACAATGGAGAAAAACACTGTAAAACCAGAATCATAGTTGTGTTCTTCTCCTGTGTGTCTGCTTCTCTGTGAGAGTCTGTTTTATCAGCCCACTGAGGGGGAAAGGACTCAAAGCTGAGTCACACTCATGATGTGGTTGAATCAAAGCCCTAATCTTAACATAATTTTATCAGACATCTCAGCTGAATCTAATATAATCAAAAGATTATCATGCCCAGAGGAACAGACCAGTTTATAAACATAATCTCTCTTTCTGGAATTCATAAATAATCATAAACTGCTACATAGACCTAGACAAAATATCAAATATGAAGGAGAGTCTTTCTCAGAAAAACAAAAACTAAGAGAATTCATTATGAGCAGTCTTGCATTACAAGAAAGGTCTAGAAAAAATTTCTTCTTGAAAAAAAAATGATACTTGGTAGAAACTTGGATCTACACAAAGAAATGAAGATTGTTAGGAATGTACAAATTGAAGGTAAATGTAAAACTCATTTTTTCTTATTTTAAATTATATAAAAGTAACTGATGATCTAAAGCAAATGTAATCGCAATATATTGTATATTTATAGCATATGTAACTTTTAAATACATCATAACAGTAGCACAAAGCATAGGTGAGAAGAATTAGGGCTATGACTCTTACAGGACACATGAAGGAAAGTTACATTATTTCAGAGTAAACTGAGTATTGAAGATATATGTGGCAAACTCTAGGGAGACCACCAAAAAATAATAAATAAAAAGAGGTACCAATAAAAAGCTAGTGGTGGAGGTAAATGAAATTATATGTAAAAATATTCAAATCATCCAAAAGCAGACAGTAAAAAATAAAACAAAGAATAGATGGAACAAAGGGAACACCACCAGCAACATGGAATATTGTTGTCCAACAACATCAATAATTATATTAAGTAAAAATGATCTAAATAACCAAACAGAGGATAGTTGTCAGGATTAAAAAGGGACTTGACTTCATGATAACGGGGTCAATTCTCCAAGAAGCTATTACATGGTCAGTTCCCCACATATCCTGGAAGTGAGATAATGGAGCCATATTTTGATCCTCCTGATACACCAAAGAGCAGCATTCAAAAATATTCCTTGATGTGTTTGCCATAGTCCAATTGTAAGAGGCAGTGTAATCATCATATCAAATAATTGAAGGGAGAGTTTTTACCTACACTCTAAGACAAGCCAGGCTCTCTATGTACATACCCACCTTCACATTTTTGCTCAGACATTCTCCCCATCTAATATGCCCAGAAGCCTATATAAGCCATGTCCTTTCTTCAAAGGCCAGGTAAGATCTACAGTGCCCAATCATCTCTACCAACTCCTCAGACTTATATCAAATTTTCCCCTCTCCAAACTCTTTGTACAATCATAATACATTATGGTAGTGGTTAAAACATATTAGCTTAGTTTGGTCTCTAAATCTTGGATGTTGAGAAACCTTTACATTTAGTCATGATTATAGAGGTTTCTTATTTTAAGGAAAGTAATCATGATAAACTGTAGCACCAACAGTGAGTCTTCACACAAACCTGAACAATGCCAACAGAATGATAAGGAGAACACATTGTAGACATGAAAGCAAGGCCAACAGTTGTACCAGAAAGTTCTGTTGCCCTGCAAGAAAAGAAGAAGTTGATATAATAACTTACGATTCTAAGCTAAATTTTATAGAGAGAATTCATCCAGAACTCTACATTTTTAGCCTAGAAACTCACATTGTGAATTATCACTCTTAAATTTTCCCTTCAGCTTTTGAATTTGCATGAGACTTTTTCCCCTATAGAATGGTTCTCAGATCACCTGAAATCCAAGTATTCAGGTATAATCACTTTAATATTTGATATCTCTCACTCATGACTATTATATTTTCATTGTAAAATGAATCCCTTTCAAGAAAAAAAAAGAGTGTGTTTTATTTGGTTCTAAAAATCCCAAACACTCTCTCTCTCTCTCTCTCAAATACCTTATTTTGATAAAAAGGTTGCCACACATGCTTTGTTTTTATATTTTTGTTATATATTTTTTACATCCATTTACTTCTGTTTTCCTTTGGTATAATTTTAGTCACAGTAGGATTTGGGGGATTGGTCCATTCTGAAAGTATTTGTGTTATTTGAAACATTTACACATTTACATTACTGAAATATTAGTCCTGCTAAAGAAAAGTTTGAATCATTCACACTTATTTACATAAATGATATGCTTGATCTTATGTAATTTTAATTTTTGGTTTTGTTCCTTTTTGTTTTTCTTTCATTTGTAATGATTTCATGATATTTCTTTGTGTTTTGTTCTGCTTTCTGTGCAAGATTCCGGCCTTTGTTTTTCTCAAGAACTTTGCAAAGTATGCACATTTTGATTCTTCGAGTTAATGCATTTATATTTTAAAAATGAACCTACAGTTTGCCACTTATCAACATCAAGGATGGAAAGTACCGAGTCCCCTATGCAAGATGAAGACCTTAGACAACATCCTCCATTTTCCATACCCTCCCAAAGAGATTTATCTCTTTATTTAATCTGATATTTCATATTTGTTATTTTGAAATTGTATTTCATATTACACATCATATTTTAAAGACATGATATTTCTGTTCTTTTTTGAAACTATATTATAAACTTATTTTTACTTAATTCTACATTTGTGTGATTTCAGTTCTCACCACTAGCTCATTTATAGAAAATAAAACCTTCCCCTATCTATTATTTATTTTGGTTCCTCTTCTTAGTGGGTAGAGTATATTTATAGTCTAGGATTCTAACCTGGTTATGCCCAGGTATAAGTATCTTTCATTAACTTTTCTAATAAATGGTAAGACTCTTAATTTACAAATAGAAGAACAAAATTTTCCTTCCATCATATCTTTGGTTAGTGCTTTCATCTTGTTTTCTTTCTGTTATCTTCAAGAAATAAACTCCTGGTATTGGATTGCCATTTTTTGCCTATAGATCTGTCATCTTGTCTATGCCTTTTCTTTTTCTACCCTTTTCCTCTATAATATGGGAGTACATGGACCTTTGCAATTTGAGCATTAGCCTCTGGGGACTGTGATAGGAGTTCAATTTCCTTACTACTTCCTAGCTATGAGACCTTGAAAAATCACTAAATCTCTCCATAAAGAATGAGCTCTGTCACTTTGTGTGCCCTTGAGTCTAGAACTCACCTTTCCAAATTAATGACCTATGGCAGATAGTCTCCAAAGATGGCTCTCCAATGAGCCAATCTTGCAGCACTCACATCCTTCTGTAGTGCCTTCCCCTTGAATCCAGGTTGGCCCTATGACTTGATCTTGACCACAAGACTGCACCAGCAGTAACACTATGTGACTTTTGAGGTTAGGTTTAAGTTTTATCCTGGGCCTCTTGGAATACTTATTCTGGGGGAGCTAAGCACCATGTGAGAAGTCCAGCTACCCTGAGACTGCTATGTTGGAGGGAGTTCAAGTCAGCCACATGCAGAGAGAGATGACAAACCAGACGCAGCTATTCCAGCCATAATAGCCCAGGCACTAAACCTATAAGTGAAGAAGCCTTAGTTTAAGCCAGTAAGTTTTAAGCTGATTTGTTGTATAGCAATAGGTAACTGCCACAGAAATATTAACTAATTCTGAAAGGACTTAGTCCAATGATTTCCTATAACATCTACTGTTTTCTCAGGAAGAATTTTCTTAGGAAGAGTTCTTAGAAACTCCAATTACTTTATCATTCCTTCCTGCAGCCTTCTGATTCCAACTGCAAACTACGCCACAGGCTTTTATTGATTTTTTGAGGCACGGTACTCTTGTGGAATTTACAGTCATTAAATTTAGTTCCCCTGAATTTTTAAATTGATCATTTCAGCAGGATGGTACAGGTAATGGATTAGAAGATAATACTCAATATTCTTTCTATCATAAAAGTTTCTCCTTACTGGAGCTTAACACTAGTAGTTCTTTTTAAACATTGACTATAAATCCCTCTTCCCATTATCTAAACCTGTCTTCCTTTTTGTATACCTAATAAAACAGACAAACTTTTTATGATCATTGCTGTCATTGGCTTATCTATTTAAAAAATGAAATTCCTTGGGTCAAACATAAAGGCATATTTAAAGATCTAAATGAGTGCTTTTTAACCTTTTAATGCTGTATGTATAAAACCAACTATGAAGTACATTCCTCTCACCTATACCTTCAGATATCACTTGCTCTGCCAAGGCTTTGAAAAGTTTCTATGCTGAATACCATGTAGTGTGTAAAGGAGAAAATCTATACATACGTGATTAACTGAGCAATATCATGATGCTTTCTTCTTGGGAGGACATTTCCCCTCCATTTAGAAAAATTTTCCAAGGTGAAGCTTGCATTTGGGGTTATCTCTATCTTATCCTTGTCTGTCCAAATTTCCATACCAACCAAGGCCACATGAGTATTGAGCTTTTTATAAAGCTGCCAACGAGAATAAATGGCAAAACAATGACTTATAATAGTGATACTATCTTAATATTTCCAACGTACATTATATTTCCCAAGTTATAATAGCAGGATAAAAATCTTTCCAAACATACTTGTGAGATAGAAGTTACCATCCCTTTCTAATGCAGGGCAGATGCCCTTAGATGCTTCAGGTCTACAAACTCCTTTTTAAAGTCAAAAGCCCCATAGAAACAAACTGTTTCTATGTTGAAACTCAAGAAATTATAATTTTTTGTTAGTAATTCATTATTGTCTTCATTTTAAGTATATTTACTGATATACTTCTCAAAGCCTGTGTTCTCTGAATGTTCTCAAAGTCAGTGATGATTTGGGCATTAAAGAAGGACCACACTACATGAAAAAGTACTGCATCTGTGAGTCACAATAAGATAAGTACTCCTCTAATTCTTAAACTAGGACTGAAACAGATAAACCACAATGCATGTGGAACAAAACCTTAGAAATCAAGAGTTAAGTTTATGAGACAATAAAAGATTAAAGCTTAATTGGCTAGTAGCATTTGTAAACCTGTGCATTGACAGGCCTCTTCATGGGGCAACTTTCTGCTGAGAAAACTGAAGACAATTTTTTTAAGTAGTTGGTAAAACAATTAAAATACTGAGGATTGCAATGATCACAAAAGAGAAATACAAATCCAATCAGATTATAATCCTTACTTTGATTATTCCCTCAACTTCTTTGTTCCTATCTTGTTTTATTTTAGTCACCTGAAAAAAACCCAACTCTGGTTAAAACCAACTCTCTCACAGCTTCTCTCCCTCAATATGTCCCTGAAGATAGATGGGAAAACACATTTTCTCATACTTTCTCCTCTCTCTTAGAAATTCTAATTCTTCTTTTCATGTTCTCACTTAAAACAGATGGCTCTGCTTCCAAATTCACTGAGAATATAGAAATGCTCAGAAGAGAAATTCCTCAAGCTCCCAACACCATATCTGCACTTAACCTACACTTGCTCAAACACTGACCATCTCTTTAATGTCTCCTCTTCTCCAATACTATCAAGAATAGTATTCCAACAATTCTCCCATCATTCCTCATTAACAATGTTTAGCCTTCCATCAAATCATTCCCATCAGCATAAAAAGGAACTTTTATTTGATCTATTTTAGGGAGAAAAAAAATAAAAATAAAACCTCTCTTACTATCACTTCCCCCTCTAACCCATGCCCCATTTCTCTTCTCCCCTTTATAAAAAAATTCTTGGATGTTCTTTAACCATGTTTTTGCACTTACACCCCAGAGGAACCGGGTTTGTCCATGTAACCAATATATCCAATGACCAATCCTCAGCCCTCAGAAGCATATCATTGGTCATCCCCAACACTTGATACATTTTTGTTTGAAGTAGCTTTCAGAACAACACTATCTCCTGGTTTTCCTCCTACCTGATGGTCTATTTCTTCTTGGTGTCTGTCAGTTTCTCCCCTACTCTGATCTCTAATCAAAGAAGTTTTCCAGAGCTCATTCCTTGGGTCTCTTTTCTACTGATCTACACCTACTCCCTTGACGATCTTATACAAGGGGTCAGCAAACATTTTCTGTTAAGGGCCAGATAATAAATATTTTAGGTTTTGTGGGCCAGACCATCTCTGTGGCAACTACTCACCCCTGCCACTGTAATAGGAAAGCAGCCATAGATAATATGTAAACAAATGGGCATGGTTGTGTTCCAATAAAACTTTATTTAAAAACAAAAACAGGATTTGGCCCACAGTCTGTAATTTGCTGACCTCTGTCTTATGCCATCAATAATATCAGAAGACTGTGAGATTTCTGTCTCTACCCAGAATTCACTCTTAAACCAACTATTCAGCAGGTTCCCTTAGCTCTCTCTAATATAACGTGCCCAAAATAGAAGCCTCAACCTTTCTCCCCAGTCATGCTCCTCTACCATTCTTCTATACTCTTGAAGTTGCTCAGGCCAGAATCTCAATGTTACTCTGACTCCTTTATTCTTATACCTCCTATCCCTGCCTCCACCCATAAACCCTGTTAACTCTATCCGGGTCTCAGCTATTCTCATCAAACCTACTATTAACACTTTTGTGCAAGCCACCATAGCTTCTTGCCCTGAATTATGGCACAATTCTCTTAACTGGACTTCTTGCTTCTCCCCTCGCTTTTCTTCAGGTTATTTTCAGCGTAATGGTTAAGGTAATCTTTAGAGAACATCTTTACAAGTATTTCTTTATGATAATCTAATCATGTCACCTCTCAGCTCAGGCTCTTCTTGTTTCAAGGCCTCACACTGGTCCACAAAGGCCTTACTGGGTCTTCACCATGGCTACTGCTACTTCTCAGATGTCATCTCCTCCCATCCTTACCTGGCTCCCTCCAGTGCAGTCACACAGGCCTCCTTGCTGCTGTTCAAACATGAGGAACAAGGCACTGCCCTTAGGGCTCTTGCTCTGCCTCTGCCTGAGTCCTCTTCCCTCCAGATCCGACACTCTTCTCTCTTATCACATGACGTAGCACCCGGGAGGCATCATCTCTCTCTTTTCTTTAATCCTGCTTTAGTTTTCCCTGTAGCATTTATCACCATCTGATATGCTTATATGTTTTATTTTCTATATTTTCAGTTTGTTTCCCTGAACAAGAATGTAAACTCCTTGAAGGAAGGGATATTTGTCTGTTTTGTTCTCCACTTTATCCTGTAACCTAGGAAAGTACTTGGCATAAAGTAAGGGCTCAATAAATATGACCAGTACTCGGAATTTCTTAAAAAGTCAGTGTGATCATTGTGGTGAGAGGAAGAGATATGACTTTTCTCATTGAATCCACCCTTACTTTCTTCACATCCTTAGAAAATTTACAGGATTCCACAAAATGACTCATTCATGTCAACTATGTATTCAACTAATAAGAAACTAATTAAGATTTAATTACAAGGTATGTAAAAAATCCTTTAAAAAATATTTTGAAAACTAAGAGGACAAAATCATGTTGAAAGAACAAAGAATCAACAGTTTTATGACTGAAGTGGGCTTTGGAATGTAACAGATCTAAGAGGAGCCACTCAGCAGCATCAGACTCAGATCTTGACTTTCCACATTTCATGAGCATTCATAGAAAACATTCAATGACAACTCCCAGCAAATTGGTTAAAATTAATAAATATATCATACCATGTTGACGTAATTGGCCATCTCAAAAACTCTCTTTCTTATTTCCTCTGGATTTTTATTATATTTTTTAAACTAAAAAAAAATCAAGAAAAATAGGGACATTAATAGAAATCAATATAATTGGAAGGTTTAAAAGACAACCTCAACTTATATCTCATTATCATTTACAATTAAGAACCGATTAGAAAAGTTAACATTTGTAAGTTACAAACAAATTGCTTCATTATTTCTCCAACTAAACCAAAGCACTTTGGGAGAAAATATGATTATCACTTGAAGTACTTGTTCAGTTTAAGGCTTTAAGCAATCCCTCCAAACAAATTTTCAGTTAAATATCATAGTTTCTACATGTACAGAATCAGGGCAAGGAATAGCTTACTCATTTAAAAAATGTGAACAAAAGATGAATTCAATATAATGAGAGATCAAAGCTTTAAGGCCTAAACTAATTAATTTACTGAGTTTTGTGGAATGAGATTTTTCTTTTTGAGGGCATACATGTGGACCTCATTTTTAGAAAACCCAAAATATGAAAATACATTCTTATAGAACAGTGAAATTACCAAAGATTTGCCTCTCTCAGAAGAGTCCATTCAACAGAATTTTTATATTTTATGACTCCTTGATGAGCATAATATCTAATTTACAAATGACTTAAATACTTGACAAAAGATAAAAGAAGAAAGGAATTTAATTGGAAGCTATGTTACAGCTCTTAAAACACTAAGAAAAGTGCATTATAGTACAAAAATTACATTTATACAAAACATATCAGGTCCACATTTTTGAAAAGGAGAAATCATATCAGCTTAATTACAAATGTCAAATTTCATAGGTTCAAAGAAATTTGTAACTGTAGCTCCTATTCATGATTTTTCAAAACTGATTCAAATCATTTAATATCACACATAACAAATAAATTTATGTAGAGGAATATTTATCTACATTTATCTGACATAATTACCTCACCATTATCCAAGACCAAATAATATTCTATGTATTTCTTATGTTCCTGATCTTTCCGGTCTTTCAGTTTCTGAAACATAAGGGGACAATTACTAAGACATTATCTTTCTTGCAGGAGTCATTATTTTATTTGCAATATGTCATTTTATAAGAGTTTAACTGATACCTGAGATTAAAGAAATACAATATTACCATTTTAACTCCAGCTCAACAGCCAAAATTATCTATAGACTGGACTCAGAATGTCAGAGTTAGAAGAGACATCAGTAAGATTCGGCTGACCACTTCACTTCACCAGAGATTAAATGACTACACAAATAATTGGGAGGAAAGTTGGAACTAAAATCAAAATCATCTGATTTTTTGAACATGTATTTTCCTGGTCATCCTGCAAAAATAGAGAAACTTTGACTTCAGCACTCTCCTAATGTCTTTTTGAGTAGCCTCTCTTCCTATCTCGGTGACATGCCCTCTTTCATGCTAGTGCAACGCCCAGACCCACTGTGGACCCTAGTTTGCTCCTTTTGTTTCGGGCAACCCATATTCCCAAGTGTCCTTATGTACTCTTTCTTTCTCTCTAAAAAAAGCTTTTCATAGTGAATTGTCCCATTGACAGTAGCAGATACATTATTCAAATAATGAACCATCCAAGTGTATATTTTTGGTGTACATGATATACAAGTGTACAGGTTGCGTTTTTGGCAATTCTCGTTTTTCAACAAGTGAAAAAGGCTACCATTAAAAAGAACAAATTACGAAAGGTAGACTTGCAGGTCTTATCCAGTGAGATATGTACTTACCCCGCCACCTCACTCTCCCCAGGAGCAACCGCTATATTATCACTCACTAGGCACTGCTCTGGCACTGGGGATACAGCAGTGAAATCAACGATGCACTTAAGGCTCTCACGATAGACAAACAATTATAGCTCTATCAGAAGGTTAAATGGGGTGATGCGATATTGAGTGACTGGGTAGTTATTTCAGAATAGATGGTCAAGGAACGCTTCTCTAAAGCTTGGCCCCTAAGCACATATAGTAATGAAAATGAGAAGCCCAAAATGGGAAGACAAATAGAAAGATAATTCTAGGCAGAAGGAAAAAATAGCAAAAAGACTCTAAGGTAAACTGATGTTGGTATGTATGAAGCATAGGAAAAAAGTTAGTGTCTGTCAGAACATAATGAAGGCAGCCAGGAGTGACTGCAGTGAATAAGGTAAAAGGAGATTAGAGAGGCAGATTTATATAGGAATTTATAATCCATGATCAGGTATTTGAATTTTGTCTTGAGAAGCCAGTAGAGTGTTTTAAGCAGAAAAGTAACATGAAGTGATTTACAACTAAAAAAATAAAAAATAAAAAAAATCACTCCACCTATCGCGTGGAGAGTGAGTTCTACTGACAGAGGAGTGGGAGTGAGAAGGTCAGGTAGAGGTCATTGCTGTGGTTATTGTGAGATGGATGGTATCTTGTGGTAGTCATGCAGAGGGAGCCCAGTGAAAGATGTGGAATATGTGTGGAGACACGTGCTGGCAGACATTATAGAAGGAGGGATAAAGGAAAGCAGGACCAAGGAGAATTTCTCCATTTGGGCTTGAACAAACGGTGAATGGTGGGAATATTAACTGAGATGGGAGAATGAAAGAGCAGCAGACTTAGTCTGGGCTTTAGAAATCAGTAGTTCTATTCTGAACAGAAGTTTGTGATTTTAGACATTCAAATGGATACATCAAGTAAATAATTGTAAGAGTCTATCCTTTAGGGGAGAGGCCTATGTAATGGAGATATACATTAATTAATATAGAGTTCCTATTTAAATAAGGCAGAGGACAGATTGTTACCTAGGAAGAATGTGTAGATAAAGTAATGAAAGGAATCCAGGATTGAGCTTTGTGAGGTCCTCTAAAATTCAGGGATCAGCTTGAGGAAGATACCAACAAAAGGAACTGAGAAGGAATGGCACTAGTGAAGGAGAAGGAAAATCAAAACTATATGATATGAAAAGCAAGACTGCTTCCACATGGTTTCAGAGGAATTGAGACAGAGGAAACAAAGGCCTGTAACCAGCTAAACCAGGAGGTCAACATTCGTGGGAGCATGTAAAGACAATAGCTAGAAGTGGTTCTGGGTTCTCAAATATCACTGGCAGAATTTAAATCCAGTCAACTGAAACCCCCAGAAAGAATTGTTTCTGTCCAGAGCTTACAGATTATGAGAACATTTAGAATAGATTGAATTAGAAGTGGATCCTGAAGGACATGAAATTAATAATGACAAAGTATTTTGAAATACACTTAGTTTTAAAAAATCATATCTGTTTTCTTCTGTGACTAGAAGCAGAATTCCATACATGAAAGACTATTCTAAGATCATTTGGGCAGATACTAGGTCCATTTTGCTCATTGTTATAGCCCTACCACCTATGGTAGTACTTTAAGAGAGATTTGTTGAATGAGTTCATGAAGACAACAGGATATTTATCTCAAAATAATAATACAATAATCACCTTTGTGATTTCTTGTTGCTTACAGAGAGTATTGTCAATGTTGCCTGTTACTAGAGGGCAGGTTGTCATATCTTAAAATTTCTCTTAACCCCTGCATATTGATAATAATAGTTGATCCACAAGAACTTGTTAAATGAATCATCAATACACAACAAGGTTTTATATTAGTGTCTCTAATAGCCTACTGTTTTCAACGATGACTAAACTTTCAATCAATTACAGCTGCTAAGACTAGAATGCAAAGCAATCAGACCAGGACACAATTCAGAAAAACTCTGCAAAGAAAAATTAAAGTTATACATACGATCAGAGTGTCGGCAGGTGGGGCCACATTCTGCCGAGCTCCATGTGCCCATAACACATCATCTACCCCACAGGTGCTGGTAGCATTCTTTTCATCAGGGTCATGCTTGAAGAGTGCATGTTCTTGTCCATCCTGATTTGCAGGGCTTAATGGTTCAATGTAGTACCTTTGATCTCCCCGACTGAAGTAACCCCTGAAAAATATGAGAATTCAGACTTTTTAATAAAACGTTCCTGTTCTTGGGTTAATAGACTTACAGACTCCAAAAAGGGACTTTTATGGAATTCCTACCCAGTGCCAAAGCAGTTCAAGCTCATGACAAGAGAATACAGTAAAATCTTCTAGCTGAAGATAGATAATTTTAATATCTAAAATTATTCTCTTTATGAAGAAATGGGACGTATTGGGGAGAAGTGACTACTGCAATGTTACACAGCTAACCACTAGAATGGAAATATCCTGACTCTCACTCTAGTGTTCTTCCAGTTTCCATGTCAGGTCTGCTCTAAAGATGCACTAGAAATAACAGAAACTTTGGAGCCTTATCTTGGGTCTCTTATTAGCCGTGGTTAAAAATCCTGGATTTCACTTACTTGCTGTGACACCATGGGAAATTTACTTAAACTCACATAGCCTCAGTTTCTCCATCTATAAAATAGGAATAATACCTACCTAATAGCATGTAAGTATTGAAGGAGATAACATGTAAAGTATGTGATCAATAACTATTATCAAATTCTTCTCAATTCTCTCTGCTGAGCCCCTGAGCTAAAATTCACTCAACCAATATTTATGGAATACCCATCATTCATTAGGCATTGGACTAAGGGCAGATGGTAAAGAAAGAGACATAGTCATTCCCCTCATGATGTTTATATTCAAATGAAGAAGATGGATGGGTACTAAATAAGCTCAGAAACATAAAATTACAAACATGTAATTACTATTAGGGAAAATTAGGGATCTCCAAGAACAAATAATAAAGAGAGTGGATTAAGTGTACATATAATTAGAAGAGAGCCAGAGTGGATGTAGGGAGATAACTTAGGTGATATATTACAATGGTCTGCATAAAAGATAATGGTAGTTAGGAATAGGATATGGCAGTAGAGACAGAATGCTATGAACAATCTCAGGAAGTATTTAGAATAAACAATCAATAGGGCTTATTAATGAATTGAAAATGGGGATTTGAGAGGTAAGAAGTCCTAAAGGAACTTAGGTTACTGGAGTGGGCAAGCAGTTGGTTAATAATACTATTCATTGAGCTAGGGATACTGGGAAAATACTGAATTTGGGAGAAAAACCATTAGTTCCCTTTGGGACATATTGAGATTAATTGCTTTAATGTATCCAGCCAGTGACATGGAAGAGGATATTAGATAATCAAGTCTTGGCATCAGAAGGAAAGTCTTGCTGTAGACAGACTCATGGGGATTCAACAACATACAGAAAGAAATTGAAGTCATAGTCATGGGCAAGACAAGCCAGAGAGAGAGTTTATAATAAGGAGAGAAAGAAGAATAGAATCCCAATTCCCTAAAGTTTCTGACTCAAAGACTGGGAGTCAAAAACCTGTAATTTAAAACAAACACAAACAACTCTGTCAGCAATTCATGTGTAATTTACAAACCACTATCAGAAGAAGGGGTATTTCCTTCAAATTTCAAAATTTTTGAGCCCTTAGGATTCATGCTCAACTATAGTAAAATTACTTACATTTGAGATTCTTCAGGTTTATGAAAAAACATACCACAATTGCAGGTAAAGACAAAACACCCACAAAGTCTTACCGTAGACCCCTACATGTGCTCATGCTAGCATCAGAAACTTTTTCATTAATGATGTGTCCTTGGTAATAACAGTCATCCTAAAGGAAAGGAAAAGGGAGTTTTGTAAAGGAAGCCATGGGTGTCTTTTAGACCCACTTCTAAATTTGAAGTTAAAATTTTGAAACAGGAGCTATAATATTTTTAGGCCATTTTCCCCTGAAAAACAGTCAACTTAGAGATGTAAAAGGAAAAAAAAAAAGTATTTTTATAGTAAAATCTTTAAATTTTATCCATGATCCCAAAACACTTGGAAGGTAGTAATTAAATGTTGGTGTTGAACAAAGATAATAGGGCTGAATACTGTTTGGAAGAAACAAACTTACATATATATATTTCAACCCTGTGCCCCTAAAACATCAGACATTCATTCTTCCCCTTGGTTGATGGTTAACTAAAGTTTTCTAACAAATATCTACAAGCACCTCCCAATGTTTGTAATATTCAGGTTTTGCTTTTATTTTTTGATTTATCCAAAGATTTCCACCAAAGTCACTGCATCAGCACAATATTACTTGCTTCCATTTGAGCAAAATGTCCATCCTAACATTTTTTTCCTAACACTGTTTCTTGTTCAAACAAGGACATCTTTCTACTTTGAGACAGAAAAGGAGTCGCACCATGTCAACCTTAATATCACTGATATAGAAGAGAACTCTTGAAGGGCACCAGGGACTGGAGCTCAGGAAAGAAGACAGTGATAAACTATCCCTCACACTACTGCATACTGTCATGTGCTCAGTCTGAGCAAAGAGGGGCTCTATAAAAAGGGTCAAGTTTGGAAATTATTTAAGGAAGAAATGGAAATCTACAATTCTACCATTGAGGGAATAGTCCTGAGTTTAAGAAATGACATAATCCAGTGAGATGATTGGCATTGACTAAGAACAGATGTGTTTAACTCATCACTCCTCTAACTACAAGATCCTGGTAGAATATACAGAAGAAATTGTCACTGTACATACAAGACAACAGATCTTACAGTGATGAAAGATACAATGCCCCCAATTTTTTAAATATTATTTCAATTTTAAAAATTTTATTTGTTATTTTAAAAACTATTATTATTTCATGTTCTTATTAATTTTATTTAGTTATTTCATTGACTTCATTTTTGGAGAGGTTTGGTATCACAGAAGGATCACAACAGTGGCAGGGGAGGATCACAGGGTGATGGGGGGATGTGTGGTGAGGGGTGCACTTGGGGCATGCCTCTAAGGCATATGAATATGTTCAGTATTCATGGAGAGTTGTCTCGGTGGGTGAAGACCCACACAATAACCAAAAGAATACTAAATTCCCATCCTGGGGAGTCCTGCTACATTCTCTAATAGAACAGCAAGAATCCTCCAAGTACATGGGCAGTGCCTAGTGAGGAGGTCAGACCATTATGCCAGGCCCTTGATATTGATGGTTGTACTTATGAACCTTTACTTGTGAAACTGAAATTTAGCCTAGTATTATATATTGCCTACAAGTTACCTCCTGAAAGCTTCCTTGTTGTTGAAATGTGGCCTCTCTCTAAGCCAAACTTAGCATATACATGTACTATCTTCTCACACACAACCCCCCCGCCCCATGTGGGACATGACTCCCAGGGATGAGCCTCCCTGGTACTGAGGGATTGATACCAAGACCCAACTAGCAATGCATCTGGAAAAAGACCTTGCCCAAAAGGGGAAAATATTAAATACAAATGCGTTTCTATGGCTAAGAGATTTCAAAAATGAGTCAGGACGTCATTATACAGGTTACATTTATGCACATCTCAGCAGGATCTCATTGACTGTCACAGTAAATAGTGCCCCAAACAGTGGGACTCCTTAGGGTTGTAGAGACATCCAGACACTATAAACAGGGCAGACATATCAGGAATTCGGCACCTTGTCAATGGGCCTTAGTCTGGAATGTATGCTCACCAGTGCAACAGAGTTGGACTCATTTATAGTTTCCCTACACATGGCTTTTCTATCCCATTTATTTGAACTTATAATTAGCACTATATGTGTTAAATATATGTTGCAGAGACTTAAATCTTCAGTCCGTTCATGTGCTGGTTGAGCTCTGAATCTCAGCAGAGTTGCAGCACCTACTCTCCAGTTCATTGGACTCATCTAGGAAACTAACAAGGAGATGATGATGGACAATGCCCATCCAAAGGAACAGAGAGTGCCTGCAACTGCAAGCAAGATAGTTCCATCCATCTGCCCCATGATCCCTCTCAGTTAGAGACAAAGTGGGCATCACCATCCCAAAATCCTCAAGATTGGGGAATGAACAATGGACTAAAGTAGAATTATTATTCTATTATAGACTTCTTACTATTCTAGCAATGGAAGAACTTTTATCACTGATATAAAGGCAGTGGCCAGCAGAGCTTCTGAGGGGAGGGAGAAGGAAGAATAGTTGTAATATGGGGCATTTTCAGGACACTGGAATTGTCCCACATGACACTGCAATGACGGACACAGGCCACTATATATTTTATCACAACCTAAAAATTGTGCGGGATAGAGTATAAACTATAAGCTATAGTCTGCTGTTAGTAGCAATGCTTCAATCCATGTTCATCAATTGTAACAAATGTACCACACTAGTGAAGGATGTTGTTAATGTAGGAAAGTGTGGGAAGGGGAGGGGGTGGAACATACGGGAATCCCCTATATTTTTTTATGTAACATTTATGTAATGTAAAGCTTCTTTAAAAATTAAAATTAAAAATTAAAAACAAAAAAAGAATAAGCTCCTTCTGCCCACCCTCCTAACAAGACCCCTTCAAGTATGGAAAGGGTTACTATGGTTGTCAAGGAATGCCTTTGTTCTTATGAAGCAATAAATTCATTGGAGGGTCAAGTAGGTAAGAACTACTGCTGAGCAAAGGACCAATGCTATAAATGCTGGTTTACTTCTACCCTTTGCCTGGTAATGATGCTGCCTTTGGGTCTTTAGATCACACCCCAATTAACATCTAGGAGACTCTGTTATACCATGATCTGCGGGCTTGTGGTGACCTCCTTTCCAGATGAATTATAACGTGTTTCTGTGTAGCCTGGTGCAAGCAGATCCCTGGAAAATAAGAAATGTCATAGTTACTCATGCTAGTTACAAAGTCCAGTGATCAAAGTAAAAGCTTTCACTGGTTATGCATAAAATTTTAAATCCTGAACTCTTCCTTCTTCCTTACAGCTCAAGACAAGTACCTGAACGAAAGGGATGCTTAGAATAGGAAGACAGAAAGAGGCAGGGGCATTCCTGAGTAGTGTGGGTCAACGTCCTCGTAGGACTATATATACTTGCTTCAGAAGAGACTTTAGGAAGAAATGGAATGGAGAAGAACAAAGGCAATTAAAAGAAATGAAATTGGCAATGTTCCTCACCACTTTAGGCTAACTGCATTTTGCAACCCAGTTATTTTCGGTTACCAGGGACTGTTAAAAACTGTGGCAGAAGAAAGCTTATTGGAAATTGATTTGAATATGGTAGTTAGGATCTTTCCAGCATTTTTACTGAGATTCTTAAAATTCATCACTGTTCACCAGAAAATAAGAATTTGAATACATTTTAAAAGAGGTGGAGGTGAGGAGAGAAGAAAGTAACTAATCTGTACTGAATGCCATCTTTATACCAGGCACTGTTTCACATGTTACATGTATTGCTTAATTTCATTCTTCAACAATTCTTTGAGATACATATCAGTCTCCCTATTTCTCAAATGAACTCTATAACTCAAGGGGCAAAGAATAGTGTCCATATCTTCCCGAAGGCAAAACCTGTACCATTTCCATTTTATCACACTGCTTCTAAACTCCAGTCAGTTGTTATATTTTGCAAAAGGTAATTGTCTATTTGGAGGATGGGGGAATCTTGCTAGATTCTGAGAACAAACTAGGAATTGAAAGAGATTGAATATGCAGAATTAGGAAAAACTGTTTTTGAACTATTATAGTTATAGGAAGATCCAGATCTGGGTGAGAGCTGTGTCAGGGGAAATTGAAATGAAGTGTTAAGTTCAGAGGGGTTTGTGATGGACTGAATGAGGAGAATGATAGAACAAGAACACAAAGTAATATATGAGAAAAATGGAGGAGTTAGTAGGGCATTAACTAGAGAGCACTCTGGTGTTGAAATCAAAAGAGTCCAATTCTCATTTTACCACTAACTTATTCTTTGGAGCTAAAGTTTTATTTAACTTATGTGTGTCTTGTTTTTTCCTAGTTGCAAATGGTTTTATTCTTTTTTAAAACAATTTATTGAAGTATATCATTCATACATGAACAGACATCAACTACAAGTGCTCAGTAAACATTGTGAACTTACAAAACAAACATGCATAACATCATACAGGGCTCCCACACATCACCCCACTGCAAATATTCTTCATTGTTGTGAAACATTTGTTAACAAATTATGAAAGAGCATCGTTAAAGTATTACTACCAATTATAGTCCGTATCTTACTCCCCTATACTTTTTTTTAAGGATTTATTTATTTATTTACTTTATTTTACTTTTATCCATTTTTACACACACACACCCTCCCCCATTTTTGCTGTTTCTGTGTCCATTCGCTAGGCAACTCTCTGTGTCCGTTTCCTGCCCTCTCTTCTCATCCTTCTCCTGTCTTCACTCGGATTCAATCCTTCAAACCTCCGATGTGGGAGAGAGGCATCCTACCACTTGCGCCACCTTAGCTCCTGGTTTTTCAGTGCGTCTCATCTTGGCTTTCCCATTAGGTCATCATCTGGCTGCGTGGCTGGCAGCACACCCACGCACAGGGCCTGGGGACTTACCAGCTCGCAGGACCTGGTGGCGCACCCGCACACAGGGCCTGGTGGCCCGCATGCCTTCTATATTTTTCTTTTTTTTCTTTTTAATTTTACTGGGAGGTCCCAGGTATCGAACCCAGGTCCCTCCATATGGGACATGGATGCCCAATCATTTGAGCCACATCCGTCCCCCTGCTATATCTCTTGAGGTTGACCAAAGATACCAAAAGTTACAGTCTTTTCCCACACAGGATGGTCATATAATAAATTAGGCTTAGTTTATCACCAGCATTCCAAAAACCAGACCTAGGGAGAAAAACTAGGTCTGGGGACACATGCATGGTTTCTAATATAGCGAATATTTAGCCTACCCTGATTATCACAAAATCAGGACAGCAAGAATATTTGCATGCAAATGGTTTTAATATCTCATCCTTGAGAGTTGTAAGACTAGAATGTAATAATATAGGGGAGAAGTTTTAAAAAATATTGCAAAAATTGGAATGTCTTTATCTTCTCCTTCATAGAATTTGATAGAATGTATGTCTGCTCATAATTCATTCATTGAGTTTTATTTTAAAATACCAGAGCACTAGTAAACTGTTGTTTTACCCAATATGTTTCTGCTATTTCAGCAGAAACAAGTATCTGTCTTACTCCCTTAGTCCAGCTGAGAGCAAAAGCTTATTAAGTCAAGGTCTGTGAGAGCAGAAAGTAGTAACAGACTTGATTAGCATATTTTCCACATACCCACATACTAAATTTCTGTTGATAAGGAAAATAAAGAAGTAAAGGCACTTACTTGCTTTTTTTCAAATAAAGCACTGCGATTTTTCCATTAATGGTCATTTCATATTTCAATTCAGTTTCAAATTTTTCCTGTAAAAATACACAAATATTTACTGGTAATTAAAAACACATCCAAATATTTATTTGGCTATTACATCTATCTGTTTAATCATTGATGTCTGCTCTTCTTTAGCAGTAGCCAGTATAATGCCAAATGTCTGCTTCTGCACATCAAACAACTCTGCCTAAACAAATTATCAAACAAATTATTGGATATCATCAATCTGTTTTCTTTCCATCCATCCATCCATCCATCCATCCATCCATCCATCCATCCATGAATTCAACAGATATTTTTTGAGTGTTAGTTATGTGTAATATATTGTGCTCAGTGCTAGAAATTCAACTCTGAGCAGGAAAAATTGATACCTTCACTCAAAGGGTTTACAATCTTGTGGAAAGACAGACCAAATGTCTCTTGTATTCTAAAAGATGTACACATGGAGGCAATGTAGGATGGTTAGACTCTTAAAGTCAGGGATGTCTTCCTTGAGGAAGTAGCATTTAAGCTGAGACATGAGGTAGCTAGGTGAGGCTCAAAACTTCTGTGCCACCCACTGATGAATGTGGTCTTAAGGTCTTTTCAAAGCTAAATAGAGCTCAGAATATGGGCAAAAGAATAGGAATATATATTCTTATGTGGGGAGGAATCATCAGGAAGAAAACATAGTCTCAGGAGTTCAGGAAGAAGTAATATTACCTCAAGTGAACTATATGGAAAAGCAGAACCTTAGTTTTAAGTTTATATTTATATGTACAAGAAGATATATAGAGGATAATATAAAATTAATTTAAAGATGCCATTTGGTACTGAATTCTGATGTCCATCTAAAAACTTAGGGCTATTAGCAGTGGATATACCCAATATCTAAAATTCCAGGGGAAGTGCAATGAAACTACCATTAAAGAGATCTAAGAATGGCAGACCAGATGTAGTCGAGAGCTACTTATTATAGACTGAATCATGTTTCCTCTGCTATGTTGCATCGAAGGCCAATTCTCCGCTCTCTCTTGAACAGGACAGTACCTGAGCTCATCGAGGGACAATGGTGGATCAGAGCCACGAGTCCGGGGTACTCTGTAGAGACCTGGCCATACCCAAGGTCAAGTATTAAAGTCCATACTTCCTTTAAATAATCAGTTATTAGGGTCTGATCTAGTGTCAAAAATTCCAGACTATAAATATCCAATGCTATGTGTCTAGATTAGGAGAAGCTGATGGAATTTAGCTCATTTTCATGGATAACAGGAATGAGAAAAAAGCCCAGGTGTTGAAAATAAAAGACACAGGAAATATCATAATGATCTATTGTTCAAGTTTAAGAAAGGTCAAGTAGAATGAAAAAATTAGGAGGATACACAGAAGAGCCTTCCTGGATACACGTTTTATGTGTTTCCTGACAGCAATGGTTTTTTAGTGGATCCTCACATAAACATTATTTGGAGGTTATTTTAGACAAAGATATTTATTTTTGAATTGGAGTTGTTTTTGAAGCAGCAGACACTGGGGAAGAGATTATGGATGAAAAGAAACAGTAAGGAAGGAAAACAAAGGGTTCCATGAAGGAGGGTGTTGAGGGTTGAATCATAAACTGTTATTGGGTGAATTGTACCCCTAAAAAGATATGTTGAAACCCAACTCCCAATACCACAGAATGTGATCTTATTTGGAAATAGAGACATTGAAGATGGAATTTTAAGTTAAGATGAGATCATACTGGAGCAGGGTAAGCCCTTAATCCAATAGGACTGGTGTCCTTATAAGACAGGGAGCAGGCACACAGACCCATGGGAAAAGGACATGTGACAATGAGAGAGAAATTGAAGTGCTGAAGCTGCAAACCAAGGAAAGCCAAGCATTGCCGACCACCAGAAGCTGGGAAGAGGCAAGGAAGGATTTTCCTCTACAGATTTCAGAGGTCCTGTCAACACCATGATTTTGGATGCTACCCTCCTTAAGTGAGACAATAAATTTCTATTGTTTTGGGCCACCAAGTTTGTGGTACTTTGTTACAGCAACCTAAGGAAACCAACCTAGAGAGTTTACTGGGTGATGTGATAACGACTTCTGAAGCAGAAGTCCATGAAGGAGATAAATTCCTGCTGATAAGAAGTATGTCCTATTTACATACTATCTGAGTTCTGAGCTATGGGTTAAGAGAGGGAAGATGCAACTTGATTTAGAGAGCATCCACTAAGGCTCTCATCCAGAATGAAATGGATTTGGGCCTAGGGATATATAGATGAAAATTTCCTCCAAGAAAACTGCCATGGGTTAAGTTTAGTAGGGGAATTAGGAAGGCTATAGTCATAGACAGTCCTGGGATGGGAGCAAATCTGTAAAGATGATGTCTATGGATACATTGGAAATGGCAAGCAAAGGAAACCCTAGAATTCCCAGAGATGTTCTTGATTCTAGTAGCACAACTGGTACCATTACATATAGTGAATCTGAGGCCTGGTAGAACTAGCTAGTGGCCTGGAATTGTTCTTAATATGGAAGAGGTATATGCTGTTGGATATTCTATCTTATGACACAGACCAACAACCAAAATGGTTTTGACCTCTGAGGAAGTATGCAATCTGGAGGCAGAATCTTGTGAAGAATAGTGACAACTTTTGAATGTAAGTTCCTGACATCAAGAAGCTTGATTAAGTATTTTTTGCATATATCTATGCAAATACTCCAGTCATAGTCATTCGTTCACTCATTCATGCATTTGTTCATTTATGCATTTACTTATTTATTCACAAAATACATTTTCAGTTCTCATTATAAGTCATGGATATAATATAAACTCATGACTAAAACATACAAGTTTCTACCCTGGTATTTAGCACCACTCCAGAAAATCATTACAAATGGTTATTTCATTCCAACTTAATACATAAGCAAGATTGCCACATGTGATAAAGTAAGAAAAGATGGGACCATGCCTTTGGCACAGGTGACAGGTAATGCCAGTGGCTCAATTCTCTGGTCCATTGGAGGGCACCATCATGTAATTAGTACAGGGTCATCCATCTCTTTGCTACTTTGAGAAGTAATTAATCTAAAGGGAGTCCCATGCAGCATTTAGGGGATACAGAAATACCCTTGTAATGTGAGTAGTCAGATGCATTGAATTCTGGAGTTTTCAAGTAATTGCTAATTAAACTTTTTTACAAGGCAAACCAGTAAACTTAACACAGAAACCAACCACAAGGAAAGCTCCCAAGAACTTGGCTTGTACCTGGGCCAGTGTTCATATTAGTCATAAGCTGTGCTTGGGCAAAAAAAATTTAAAAATGATTTATGCCAGTGTAAGGAATGTGCCTGTTTCAAGGTAGACATGGTTGTCACTTGGTTCTCTAGTCTATGCTTATAAGACAAGTGGAATATGGCAGAACCCAATAACCTTGACAGGATTGCATTGAAATATTAGTCATTCAGCAGAATGGGAGTCATATATTTGTAGGACAGGAGCTGAAATAATGGATAGACTGTTAGGGTTTACTTCTGGATATTGACAGAAAGATAATGAAAGCCATATGGATAGGGATCCCTGATAAAATACAGTACACCAGCTAAATTTAATTTTGGATAAATGGTGAATAAATTTAGTATAAGTATGTCCCATGCAATATTTGAGTCATATTTATACTAAAAAGGGTTTGCTGTTTATCCAAAATTCAAATTTAACTTGGCATCCTATACTTTCACTTGGTAAATCTGGCAGTCCACAAGATATGAGAAATCATGGAAACTAGCGTTCAGTGACTAGACAAAGGAGATGAGATTCTGAGAAATCAGAGTATAGGAACCACTATCTGGATAAAAACAGATTAATTCTGCTGGGATATTTCTGCATCAGCCACCTACACACTCTGGGATACTTCAAAAACATCAATGTCTCTTGAGGCCTCTGGAGACACCCAGGTCCTATATAAGGGGGGATAGCTCCATAGATTGATGCCTTACCAGTGGGCTCTACTTTGGAATCTGTGCTCCTGAGAGTGACAGAGTTGGACTCAAATAAGTCCTCCTGGCATATGGTCCATAAGTCCCTTCTATTCAAACCTATATGTGGTGCTGGAGTTTGTAGGTGTACTTCCAGAGACTGGTGCCTCGGTCCTGCCCATGTGCCAGCTGTGCCTGGAATCTCGGTGGAGCTGCAACTCCTACTCTACAGCTCAATGGACTCACCCAAATCACCTGGTGAGGAGACAATGCTGGACAATGTCCATCCCAGGGAATGGAGAGAGCCTGCAGCTGCAGGCAGGATAATCCCATCCACCACATCCATGGGATATAAGCCCCCTCTCACTTGGAGGTGGAGTGGACATCACCATCCCAAACTCCTCAGGATTGGGGGAAGAGCTATAGACTAGAGTGGACTTAATGGTATTCTGTTGCAGACATAATGTGATTCAAGCAATGGAAGAAATTACAACAGTGAGGTGGAGCCAGTGACCACTGGACGCTTTTGGGGCAGGGAAGGGAAAAGCAGTTGTAATACTGGTGCTTTTTCAGGACTTGGGAATTATCCTGAGTAACATTACAATGATGGATATAGGGCATTTTACATCAGAATATTACATGCAGAACTGTGTGGGAGACAGTGGGATCCACAATGTGAACTATGGTCCATGCTTAGTGGCAAAGCCCCAGGATGTGTATATCCATTGCAGGTGGTGAGCCACATTAATGAAAGATGTTTATGTGGGATGTTATGGGAGGTGTGGGCGGTAGGGAACATGGGAATCCCTGTAATTTTTGTGTAACATTTATGTAATCTAAGCATCTTATTATATATATATATATATATAATAAATTAAAAAAAAAAACTAAAAAAAAAAAAAAGTCAATGAATAAACCAAGAACAAAGTGTTTAATATTTAAATGAAGAAAACTACACAACTTCACTCAAAATCATGAAAGAATGTCTGAATAAATGGATCTAGATAACAACAACAAAAAACAAACATCAATGTCACCTGGATACTAAGGAGTAAACATGAGAGAATTATGTGTATTTGTGGGACAGATGGAAGCATTCATAAACCTAAATATTCATTAAAAAACCTATTAAATTCATAATGCCCAATAACAAGTTTGCTTCTATTATTTATAGTTAAATGGAGCAGGAGGGAATTTGGAAATGTTCTAGGTAAAGCAACAAAATAAAAATAATTAAAATTCACCAAATAATAAAGCATTAAAGTGTTCAAATTATCTACCTTTTTTCAGTTATGTAGGGTATTTGGTTTAATGATTTTTTTATTTCTTTTAAAAGACAGAATCAATATAATTTATAAGGATTTCTTTGTATCAAAAAGTGTTTGTTACCTCTGGAATAACCTCCCATCTCACTTTGAAGTCTCTTAGTTACAAAAACTCATTTATATTTACTATTTCCCCCTTTTGGTCAAGGTCTTTTCCCAGATTCATCACTAGTCAGTGCTTGGAATAATCCCTCAGTGCCAGAGAGGCTCATCCCTGGGAGTCATGTCCCACACTAGGGGGAAGGTTGTGCATTTACATGCTGAGTTTGGCTTAAAGAGAGGCCACATTTGAGCAACAAGGAGGTTTTCAGGAGGTAACTCTTAGGCAATACATAATACTAGGCTAAGTTTCAAATTTTCACTGAAAAGATACATAAGTACAACCATCAATATCAAGGGTCTGGCATAACTGTTTGTCCTCCTTCACTAGGTACTGCCTATGTACTTGGGGGATTCCTGCTGACCTATTAGAGAATTGTAGCAGGGCTTCCCAGGATGGGAATTCAATATTCTTTTGGTTATTGTGTGTGTCTCCACCCACCAAGATAATGCTCCATGACCACTTGAACAAAGGTTACACTTATGCATGTTTCAGCAGGATCTCATTGACTGCCACAGTAAACAGTGCCTCAAACAGTGGGGCTCCTAAGGTCTCTAGAGACATCTAGACACTCTGGGCAGAAAATCTCAGGAATTCAGCACCCTGTCAATGGGCCTTACTTTGGAATATATACTCCATAATGTAACAGAGCTAGACTCATTTATAATTCCCTTACACATGACTCTTCTGCTCCTTTTATTTGAAACTATAATTAGCACTATACTTGTTAAATACATGTCTCAGAGGACCTAAATCATCAGTCTGTTCATATGCTGATTGAGCCCTGAATCTCAGCAGAGTTGCAACACCTACTCACCAGTTCATTAGACTCACCCAGGATAACTAACAAGGAGATAATGGTGGTCAACGCCCATCCCAGGAAGCAGAGAGTGTCTGCAATGGCAAGCAATACAGTTCCATCCATCTGCCCCATGGGATCTAAGCCTGGAGACAGGGTGGTGGGCTTCACCAAATCCTCAAGATTAAGGAATGAACAAACTTAAGGGGGGAAAGCAACTATGGACTAAAGTTGACTTACGATTATTCTAGCAATGGAAGAAACTTGTATCATTGATATAAAGGCAGTGGCCAACAGAAGTTCTGAGGGGAGGGAGAGGGAAGAATAGGTGCAATATGGGGGCATTTTCAGGACACTGGAATTGTCCTGCATGACACTGCAATGATGGATACAGGTCATTATACATTTTGTCAAAACCTATGAAATTGTGCAGTGCAAAGTATAAACTATAATGTAAACTATAGTCCTTGGTTAGTACAATGCTTCAATATGTGTTCATCATTTGTAACAAATGTACCACACTAATGAAAGATGTTAATGTGGGAAAGTGTGGGAGGGGGAAGGGGTAGTGTATAGGGGAACCCCCTATATTTTTGATGTAGCATTTATGAACTCTAAAGCTTCTTTAAAAATAAAAAATAGATTTATGAAAAAAAGTATTTTTAAACACTTTCTATGTTTGGGGTCAGGGATTGGGAAGCAGGGATGAATGGACAAGGTGGGCATTTGTCAAAGGCATAGAAAACACTTAAAAAAAAAAATCAACATTGGCAGTTTCAAACCAGATGAGAAGACTGCAAACATCATTATAGACACACACACTCATGTGAACAAACACACACACACACATTCACACACCAGCACTACAGATATAAAATCAATATTTAAAAATTTTAAATACTAAATGTTACAATACTAACCATCATCAAAGTAGGATTTAATAGCATACAAAAGAATATTCAGTGCTGGCTTCACAAAGAATTTTAAATATGCTGGGTTTTAAATATAGAGAGAACATTTTAAGGAGCAAGAAATCCATAAGCAAGGAATGAAGGTAGAAACAAGCTTCTTATTAAGAAAAGCCTTGATAATACTAAGGCTGACTACAAAGGAATTATGTTGAGAAGCAGAAAGAAAACGGCTTAATAAACTGGGTTGTGAAGCCACAAAGAGCCTTGCAAGTTGGTCGTAAGAACTGGAATATAATGGCTAAGACAGGAGAGTGTTATGGCATAATCTTGAGCAGGGAGTTAACATACACATTCTGCTTCACTTTTCACATACATTATCTCAATATATTCATATAATATAAAAATTATCTCCACTGTAAGACAAAGAGTTGAAAGTTCACATGGGCTGAAATTTACGTAAGGAGAATTGAAAAACTGAGATATTAACACAGTCCTATGAATTCAGATCCTATATACTTTCACTACAGATCAGGAAAATAGAAGCTTCATCCAGCCATTTAAGGTAGCAACAAACTAGAAAATTAATATTTTTGCAAAAAATATCAAGCACATTACATCAACCACATCCATCTATTCAATTATTTCAAAAATTGAGTACCCAGTAAATTCCAGTAATTAGTCTTTAGTTTCTCACCAAAATAAATTGTTCAAAAGCTTAAAATTATTTTTAAAGTCATGAGGAAATCACTTTAGAGCTGTGATTAAAAACTTTTCTCCTGTATTCAAGTTTCCTTAATGCTTTAAGTGAAAAAATGTATCCAGCATTTCTAAGAGACCATCAGGAGCATCTGAAAAAAGTTATATTGAAGAGGAATCCAAAACATATGGATCCTCTTTAAACTTAGTGGAAACATGTTGTTAAATGAAAATTATTTTGAGAAACAGAATCTACTACAGGTTCTGCCATCACAAATTGTCAGCCTTAGAAAAAATAATCCAGATGAACATTGTTCAGTGGGGGAGTATGCACCCCTGGCAAGTTGCTGTAAGTCTTTTTGTGTCATTTATTTGCATTTTCCTGTCTCCCAGGAGAAGATTTCATAGTATAGGTAAGTAGAAATTGCTAATTACTGCTGAATGAATCATCATATTTTAGCTTCCCTGCTATAACTAACAAATATTTGTTGAACTGAAAAGTGTTGTTTCTTTATATAAACTTTGATAGCTGCCTGTTTAAAAAGGATAGAGGTAATGTTCATGCTTGATAATATTAATTCACCCTAATTTTATATACATACATCCACAATATTTTATCTTCTATTTGTTTTAAGAGTCATGGTTTTGTTTGTGTGTGTGTGTGTGTGTGTAAATAGATGATAAATGATGATAGGTAGATGATAGATAAAAAATAAGTTATTTTGAATTTTTATTGGAAGGACACAGGATAAGTTTTAAATTAGCATGAATATTTTAAAGCTTACTACTTATGTGACCTTGGACAGTTTATTTCACCTCTCAGAAACTTAATTTGCAAAATAAGGATAATAATAGAACTTTTTGTTATACTGAAGATTAAAAATGATAGGTCATAAAACAAACACAAATATAGATATTATTGCTATTTAACTCCAAGTCTTTATACTTGAGAACTTCACAAAGTCCATTTGACACACACACACACATGCACACACGCCCCAAGAGTCTTGGATAAATCAAACAGTGTACCTGTTGATGTGGCTCCTTAGTATATTTGGCCTCTCTTTTATGTAGTGGATGAATTCTTCTGGGATAAACCACTTCATGCATCATTACCCCAGGGAGTTCTTTAATAGCATATACTGAGAAAAAAAGGAAAGAGAATATTTAGCTTAAGTACTGAAACAGACCAACTAGTAAAGCTCAGCCTTATCTTATTCCCAATGAAGGCAATCACACACAGAGAGTTATGTCAGAGGCTTATTAAAGTGCAGATACCAGAAGAGATGGACAAAACCAGAAACCAACTCTTTCTCCCCAATCTTTACTTTACACTACATCTTCAAATATTTCCCCCACTGAAGGTTTACGTATGTTTCTTTATTAGTGAAAATATTGCTTTTTAATTTTCCCATTTCCGTTTGCTATCTTGAACTCGTTGTGGAGCATCCCTGAAGAGGGATATAGCAAGCATTATAAGGCAAAAGAAAAGGAAGGCAGAAGCCAAGCTAATTCTCTAAGAAGCTAATCACTTTCTGAATGACTAAGATTTGAAGCCCTCTAAAAACTACACAGTGTTATAAAAAGGATATAACATATGTGTGTCATTTCCTATTCTAGTATATTTTTCTTGGATTTGCCAAAAGTAATGTTTTACATTGATGAAAGAAACAGCTCCAATAGCAGATCCAAGAACGGGCTGGCATTATCAATATAGATAAACCTTCGCATTTGTACAGAAAATGCATGAAAAAAAAATGAAAGCTGGAGAAGCAGAAATTTAGAACGGAATCACTGGCCTGAAGAGAACGTGTCTGAGCCTACAGTTATGCTGAAAGAGAATGGGAACCTTATCTAACCCAACCTTCTGTCTGAATCGAATTCTCATCGCAATGCTTTCTGAAGTTATTTTAGAGAGAAATTCAGAGTTTTCACAAAGTTCCTGGATTTTTAATTTCCTTTTATATTTGCCACATGATCTAGTCCCTGCTGTGTAGAGAGAGGTGTCTGAGGAAATGTCAACTGACCTGCTTGGGCTGCTGGAGGTGGCTGCAGGACACCCAGAACATAGACTGGAGTAGGAAACAGAGAGCAGAGCACAGTCCAGTCGAACAGTTTACTAACACTGTGACTGCGAGGACTTTAGCTCTCTTCTCTGCGTGGTGACAGGAGGGTTCTACAGGTAATCCTAGCTCAATAAGTTACTCAAACGTATATTCTACAATAATATGCATTTACGTAACTGTGGTTGGTTTTTTTTAACAAACCACTAAGCTGAGGCACTCAAATAAGTATTATTGATGAGTCGTCTTGGAAGACACTTAACCCGATATTGTGCCAGAGAATATTTGCTTTTCAAATTTTCTTCAGAAACTAAAAGAGAAACTTTCAAAAAGTTTTATCAATTTTTAAAATCATTTTTGATGGCTTTAATTCATTTGGTCAGACAAAAACCACTGGCATTTAACTTTGAAGAATAGAACAAGTGATTAAATTGGCTCATATTGCTTTGAGTCAAAACTGAGGTGTTCAAGTAATGAAACAGCTTTTCTTTCAAAGGTTTGAGATTTACTCAAAAAAAAAACATTTCAAAAAATACTTTTAACGCCCAGCAGCAACGTTAGAATGTCTTAATTTTTTGTTTCTTTCTTAATTCTTTGAAAAGAGAAGACAGATTAAATCGTCTCTAAAGCCAATTCAAGCAGTGTACACTTTTATGAAAATAAATCCAGAATCTCCTATAACTTTTGTTTATTAGAGAAGTTGTGGGTTTACAGAACAAGTGTATAAAATACAGGATTCCCACATAGCACCCTACCACCAACACCTTGCATTGGTGTGGAACATTTGTTACAACTGATGACAGCACATATTTACAGTTGTACTCTTAATTAAAGTCCATGGTGTAACTTAGGGTTCACTGCATAGTGCTGTTCTGTGGATTTTTTTAAAAATTGTATTCTGTTACCATAGATACAATCTAACAGTTCCCCTTTTAATCATGTTCAGATATAACTTCTTTGTAGGAGCTACACTCAGAGTTAAGTTCTAGTCCATTGTGATAAAAATAAGCCTCACTGCTCTACAGCCACATCTCAAAAACCACACCACAAGGTCCCTCAGTTCCTCACTTCTTAATGTCATGGAGGTAATCACTGAGCATCTTTTATTTCTAATTAAATTATTTGGTAAAAGAAAATAATAGCATTAGTTTTAAAGATTTTTCATAACCAATATTAAAAAACCTAACAGCATTGATTTGTATATTTGAATGTGGTTAAAAGGGGAAATTTTAGGTTGAGCATGTTACTAGAATAAAAGTTAAAACAAAACAAAACAAAAAATGCACAGGTATATATAACACAAACAGGGAACCCTACTGTAAATTATGAACTTAGTTAATAGTACAATTATAATGATCTTCTTTCAACAGTTGCAACAAAGGTACTACACTAACACAAAGTATTAATAATGGAGATGGGGTAGACAGTAAATGCATTTTCTGCACGATTTTTCTATAAACCGACAACTTCTCTAATTGAAAAAAATAGATCATTTTCTTCTTTTTTAGTTGAATGATCACAATTACCATCATTATTTCAAAGTAATAGGACAAAAAGAGATAAGAAAGTTATTCTTGCCAAAAATGAACGGATGGTCTTCACATAATTCCCTGCTGCCTCCTTCAACTCTGTGACACAAGACAAACATACCATAAGGCACAAGCCTGCTGTCTTGTGTATTGTGTCTAATCAATGTAATTAGTCTTGCTAATATGGTGTTAATGAGGTCAGGTATTCACCAATGTTGCAGCCAGAGTTACTCTTCTCAAAATGCTGGTATTGGTGGTTTTCATCCATAATGTACATGGTGCTGATCAAAAATTTTAGTCCAAGCTGCCTTCAGGTCATAAAACAATAATACCCAACTGATTTTTTTATGAAAGCAGAAGGTGATAACACACATTTCCCATTTAGAAGTGGTGAGAAGGGGACAGGCCAATCCAGCCGACACCAGTTTTGTCTGATATGCTCTCTGATGTCCATGCCTCTAGCTGGTATCTGAATCCCAGTGTCTCATGACCAACTGGATCTTAAATATGGAGCCAAATATGTAAAATAGAGGAGAAATTTATTTCCAACTCTTTGATGACCACGCATTTCCAAATGGCAACAACACCACATAATATTTCTTTTGGAAGACTCTGGCATCGTCTCACTCTTTAAGTTTGAAGTGATCAGATTTTCAGCTCATCCCAAGCCCTCGTAACACAGTATGTACTCTTAATAACAACATTATTTCCCTTAAAGTTCCTTATTTTCGTAAAACCAAAAAGGCCCCTGAAAGAATGAGATGTGAGACATAACAAATAACACAGCAGTTATAGGGATGAAACAGACTTAAATATTGCTTGGCTTATTCATCCTTTAGTTTGATGATGGGATAGCTAAATAACATCTCCCAGCTGAATAACATAAGGTTAATTATTTCAAAGCCTGTGGAACAAACACATCTAACTGCCCTCTAGGGATTACACAAATCCAAGGTATAACACAATATGTTTCTACTAATTCATTTTCATACTTGCTTTCTCTCCCTAACAAGATCTTTCACAGAATTCTCATGTTGGATTAACTTGACCCACAAAACTAGATCAAGAAAAAAAAATCTGTTATTTTGGTTTGGGTTATATAATTATTTTTACTGTTCATTAGTTTCAGAAAAGCCAAAGCTCATTAACAAGATTAATATAATAGACATTAGTCTGGGCTGCTAATTTATTGCTTTTTAAAAAAGTATTTGAGGTCATTTTGGAGTTTAGAACATTTGTATATAACATTGACATTTTTGTTTTTGTACAAATCTGTTCAAAACTGTTTAATGTCTTTCTAAACTGAAGATATGATCTTATCCTCTCAATCAGAGTTTATGCAATGACATGCATTTAAGGGCTAGGATTCGTTCACTCCCTCAAGCTATCTTGTGATTTTAAACTTCATGAACTAAAAGTGAGGAAGGGAATACATCCTAAGTAAATTTATTCTTATGTCTATTAAGGTTAAATTGCATGTAATCTTCTAGACACCTTTAAAAAGCAAGAAATAACTAATAACTTGAAATAAAATGATTTGAAAATAGTACTATATTTCCTGGATATTCTGATGGAATATAATAAAGATCTTTCCCTTTTGTCAGTACAATTACTTCCTTACTTCCTAACGTCTCTTACATCCTTTATAAACATTTGTGGGTTTGTTTTTTTTTTTTCCTATAATGAAATCCCATGGGTCACTTTTCTCAGGAGATTGTGGACCTCATTACAAAGAGATGCCTTATTTTACCTTACTCTTTTTGTTTAAGCATATGGGAGCTTGGTAAAAGTCATGGTCAGAGAGGCACATATTTATTGTTCTGCTGTTGGGGTCAGGAAAAAAGGAGTTGGGAAAAGGAAAGTTTCTTTACTTCTTACATTCTGTCTGAGAAATAAACCCAAATGGGAATCATGGCAGGGGTATTTCTGGACATACTCTTGAAAATACAAGATGGAAGGTAAGAGCTTATCTGGTTTTCCCACACTTCTCACAAGAACAATTTTAGAACCTCTATCCCCACCACCAAGTACTCAGGGTGAGGTCACAGCCTTCGGCATGACTTTGTTAGGCTGCGCTTGGTGCCATGCTGTGAACACACAGAGCGGAAGCAGAAACAGTCGGGATATCCGATTTCACCAAAAAACTGTACTGTAGGTGGTCCCCAGAGTTAGCCATGTGATTTTGTTCATTGCTCCAGCTTGATCTTTACGCTTTTGGACAAAGCTAGTACCCAAGCAGTTCTTACATTTCAACTAAAGAAGGGTCTCTCAGAGTCCATGGTAATAGCATTTCTGGAGAATATAGAGAAAGAAGAGTCCTATTAAGTTTTACTCCAAAAGTAGAAATTTTAAGTTAATAACTTACCTAACATCAGTTCTATATTTAAAGATATTAATGAAACTTTCACAAGTCTGGAAAACAAGTCAGAAGCTGGGGGTGGAGAAAATTATTTTTCAGTGACAAAATACTCAGTGGGTGCATGGGGTGGGGGAAGAACCTTTTTACCCCCCCTACTTGGCTGTAGTCTGTTGCCACTCCGAGATCATGGCAGGCATTTTAAGAACCAATAAAAGGGTTACCAGGGAAGGATTCCTAGTCACTGCAGCCAATATGTTGACTTAAATAAGCTCTACAAGAAGAAACAAGCTGAAGAAATGTATTATCCAATCTAACTTAGTCCAAATCTAATTGGGGAATTTATCAGAAATGGAAAGACATGCTAGATGTGATTTATTAATTAGAAGTAGTATTCCTCTACCTTTGAATTCTTAAATGTTTGCTTTAACCAGCAAAATGGAAGTTAATGATTTACTTAATAGAAAAATTGATCTTGGACAGGTAATATCAAACCAAATTACAAATATAAAATTGGTCAACTGTATATTTTCAATAAATGTGCACCCAAAAGGCAACAGAACCTGCCAAACTGGCCCCAATAATAATAGCAGATATTTCTCGAGACTCTTCTACACACCTAGAAGCACTCAAATCTGCCACATCTTTATTGATTTACAAATGACAAAGTGGATTTGGGACAATTCCACTTTTTTACTTATAAAATGACACCAGCTATTTAAATTATGTGGATTTTGAGATTGTGGAATTTCTCCTTTTATTTCTATATAGTCTCCGAACAGACATGCATGTAAACATTGGTTCAAGACTTCTCATTGCCTCGCCTTTACATTGAGTCTTTAAGTCAGGCACACCCCCTAAAAGAACAAATTAAAACCAGTGCTACCTTGTTAGTAAAATTGATTGAGGAAAAAAATCCCAACCAGTTAAAATAGCCTACAAAGTAAAAACTATTGGGAGAAGATGAAAATTGAGCAGTTTGGTGACATATTGAACAGAACTTGAAAAGGAGGTAAACACCTACTTGGATCTGGAGAAAGAAGGAAAGTAGCCATCAGGAGAAGCCCTTGCAACATGCTGGGTAATTCCAGGAGCCTGCCCTTCTCGCTCAAATACAAGCACTGTGCTTGGCCTGCCCCTGCTTTCTCTCAAGTGAGACAGAATCAAACGCCTGGGTTCATTCTTGGCTCCGCTTAAGGAAGTGTTTACAAAAGGTGTTGCACAACCTCGAAGCTGTGGTCCTGAACAATGGCCCGGCAGGCGGAAGTTCTTGCTGCCTCATAGTTTGAAGATTCATTTACCATAAAATATTGTTTCTTTCTCCTCCTCCATACTCCCCACTCAAAAATAGTACATTTCTAATGTTTTATTATAGCCTGATAAGCTACAATGAGGTAACTATTTTGCTATATCTTGAAATTTGTGCCAGTCACCCAATCTAGAGTAAAGAAATAACATACGCGCATTTAAGTATTTATATTTGTCTCTCATGATATATATATATATTTAAGCTATGTTCACAAAAAATGACTGAGAATGTTATTCTTCCCTCATATACATATATGGTTCAGTGGAGCAATTTAGAATCCAATCCAATTATTATGGTAAATTCTGTTTTCCAATTATTCTGTGCTCTGTTCTTACACAATTGTGCTCTCAGGAAGCGTGAATTATCCTGAAATAAGCACAAGAACAAAAGCACAAGTTTTTTAACCTCCCCAGGGGTGTTTGTATTATAACTGACAACCAGGAGAGGGAAAGAAGAATGAAATTTCCAGCGAAATTTCAGGAACTACAACTGGCGGTAGTGAGACTAAGTGGGCATCCCCAAGAAATCACACTGTATAATTAATAAAATAGGTAATATTAGTTGAGCTGTTTACAAAGTCCCAAGTATTCTTCTAAATCCTTTATACACATTATTTTATTGATCCTTTTTATACTCCTCTGATAAATACCATTTTACAAATGAAAAAAATTGGTTTTTAAAAAGATAAAAGGATTAAAAAGATTAAATCTCAGTTGTCCTCATTTTATAGAGTAAGAAGATTAATTAGCTTGCCCAAAGTCACTTATCTAGTAAGTGGCAGAGTTGGAATTTGAACTAGGTATTGTATGAATGCTTAGTCACAAACTCTAATTTTCCTCACTTGCATAGCTGACTTAAATACCCAGGTTTTTTTTGCCATTATATGTTTGTGTGTGTGTATATATATATATACATTTGGAGTAGAAATAACCCTGAACATGGACAAGTTATTATTACAAAATCTATTCCTGGTCCACTAAAATTATGCTTTTTTTTTCATGGATTCTAGAACAAATTCTCAACAACAGCATGATTATGTTGAAATGGAATTTCTCTAAAGGATCATAAAGGAATTAACTAACACCACAGGGGAATTTTTAAATCTAGTAATTGGGCATTTTCAGTGAACAGGATTGGGAATCTCACAGGTCTCCTGCCTCTTGAACTCAAGCCTACTACTTTGTCTCTTACAGGGAAGAAAAAGGCTGCATTCATTTTTAAATTCATCTTGAATTCAGGCTTCTCCTCTAATTCAATACACATTCACTAGTACTTACTATGTGTCACATACGGGGATCACAGTGTCAAAACACATTCGCTTCTTTTGAGATGCTGACAGTCTGGTGAAGGAGACAGAGAAAAACAGTTACCATGGAATTGTGCAAAGTGAGTACTGCCCATATATCAGTACATTTGTGTTTAGGGCTGTGACACATTTCTGCACAGAGGTTAAGGCCCTACCACTTACAGGGGAGAGAAGGCTTCCTAGAGGCAGGAACAATTTGGTCAATGAAGAATGTGAGGATATATTACAGCACATTAGATTATTGCTGGTAATAGTTTAGTATTGCTGGAACAAACAGCACCTGGAGGAATGGGAAGAGATACTACTAGTATAACAAAGTAATATGTTTAGCATTGATCCTGTAGGAAATGGGCACCACTGATGGGTTCTAATGAGTACATTAGCTTACACACTTGTTTATTTAAGTGGGGAGTGCACTGGAAGTGGAGAATAATAGCAGTCTTCCTGCTGTGTTCTCTGGGTGTTTATTTCATTCAAGCACTTCAAAATGTCTCCTAGGTGATTATGATATGTCTTATATTGCCTTGTATCAATCTTCATCACAATTTTGAAGAGGAACCCTGAGTATCATGGAAGTATGAAAGACAGTACGTGTTTTCTGAAGATGTATGACAAATCCTAGGACCATTGGGTACGTGATCCTTAATATATATTTTTGTTTAATTAAAACAAATTATTTTCTAAACAGCTATGCCCTTAAACTGTTTCTGGAATGAATGGAAGAGATGGTCCTCCTTTAACCCAAAGGTGGACTATAAGGTTATTGATTACTAAGTCATTGTCTTTTTTGTTTGATGCATATCTATCGTTGACCTACAGATAGTTGGCACTCAATAAATGCTTCTGTGATGCTTGTAAGGGCCATATTGTGGGATTTATGGATCACAGGTTTTTATGCGGTTGACCACATTCATTCTCTTTGCTCCAAACACATACTAATACTTGTTGGAAAATGAATCTGATCATATCTCCATGTCTACATAGGGTAACAGAAAGACGAAAAGTACAAACTTCAATTTTGAAAGAAACATCTAAGAGAATACGTCTTGACATAGTGCCAAATTCAAGATATCAATATGCAACAAGACCCTTAAATATTTTCTTATTATTTTAAACAGGTAATTCAACTACTGAATATCTACCCTAAGGAAATTTGTCTGAAATACAGAATGGGTTTTATACATCAAGATATCAACTCCATTATTTATAAAGCCTTAAAATTAAAATAAATATCCCGAAATAGGAGGATGGGTATGTAAATCATTGCATGCCTACTCAGTGAAATATTAAGTCATAATTTAAAATTACTTTTAGAACGATGTTTTAGTTTGCTGAAAGCTGCTTGGAGCAATAATACTGAGAAATGGGCTGGCTTTTACAATGGGAATTTTTTCCATTCGTTCTGAGGCTGTGAATGTGTACAAATTAAGGCATCATCAGGAGATGGGCTGCTGGCGATCCTGGAGTCCTCTCTCACCTGGCAAGGCACATGGAGGCATCTGCTTCTCTTCTGGGTCTCACTGCTTTAGCTTCTGGCTTCTCTATCTGTGGCTTCCTCTTTCCCAGATTCCTCTTTGGGCTGCTGGGTCTTCTCTTCTGTCTCTGCAGCCTTCTTTCTATGCAATTATGTAAAAATAAGCACAAAAATCAAGATATTTTATAAAATTATTAAGATAGATCCTCCCTCCCTAGACTGAGCTCCTTTAGTTAGATAGTGGTTATTGTTAAATTCTCTGCTTAAAAAATAGTAACTACTGAATAAATATTTGTGCATTGAATGAATGATTGAGGAAGGATCACTCTTGTAAAACAAGCAGAGCTTCCGATTGCTCCCAATGGTTCTGGAGAAGGCACTGAGTAAATAAACCACAAGTTTATTTACTTGTGAATAAGTAAATAACTTCTTCTAAGCAGCTGAGTCTTAGAAGAAAAGGAGGAAAAAGAGCTGTCTTCTAACACCAAAACCAATTTAAAGACCTAGGGTTTCCTATTCTAATTTACTGTGTTCCCACCTGTGGTAAGTAGGTAATGTGTCACAATGAAAGAAAGCTATTTGCTTTTAAGCTTAGTAAATACATTTTCACAAAAGAAAACCAAGAGATTTTCTTATCATCTTTCAGGAACTGTATTTACATGAGGTTCTACTTTCTTGGTTAGGTTTAGGTTTAAATTTTTTTTTTTTTTTTTTTTTTACAAACTTTAAAAAAATAGCTTTAATATAATCATCCAGACAAGAACAATCTTTGATATCTTCCCTTTAAATCACAAAGACTCATTAAGTGTCTGCCACATCCCATGTTCTTGGGATAAAAGAGAGAACATGAAAGAAGCAACTCCATACCCTCATGGAACTTGCTTGTAAAATCTATAACACCTTTTTTCTATTTGTATGTTTTGGGACTATTTTGATCATTTCCCCATCTGAGATAAAATGATCTAAAAATATGGTTTTTCATGTTTTTTTTTTCCTGAATGTGTCTTTTCTGGGTCAGGTCCAACCTGGTCTGCTGCAGTCTCCACTGTACCACCAACATCTGAGCCTGCAGCCAGCATTTCCTCAGTCCTCTGCCAACTAGTTTCTTGTAAAGCTCTGAGAGCAAAAGGTACTAGGGGAACACTGGGGGTAGGTTGAAGAAACAAATTGCTTCTGCTTTTGCTGCTTCTTTTGATGGACTTTGGCAAATGCCTATGCAGCTTTTCTCAAATGGGATCTTGTGGGACTCTAGACTACAGCAGCCCAATGATGGGAAATAGGGTATCTGGGTGACTGCATTCAGCATGAGTGGGTTCTAGTAGCAGGCCAAGGGGACCTGCTATCCACATTAGCTCACCAGAAAAAGATACGTTGGACTCCCAGAGTGACCACTTTCTTTGGGTTGTTACACTCCTCTCCCATGCTTCTCTAGACTTTTCATCCATACATTTTACCACTTTTTTTTTTTTTTAATTGTGGGTAAAAATCAAAATTTTCACAATACATACCAATATTTGTAAAGTGATATATAAATATATATGCATATATGTGCACTTGCTTACAAAAATGTTTTATATATATATATATATATATATATATATATATATATATATATATATATTTTAAGAAGTCCTTAGATTACCAGGTTTTAATTTTATAATCAGCCAATAATCTCTCTGGCCCTGGCCCTGTTCTACTAGCTATGTATTTAAGGCATGCTTTATTCCAAAAGGTTTTTTGTATTGGTGACATGAAGTAGCCTTTCCTCTTATTATACAATACCTAAATTAAAAAGCTGTATATAATGAGCAAAGATATACTGCATGTTATCAGGCTAATGTACTATTTGCATAATCTGAGGTGCTTAACAAATAGATGTAGTCTGGCCAACCACTTGGTCTTCCAAGTAGAATGAGGATACAAACTGCCCATCTCTGTCTCTGTAATTCTTCTATTTTTTTTTTCTGGGCTCCACTGTTGACCTACACCTTATTCCATACCAAAGCACACACACCTCCAAGTAATAATCACATATTCCTAACCTTGGGAGGCATACTATGAATTTTCTTTGATTCATTGTGTGTTTTTTTACTTCCATGTATACATATTTAGGATGAGGATATTCATTTATGCAACCTTATTAAATACAATGATCAAGTTCGAGAAATTTAACAACGATGGAAAGCACGTAGTCTATATTCCATTTTTTTTCAATTGTCCCAATAATGTCCTTTGGGAATTTCCTCCTCCATTATGAGAGCCACTCCAGGATCATACATTGCAATAAATTGTCATTGTCTCTTCAGTCTTTCTCTTGCTTTTTGTAAATTGTGGTAACAAATACACAATATAAAATTTTATTTCTCACCCAATCCCAAGCATACAATTCAGTGGGATTAATAATATTCAAAATGTTATGCTACTTTCACCACCATCCATTACTAAAAATTTCCATTACTGCAAATAGAGACCCTGCACCCATTGTACATTAATTCCCCTTTTCCCCATCCTCCTACCCATGCTAACCTACACTCTACTTTTTGTCTTGATGAATTTGCATATTCCAGTTATTTCATACAAGTGGAATCATACAATATCTGATCTTTTGTGTCTGACTTGTTTTGCTCAATGTGATGTCTTCATGGTTCACCCATGTTGTGGCATGTATCAGAACATCAGTTCTTTTTATGGCTGAATAATATTCCATTGTGTATATGTATCACATTTTCTTTATCCATTCATCTGTTGATGGACTCTTGGGTTATTTCTACCTTTATGCTATTGTAAATAATGCTGATACAAACATTGGTGTACAAGTATTTGTCTGAGTCCCTGTTTT